>VXBZ01003792.1:66881-99236 GCA_013399135.1 Heliornis fulica
GGGGGGGCTGTACTGCTGTACTGGAGTTTTAATGTCGTTTCTCTTTTCCCAATCCCCACCCCACCTGCCAGGAGGGTCTGTGTTGGCCAGATACATCCCATCCAGGTGTGAATCAGCACGGGGGATCAGACTGGGCTGGGCACCATGGCACACCCCAGCCTGCCCACAGTGGGCCGATGGCAGCAGCTCCCCCAGCCCTGTCACCGCCTGCGTTTCAGCAGCGGTTTGGACCCAAGAGCTGTGACTTACCATAGGGCCAGCAGGGCCTGGGGGACCCACTGAGCCTCCTTCTCCCTGGAGCAGGACAGAAAGGACAACATTTCTCTAGCCTGTCTCACTTTGATACCCTCCTTTTAGTCTCCACATCCCCAATTCCCTTCTTCTTTGCATCATGGACTTGAGATCCTTCAAATTACCACCTGACCAGCCCCTGGCTCCCTCACCCCCTCTGTACTGGGAGGTGCTTCCATCCACCACCACCAAACCACTTCAGTTTTCCTTTCCAACCCTCTGCAAGCCCTTCCCAGGCTGAGATGCCTCCCAAAGACACAGCAGCAGTAAGGCCATGGGCATGCTGAGAGCACCAGGGTGCTGCCAGCCTGGGATTCATCTCGGCTGAAGGTGGTCACCTAAAATAAATCATGATGCAATGTGCTCTGCAAAGGCTGGATTCTCTTCATTTCCAGCCAGGAGAACTAACTGGGATGCAAACATCCATGTAGGAGATGTTGGATGTTTGGGACCCAACATGCAGAGGGACAACGTGCCTGGCAGCTCCAGGGCAATTTCCCCATTAATAAAAACCACTTCCAGGACAAAGACACTGATGCAAAAAATATCACAAAGATGTGGTTTAGCTCCATCTTTCATGAAAGAAAAACATAAAATAAGGATTTAGTAGAGAGTGAACACAAAGCTGTGCCAGTGACCTGTGCAGGCCAAGCCCTTCCTCCTCAGACTCATCTTCCCAGGGGGGAGCTGCAGGTTCCTGGAGCTGTGCTGCTGCTTGGTGCCTCTTTGGGGAGGGCTGGTTGTACAGAGAAAGCAAAACCACTCACCTCTGGCCCCATGGGGCCCTGGAAGCCCATTGCACCCTTCAGACCTGACAGCCCCTGGGAGAGAAGCCAAGAATGGGGTGTCAGCAAGGTGCCCACCCTGAGGTGGCAGCTGCCTTTGTCCCATGCCTTGCAGGAGGGTTGGGGAGAACACAGGGACCACGAGGGCTTTGCCCAAAGCCAGGACAATGTGGGATATACCCAGGGATAGACTTCAGGGCTGTCACAGAGAAGCAAAGGGGTCAACCCAGGAGAGGGGATGGAGGGAAGGAGCCATCCCAGCATGGCATGACACCAGATGCCCCCAGCTTCCCCCTTAACTCACGTGAAGCCCAGCAGGACCTGGCAAGCCGTTCTTTCCTTTCATCCCCTGGAAAAGCCAAGAGCAGCCTGAGCAATGGAGGAGAGCATGGCCTGGGGCTGGGGGACTGTGGCAGCGAGGGAGCCACCCCCTGTCCCACCCAGGCAGGGCTGTGAAGAGCAAGGCCAGACCTCCTCACCTTCACTCCCTTCTCTCCTTTCTCCCCAGCTGGTCCAGGGTCACCCAAAAAACCCTGAAATAGGAATAACAAGGACACATGGGTCACAGCTGCACCATCAGGAGCTAAAATGTGGCTGCTGTGTCCCAAAGAACTGTCAGTGTGGTGCAACAGGACCCTCACCCTTGTGCTAAGTGAGGCAGGTCTGGTTGCTTGTCCCCAGCACGCTGCCACCCGTGTGCTACACAATGGTGACAGGGAGGTGTCCCGGTGCCCGTGGGGTGGGGACAGGGCTCTCTGTGGTAGTGCTGCACCAGGTAGCCTGTGCCTTGGGGGATGTCGTGGTGCTGAGCTGCACACAGCCACAACAGGGATGGGGAAAACGCTTCATGTGGCCGTGTGAGAGGTGCAAAGTGTCCTGTGGCTGCACCTCAGCGGGGCTCAGGCTCTGAGAGGCTGAGCCCGAGGGCAAAACACTCCCCACTGAGTTGCTGGGATGATGCTCACAGGCAACAGAGTGCAAAGTATGGGCCAGGAAAAACATATGCTAAACCATGTGGGTCTGCTGCTTGTAGAAGAAGAAACTGGTTTTGCAACACCCCAGATGGATCAGAATTCAGAGGAGCCCAGAACCTCCTGGGCAGCTCTTATAAATGTAGCTAACACTTGTCTTGAGAAGAGTGGTTGAGAGGAGGAGGAAAAAGATAAAGAGAAAGAGAGAAAGAGAGAGAGAGAGAGAGAGAGAGAGAGAGAGAGAGAGAGAGAGAGAGAGAGAGAGAGAGAGAGAGAGAGAGAGAGAGAGAGAGAGAGAGAGAGAGAGAGAGAGAGAGAGAGAGAGAGAGAGAGAGAGAGAGAGAGAGAGAGAGAGAGAGAGAGAGAGAGAGAGAGAGAGAGAGAGAGAGAGAGAGAGAGAGAGAGAGAGAGAGAGAGAGAGAGAGAGAGAGAGAGAGAGAGAGAGAGAGAGAGAGAGAGAGAGAGAGAGAGAGAGAGAGAGAGAGAGAGAGAGAGAGAGAGAGAGAGAGAAAGAGAAAGAGAGAAAAAGAAAAAGAGAAAAAGATAAAGAGAAAAAGATAAAGATAAAGAGAAAGAAAAAGAAAAAGAGAGAAAAAGAAAAAGAGAGAAAGAGAGAAAAAGAGAGAAAGAGAGAAAAAGAGAGAAAAAGAAAAAGAGAAAAAGATAAAGAGAAAAAGATAAAGATAAAGAGAAAGAAAAAGAAAAAGAAAAAGAAAAAGAAAAAGAAAAAGAAAAAGAAAAAGAAAAAGAAAAAGAAAAAGAAAAAGAAAAAGAAAAAGAAAAAGAAAGAAGGTGACAAAGCAGCAGCATTCCCTTTTTAAAATCAGAATTTCATATCCTGGCTGATAAACTACTGGAACAGCCTGGAAAGGAACCACAGCACCTTGCAGCAGCCCCTGCCACCCCTGGCTGGGCAAGGGCAAGGGTGTGACAGAGTGGAAGGTGGCCACAGGGCATCCCACACTGTAACACAACATCAGGCTGGCACACGTGTGCCCACAGGACCCTGGGTACCAGACACTGCTGGTGTGGCACCAGTGAAACCAGTAATGAAAGCTCTTGCTGCCTGGCATGAAGTGATCATTCTGGCAGAGCCAGAGCCAGCTTACCTCTTCTCCTTTCTCACCAGCCAGCCCTCGGTCACCCTGGAAGCCCTGCAGTCCCTGTGGAGAGCGAGGAAGGAGCAGAATGGGTGCTGATGGGCTGCCCAGTGTCCCCCACTCATGTCCAGCTCCAGCCCTGCTCCCCCCACACCATCAGTTCCTTCCCCCTGCCCACAGCTACCCCAGTGCAGCCTTCTGGGGGGCTGCTGAGCCCCAAGTGTCACAGCACAGTCCAGTCCTTGTCATCACACTCCAGAAGCCCCTGTGAAATCTTCCATCCCTTGCTGGCATCCCCAGGGATTGGTGCTGGGGGTCTGGGTATGGACAGAGACCATCACACCACCAGCTTCTCAGCTTGACCACTGTCCAGGCAGTCTGCAACTGCTCTCACTTCCCTCTATCCCCACCCCCAGTTATTTTCTCCTGTAAAAGCAACCAGCCCCCACTCTCAGTCCCACCACAACACAGGGTCTGCAGCACTTGGGTTATCCCAGCTGCTCCTGGGTGATGTTTTACAGCCCTTTTCTGGGGAAAACTGGAGCCTGAAGGCACTAGCCCAGGACTGCCTGGGTCTGTGGGCTTAGGAGGAATATTTTAGTTATAGGAGACAAGGGAACATTAAGGGCAGCAACATTAGGAGCCCCTCATCCCCTGCTCAGGTCTTGGAGCTGCACCCTGACCTGGCCATGCCATGGCCCTTCCTGTGGCTCACCTGCTCTCCTGGCAGCCCCCATGGCCCAGGTTTGCCATCCAGGCCAGGGAAGCCATCTGAGCCGGGGTAACCCACACGTCCTGGCAAGCCTTGGAGCCCAGGTTCCCCCTGGGGGGGGGAAAGCCAAGCATGGAAATTACTTTTTAAAAAAAATCCACATTTATAAATACAACACTGAGCTCTGCTAAACACCAAGCAGGGAAGGGCAGGCTGGCAGGGGAAGAAGCCTCGTGCATCCAGGCAGTGTGAGCGTTGGGCAGGTGGATCTGCCCAGGCTCTGCCAGCGAAGCCGTGGGAGAGCCACAGCCATGGCCAAGCCACAGCCATGGCCATGCAGCAAGAAGCAAAGCAGAAAGCAGGGGAGAAGCTGTGAATGAAGGGAAGGTCAAGTGATAGCCCTCTGCAGCTGCTTTTTGGTTCTTGGGCTGAAAGCCATTTCTGATGCTTTCCCACGTGGGAAAGCCTGAGCAGATCCCCTGGGCTGGGCACCACCAGCTAAAGCCAAGGGGCAGCTTTATTGTACCCCTCAGCTCTCCAGCAGTTCTGAATTAAGGCAGGATGAAGAGGAGCCTGGAACTGAGGGAAGGCATTTCCCTTCAAATCCCTTTGCTTGTTTGGGTTTCTCAAAGATTTTGAAGCGTCTGGTCAAATCCAAACCCCAGACTTTGTTTTAGTTTGTGAAGTCGGAGTTTGAAGGATGGGGAGAAAGATGCAGCTGTCTCAGTTTCTTCTCAAGTGAAATATCCAGTTGTGAGAATATAAAAGCTTGTTTTGGGGTGGTTTGCTTTGCCACCTCCCTTCCCCAAGGGCTTCAGCATGGCACAGCCACACCCCCACCCCCCATTAGTGGCTGTAAATGCTTGGGGCACCGAGCCCTAAACCTGGCATTTTTGCCCCATTCCACTGCCAGTCCCAGCTTCAGGGAATTTTTATTGTTATTTGCAGCTTTGAAAAAAAAATAAAGACACCTGGGCTGTGACACACTTCTGGGTGTGCTCTGTGGCAGCTAAGCCTGAGCAGATGGGCCAAATGTAACCCAACCCATGGGAAGCCTAACCCAACCGTGTGCTCAGGGGCTTGTGCAGGGGGATTAAATCCCTCCTGCCCTTCCTCACCCCTGCCACCATCCCATCAGTGTCCCCCAGAGAGCAGAGACTTGTGGGAGCCTGAATGGCATCTTGGGCCAAGGTCTAGTGGAAACATGAACCTTAACAAGAACCACCCCATGTTGGTCAAGAGCTGAGCCCAAAGCTGAGTGGAGTTTCCCTGCTGGAAACCTGGCATGTAAAGCCAGGCAGGAGAGCAGGGATCAGTGCTGTGGCCATGACACAGCCCCCCCACCCCACCCCCAAGCTGAAGACATCAGGGCTTGCAGACAGACTGTGATGGGTGGAAAAAGTTCTGTGCTAATCCCCCCAACTCCCCTCACAGATCCTGTTGTTTATGTGAAGAACTTTGGCACCTACGCTGACAGACTCCAGTGTTTACACTCAACTGCCTTAACACAGTGAGTGATGCCTTCCAGATGTCAGCAGCTGGTAACACAGTGTTGCTGGGGTGCATCCCTGCAGCAAGGGAATGGGGCTGGGGGGGGGCAGGACAGCTGGCAGCAGGACATGTGATGTAGAGCAGACACAGTGCCTGGTGGCAGAACTGTGCTTCTTGCCCAAGAAATCACCTCTATTGCTTTCCATGAGCTCTTGGGACTCAACCCAGCTTCCAGGAATGAGCCTATGTCCTGCTCTCCAGCCCAGCCAACTCCTCCATCAGCGTGGATCCACATAAGCCCAGCCTGCCCTGAGCCAGGGAAATGCCACCCCAGTTTTGGAAAGGAAAAAGACATGGTGGCAAAGAAGATGGCAGGAGGAAAGGAAGGTGATTGCTGAGAGGGAGCCCAGGGAACCATGGTGCAGAGTTAAGGTCACTGGGGAGATGCTCAGCTGTACTGTAGGGCTGCAGGAAGGTGATTGCTCCAGCAGATGGGTGAGCAGGGAGATGAGGGGCAGCAGGGACAAGTGCTGCTGTCCCTTTGGAGCAGCCCAGCAGCAACCAGGACAAAGGAGCAGGAGGCAGGGGGTGCTGGGGGACACCTGCCCACCAGCTCTGTAGGGAGAAACGAGATTTGGGATGTCTCAGCTTTTCCCACAATGGCTGGTACTGGTGAGTACGAGTGGAAAGGTCCAGGGATGCTGGAGACTGGGACATCTGTGCTCCTTTCCTTTAACCCATGGGGCACCCCAACCCCAAGGGCACCCCAAGCCCAGGGGCAGCTGTGCTTGCTGTGTCCCAGGGAGGGGATGGCCAGGTCCCACGAGGACATGTTGCTCAGCCGCTCCACACAGAGCTCACACAGCCCTCAGCCAGAGCTGCAGGAGGAGGTGGGTGGCATCCAGAAGGTGACAAAAGGACAGGATGTTTCTGGGATGACCAGATGCCAACTTGTGTCCAGCTCCCTGGGAGGGTATCAGGTGGCACACGGCAGAGTCCAGCACCCAAAGGGACCGTGCTGAGCCGTCACTGGGCCCACGCAGTGGCTGGAGTGGGGTGCTGAGGGCACAGGGCAGGAGGAGCTGCAGCATGGACTTGGTCAGGGGAAGGAGCCCTCTGTGGGAGCCACCCCTGCAGCCACAGAAAGGTCCCCAGAGACAGGACCAAGTGTCACCTCCAGTGGCCCTCCAAACCACACACACTTCCTCCCAGACCAGCAGCAAACCTGACGGGTACAGCCCTCCCTCACCCTGCACCCCAGGTTTGATCCTGGAGGAGAAGAGGCTCCAAGGGTCCCCAGGACAGCCCTGAGGGCACACTCAACCTCAGGATGTCCTGCNGCGGCCTTTCTCCCCCGGCATCCCTGGATCCCCGCAGGGTCCCTGTGCACAAAGAGGCATCAAGTGAACAGACGTGTCCCATCCCACCCCACATGGAGAGCAGCCCAAGCCCTGCAGAGCCTGTCATGGGGACAACAGCAGGGGCAGCCTGGGGAAGGGCAGAGAGGGAGGACATGAACCCCTCAGCACATCCACCACCCTGCCGCCTTTGCAGGGTCTGTAGCCAGGGCAGGTCTGGAGAAAGTTCCCCATTGGTTTGGTGCCCTACACGAGGTCAGGATGGGGAGTTTTGCCTTTGTTTCTTCTCCTTCATGGTGCTGAGGCAGAAGATGACCTTGGAGACCCTTGCTGGCAAAGGCCAGCGAACATCACCCAGCAATCCTGGGGCCTGCAGACCCACCAGCATGAGGCTGGCTCCACACAAGGGCCGCCTGAGCTGTTCCCTGGCTTGGTTTTGTGCCTCTTGGAGGGATCTACATGATCCCCATCCAAATATAGGGCAAGAACCCGATGCCTGGTGAAGATAAGCCAGCACTGTGTGACTGGCAGGGGCTGTGTCTGCCAATGCAACCCAGGGAGTTCGATATCAAACATCACCCGGGGCTCATTTCAGAGGGAAGCAGACAATCAAACCATTAGGTTTCTTTGAAACCCAATCCCAAGGCCCTTCATTAGAGCATGCCAGAAGCCACCAGGCAGCAGATGACTTTTTGGGCAGCCCAGGACTGTGCAGGTGATGGAGGACATTGACTCTGAGAGCAGCCCCAGCGTGGTGTCAGCGGGACCATACGGCTTCTCATACTTACAGGTACTCCTGTCTTCCCTGGATGTCCTGGGGGTCCAGGGGCTCCAGGCTTCCTCTGGATTGAAAAGAGAAATGTTGGTAGAGCAAATCTCACTGACAAAGTGCCCAGGGAGAGGAAAACCCAGCNTGCAGAGCCTGTCATGGGGACAACAGCAGGGGCAGCCTGGGGAAGGGCAGAGAGGGAGGACTCGCACCCCTCACACATCCACCACCCTGTCACCTTTGCAGGATCTGTGGCCAGGGCAGGTCTGGAGAAAGTTCCCCATTGGTTTGGTGCCCTACACGAGGTCAGGATGGGGAGTTTTGCCTTTGTTTCTTCTCCTTCATGGTGCTGAGGCAGAAGATGACCTTGGAGACCCTTGCTGGCAAAGGCCAGCGAACATCACCCAGCAATCCTGGGGCCTGCAGACCCNATCTACATGATCCCCATCCAAACACAGGGCAAGAACCCGATGCCCAGTGAAGATAAGCCAGCACTGTGTGACTGGCAGGGGCTGTGTCTGCCAATGCAACCCAGGGAGTTCTATATCAAACATCACCCGGGGCTCATTTCAGAGGGAAGCAGACAACCAAACCATTAGGTTTCTTTGAAACCCAATCCCAAGGCCCTTCATTAGAGCAATGCCAGAAGCCACCAGGCAGCAGATGACTTTTTGGGCAGCCCAGGACTGTGCAGGTGATGGAGGACATTGACTCTGAGAGCAGCCCCAGCGTGGTGTCAGCGGGACCATACGGCTTCTCATACTTACAGGTACTCCTGTCTTCCCTGGATGTCCTGGGGGTCCAGGGGCTCCAGGCTTCCTCTGGATTGAAAAGAGAAATGTTGGTAGAGCAAATCTCACTGACAAAGTGCCCAGGGAGAGGAAAACCCAGCTGACCAAGCCAAGATAAAGCCACCCCATGGAAAGCTGCTGAGCAGTGGTACTCACCGGCCAACCTGCATGTAGGAGCTGGTAAAACGATGACTGCTGAAAGGACAACGGGGAAGAAGCAAAATGTTAAAAAAAATAGTCCCTAAATCCCTTTTTGCTGGCTTCCAAGTCTCTTTCCTGTTGCTTGAGAAGACACAGCAACGAACTGGTCCTCTAATGTATTTTATTTTGAATTCCATGTATATGCAAGTCACAGGACAAGGCTTAGTCTGAGGACAATGTGTAGGAGAGAGGAAGCGCTGGCCTCACTAGCAAATGGAGATGGAGACCCCACTTCTGAAATTTGCTGGAATTCAGGCCTCCCCCATGGACACCTGAGCAGCTGTGGGACACCAGGAGTGTTTTGCATGTGCAGAGGTTGGAAACACGGTGGGGGTGAGAGCAGGTACCGTCGTATCCAGCCCAGCCGTGCTGGCACTGCAGTGTGCCTGAGTGGGCACCTCACCCCAGCCACCCCCACCTGAAGCCTCGGATCAGGAGATCCTCCAGCAGCCATGGCCAGCAGGCTTTCTCCTCACCATTCCCACCAGCCAAATCTTTCACAGCACCAGATGACCACAAAGAGGAAAAAACAAACCCAAAAGCCCCAGGATGGGCTGATCCCACCATAGCCATGGCTAATCCCACCATGGCCACCGCCAGTCCCACCAACTTTCAAAGTCAGTGTAAGGGTCCTATAAACCCATGGAGCCTCCTCTCCACACATTTCCCCAAATTTTGGGTGATGCTCAGAAAACTGAACCTCTATCTCCAACTACCAGCCACCCTCCTGCCCTCCCAGTACTGCAAACCACGGATCCTCAAGAGGCAAAAACTCACCTTTCCTCCTCCTCTTCTTCCTCTCCTGTGCCTGTGGACACACAGTCCAGGCAGCTCCTCCAAATCCCAGCTTTCATCAAAGCTAAGAGTAGCCCTCCCTTGTCCATCACCCCAACCCCAGGCAGCTGGAGGAGCAGGATTCCCACGTGCTCCCCAGCTTCAACCTCAGAGATGATGGGAAACCCCCTCTAGTCCCCCCCCATAAGATCTGTCCTCCAAAACCAGAGCAAAGAGAAAAGCCAGGGAGCTCATTAGCAAAAATAAACACAGACCTTCCAACATATGGAATTATTTCTAATAACAAGTGGGGCTCTCAGGGGCAGATGATGGATGGATGCATCCAACTAGCTCCAACACCACGCCAGGCATTGCAGCTCCTTTCAAGCTGATCCTGAACTGTGAGCCAACAGGTACAGCCCTTGCCAGCCTGCCAGGGCCAGGTTCTCCTGTCCAGCAAGGTCTCCTTTCCCACAAAAGCTCCTCACAAAGACTTTTTTATGAGGGGGAGGTTGGAGCATAGCCAATGCTTTTGCCTTGTCTCAGGAATCTGTGAACTCTGATCCACTCAGGATGGGATATTATTTCATGAGGCTGAATTAAAAAAAAAAAGGAAACTTTTTAAAAAGGGGAAAAAAACACCACAGGAGACTTGACCTTGTGTTTTGGAGTGCCAGGTACCAGAAATTAATTGCTCTTCTACAATTTCAGCAGGAACCAGTTGGCACTTTGCTCACTACAGCCCTGGTCAGTGGGGAGCAGCGCGAGGGTGCAGGGACCGACTGGAAGGTGGAGGATGGGGAGCGACCACCACCTGGATCTGTCCTCCTGTGGAACTCCAGCCTGAGCACAGGGCAGAGAAAACCCTTCTAACAGCTCTGCAGGGAGCAGGTTGTGCCCTGCAACGTGGTCTTTGCCACCCTCCCCAGCCCACCCCACGGCCATGAAACCACAAAGACAGGGAGCTGCGGTAGCTGCTGACCTTCTGGCAGCAGGAAATCCCCAAAGGCCCTGATCCTCTTTGCATGGAGCAGTATTTTCCCTTGCTCTAAGGTTACCAGCTCTCATTTTGCAGCCTGAGCTCTTGCTCTTCAGGGTACTGGGAGACATAAAAGGAAAGGACTGCAGAGTAAGGTCCTGACTAACTCCTCAGATCCTCCTTGCCCAGCTTCAGGGACTACCCAAGGCAACACTGCCAGAAGATGACAGCAAGAGCTCCTGGCCCTCGAGCTACACTGAGACAGGCTCATTCCTAGCAAGGCTTGGGGGTAGAATTACTGTGGCCTTAAGCTGGATTTTCTCAATTCCCACAAGGGCTTGTTTCCCTGGGAATGAGTAGGTGAGGCTTTGGAGCATCCCAACAGCTGTAACTGCCCTGGGACAGTCACCCATGTCCCTCGCTTTCCCAGCCTGTCACACCACATTACATCCCCTGCTCTGACAGGGGGTTTCCTCTGACTTGCATTTCCAAAAGCTGGGCCATCAACAAACCCCAGCAGCCCCCAAACCCTCCCCTCCCCCATCCTCAGAGCAGGCAGCACTCAGCCTTTCAGCCCTGAGCTATCTCAACAAAGATTAGCAAAACCCAGCCCGTGGCTTTGCATCCCCCTTCCTGCTGCTGACCAAAACGCCACTGTCACTGCTGGGGTCACACAGCTACAGACACAATAGCCCAGCGAGGCTTTAGGGAGCCCCACATCATCCTTGCCAGACACTGTCTTCCCCTCAAGACCAGCACTTTGCCAGAAGCACTGGGCCAGGTGCCAGCACACAGCCCCCCTGGGAGCCCATGGCCAGACCCCAACAGCTCTCCAGCTTCAGCCGCCCAAACACAGCGAGACCACCCGCTCCATGAGGATCTCTCGACCCCCCAGCACTGAGGGTGGGGGTACACCAAAGAAACCTCATCTGCTGCAGCATCCTTAGGGATGAGTGTTTCTGCCTGGGGAAGGACAGAGCTCGAGGTTGCTTTCCAAATGCAGGCAGGGAATCAAAAATGCCATCCTGCCTGTGTGCAGAGCCCTGCAAAGTGTGTAACCATGCCCTGACACCAGGACATGCCATTACCCCTCCCCCCAAATGAGTAAGATAAGGCAAACATCCTGCCCAAGGTCATTACAGCTTTTAGAAGGTTGGAGCATTGAGCCTGGCCTCCCACCAGCCCATTGCTCTGCTTGCTGCACCCACCTGCATGGTGAGCCACCCTGCCCAGCATCTGCTTCGAGCAGCCCATGTCTGGGCAGGCTGCAGCCCCCAGGAGCTTTGCAGCCAGCTATGCAACAAATAGCTGACTCTTTCCTCACAGGGAAAAAGTTCCTCCTTATATTAAGATGGAACTTTCTATGTTCCAGTTTGGAACCATTTCCCCTTGTCCTGTCACTGGCCATCCCTGAGAAGAGGTTGGCTCCATCCTCCTGACACTCACCCTTTACATATTTATAGACATTAATGAGGTCACCCCTCAGTCTCCTCTTCTCCAAGTTGAAGAGCCCCAGCTCCCTCAGCCTGTCCTCATGAGGAAGATGTTCCACTCTCTCCATCATCTTGGTGGCCCTGTGCTGGACTCTCAAGGTCCCATCCCCGCTCCTCTCAGCAGCAGGGTTCAGGTGAGACAAAGTCTCATCTTGGCAAGAAGCTTGGTGGGCACAAACCCTGCAAGCCAAAGCCAAGGCACACAACTGGGGCCTGGCAGAAAACTGGGATGTGATGGAAAACAGGAGCAGTGCCTTGTAACCAGGAGAGGGGCTGCTTTCTGCACAGACTGGACTTGATTTTCTGCTGTCCTACAGAGGTGGGACATGAACAGGACACGGATGTGTGTGGACCACAGGGACCTGAGATCTCCTGGTCAGACACAGGGGAAGCTGTGTGAGCCCAGCCATGCTCAGGGCACACGCTGGACCCATTTCACCAAAGACCAGAGTCCCCTGGGCACTCACAGGGTAGGGATGCCAGGCCATGGAGACCCCTTCCCACCCAGCTGCCAGCCCTGCAATGCCTGCCCCAGAGCAGGGAGGTGTAAGTGCTCTGCCACCACTCGTCTGCCATGGCTGGGACTCACCGTGAACATCTGCCAGTCCTCCCTGGAGTTCCTCCAGAGCACGATGGTGGGGACACCAGGGATGCCAGCAGGGCCTGGGTCACCTGGGGGGCCCATCCGCCCCATGGCTCCGGGATACCCCTGGGAAAACAAGGGCAGCTCCTTAAAACCAGCCAGGGGTCTCAAAGGCAACACAGGCTGGACACAGGGGGTGGCCCAGGTCAGCCTCAGCCTGGCACTGGGCACCTTCCTGGGTCCAAACCAGCTCTTAAGATGTACATCACCCTGACAACAGGGAGGGCAGAAGGACTGAGCTTCACACACACCCCCCCTGTGCCCAGACCCCTCTGAATGCCAGGGGTATCCAAGGTAACACACACAGAACTGGTGTAACACGTGGGGTAAGGGGGCTGCCCCTCTGCAGCTTGGGAAGGCTGGAAAGGGCTGTGCAAAGCGGGTTAGGAACACTCTTGCTGGTTTACTGGTGGGGAAACTGAGGCACCAGCCTTAGCCAAGGGTCTCCAGGCATCTGTCCATGTCCAGGCACTGTCAGTGCTGTGTGTAGCAGGAGACTGAGCTGTGCCATGCAGGCTGCTGCTGTGGGTCTGACTGAGGTGCTGCTGGAGGACAGACACCCTCCAAGGTGAGTTGGTGGATACAGCATGGGGCTGGACTTTAGGACACACCAGCAACCAGCTGACCTGAGCTAAAGCTGCTTCATGTCCCTGCTCTGCTGCCTCTGCAGAGGTGTTGGGTGGCTCAGAGGACAACAGCCCTTTGTCCCGACAGTCAGCTCAGTCCTGAGCCTGGGCTTAAAATACCCAGTAAAAAATAGCTCTTTCCTTTTCCAGACAGACATCAAGGGCCACTGGACTGTGGCTGCAGAAGCTGATGAAAGCCACTCACCCCATTTATGGCACTTCACCCTACACCCCATCCCATACCTGCCCATGGTTTTCTAGGTACTTACTTTGTCTCCTTTGGGTCCCACCAGACCACGTCTCCCAGGACAGCCCTGAAAGACAAAGAGCAGTGTCACCCCAAAGGAGAGCCCCCCAACCAGGGAAGATCCCACATTGGCTGGGTGACCAGTGCCATCCCAATCCCGAGGAAGCAGGAGCTGAAACAACAGATTCAGAGCAAACCAGCAGCACCTGAAAGACCAGTGGGTTGGGAAGTTCACCCTGTTCTATGCTGCTCCCTTCCCACTCTCCTGCCCAGGCAGCAGATACAGCTCTGCTCGGCCAGCTGAGTGGGGTGGTCCTGCAGCATCCACCACAGGCACCCAGACCATATAGCCAGGGAGCAGGAGCACATTTCCTGACACCTGGTGAGGAAAGGCAGTGTGCTAGGCAACAGAAAAAAAAATAAATTCCCAAAAGCTGGATCACAGCCACAGAGTCCAGCAGGAGTTTGGATGATACAAACATCTGGGGCTTTTAACTTGTGCAAGATGTGATCTAGCCCACCTCTGATCAACAGCATGCACTTTGGCTAAGGGTTGCCCTCACTTCAGGGCTTACCAAAACATCTGTCTGGGAGGAAACATTAAGATGGGAGATCCTGGCTTTTCATGGTGGATGAAAGAAATCTACCTGGAAGATGTCACAGTAACCAGTAACGTGCCAGGCTGCAGCACAGCGCCTGCCGCAGCGCTGCAGCTCTGATGGCTTCAGTTACAGCTGTTGGCTTTGAGCTTGCAAACAGCCTTGGCCAAGCACATCAGTGAGGAATCCACACCCTGGGAATCCACACCATAATAACACCACCCTGGCATGCACACAGCTGTATCCCTGTGACCTCCAGGCAAGCCACGACCTCACTGCCTTGTGCCATCGGGATGGGTGAAGAGGCCAAGTTGCATGTCCAGAAACAGGTTTGGCACTGAGGGATGAGCCACTGAAGGGGCTTTTGACATCTGAAGTGCCCAGAGCTGAAGCCTGTGGGGCTCTGTGACTCCCCTCCCCAGGGCCTGGGGCTGTGTTCATGTAGGTGTTTGTGCCAGGTGGCACACACAGTGGCAGTGATGCTGCACTGGTCTGACTTTCAAACCTTGGGTACTGGAATCATAAACCCATAACATGATGTAGGTTGGAGAATCACAGAATGTCCAGCTGGGTTTGAATGTCTCCAGAGAAGGAGACTCCACATCTTCTCTGGACAGCCTGTCCCAGGGCTCTGTCACCCTCACAGGGAAATAGCTTTTCCTTACATTCCCATGGACCCTCCTCTGCTCCAGTTTGGACCCATTGCCCCTTGTTCTATCACTGACCATCCCTGAGCAGAGCCTGGCTCCATCCTCCTCACACTCACCCTTAACATATTTATAAACATTAATGAGGTTACCCCTCAGTCTCCTCTTCTCCAAGCTGAAGAGACCCAGCTCCCTCACCCTGTTCTCATGAGGAAGATGTTCCACTCCACCATCTTGGTGGCCTGTGCTTGGCTCTTTCAAGGAGTTCTATGTCCTTCTGGAACTGAGGGGACCTTAAGATCTCTCTTAAGAGTAACCCCAACACTGCCAAGCCCACCACTGCAGAGGGAGGTAAACCAAAGCAATTCCTGCCCACCCACTATTAAAACACACCCCAGAATGGGCAGGGACCCCTCCCAGTGCCAGACAGCCCCTCTGTTTGTTCACCCAGCACCCTTTCTTCAAGGAGCTGGATGTGTGCTGCTGGGACACCACCTCCACATGAAGGGACCTGGTTTGGAGTCACTGGGATTTTACAGTGAGCAACACATCCCCGCTGCAGGGTGCCTGGGGACAGGCTCGTCCCTTCTGCCCTGCATGCAGATATAACTAGATCCTTCAGTGAGTCCTGCCTCCCCTGATCCTCCAAAAGAGCTTCTGGGTGCAGCCCCTGACTTATCTCCTGCACAGACACCCACTGCCCTCAGTTCCAGCTGAGATGTGTCAGAGTCAGTCCTCAACAAACCATTCCTCCAACGCAGTCACCAGGTCTGCACCGAGGACACTGAAATGTCCCCGAGAAACTCTGGGATGTCCAAAGAGCTGCTTCTCCTCCTGCCCCTCGCCAGGACCTGGCCATGGCAACCCAGCACAATCACCAGTGCTACAAAGCCAACACCTGCAGTCCTAGAGCACAGCATAGGGACAGGACTGAGCCACGGACACAACAGCCCCTGGAATGCGATGGCACCTACTTCTCTCCCTTAAGGAGCTCCCAAACTGACACTGCTTTGTGCAAACCAAACAGAACAATCTGGAGCATTAGGAACAAGGAACCCAAGGGCTGTAACATTTCAGGAGAGAAAAATGAAAATCAGTGCAAGAGATCTTGCCCAGAAGGCAGCACCATCCCTCTGCTGCAGCCCTGGGCGCTGCCACACAGCCGGTGGCTCCTGGGAATGAAGCTCTGTTTGCCTGTTGCCAGAGTTCACACTGGCCCTGACTCCAGATGCTTCCAGCAGGATTCAGTTTAAGTCCACAAACAGAAGCTACATCCCTGCTCCTAAACAGTCAGTGCTAAGCTTGAGTAACAGAAACCTAAAAAACAAAGAAACTGAAAAGCCTCTGGGGACGTAGCGACAGCTGGAACCCCCAAGAAACTCTGACTTTGAAAGCCAAGGAGCTTCTGAACACTGGAAACACAGAGACATCCCTGCAAGGAGGATTAGCAAGATCATAAATATCAGCAGTGTTTGAAGGAAGAGACACTTCCCACTTCTACAATGTGTCGGGTTTCTTCCCCACCAGTCTCTGATGTCTTTACGGCGGGCGATGGCCAGGATGGGAACTGAGGGAGTGTGGTCTGCAGGGTCTGCAGTCCATAAATGCCCTGAAGAGTGTTAGGGCATGGTCAGGACTTGCAGGAGGACACACAGGCCTTCATCCACACCTCCTGACTGCAGCAGCTCCTTGCAGCACTTTGCAAAGGCATACAAATCTCAGAGGGAGACAAACCAGCTGTACATGAACCTGCACCAAGGGACGGGACCCATCACGCCGTGGAGCAGGGCTGGAGGTCTGTGCCCTGCTGATACCTCCAGTCGATCCCACAGGTGAAAGAAGAGGAGAAAAACCCTGTAAGTGAACAGGCTGATGCTAAAGCCCTGTTATTTCCCAACCTTGCCTCCAAGAAAAGAGAGGGATGTCACCTTCAGGCACCCGGCGTTTCCAGTGCCCAGGTCCTGGTTGCAAGGCTGCCCGAGGTCAGGCTGTAAGAGGGTGTCACAAGCCCAGCACACTTCACCACCACCAAAACCAGAGGTAAGGCAGAGTCCTACTCCCAAAGGAATATCCCAAAGTTCCTTTTAACAACATTATCCAAGGCAAGGACACCGATTCTCTGGTCTGCCTTCCACAGGATAAATTTAAACACCCGAAACACCCATCACACCCTTGCTGACATCACCATGAGCATGGGCCACAGCAGCAGTGAGCTGTGTGGGTGTGAGTTCAGTGTGACCAGGCTGGGCAGAAGCTCCAAAACAAGCTCTGTGTGCCCAGACCCGCCCCCAACAGCTCAGGACAGCCGAAGGGTCTTGGTGGGACCGAGACCCAAGGAGACAGGAGGACCTGTGGGGACCAGCAGCAAGGGCAGAGCCCACCTGCCCTCATCCCAGGGAGCAGTAACAAGGCACCAGGAGAGGTTGTGAAGCTCAGCAATGGGAGCTCTAACCACACAGGGTGTCACTGCAGAGCTTCAAGCCTAGAGCCACCTGCTCCAGCATCTCAAACCCGAACTCCTGATGCTGGGAGAGAGACACCTGTATCTGGGTTTCCACCCAGGATGCTCACAACCAAGAGAAAACCCATCTCAATGCCTTCTGCAGCAATTCCCTGCTGGCTGGTCCCCTCCCTGTGCCTGCCCCCCTGCTGGCTGACAGCACGGCTGTCAAGCTCCATGACGTTTTCTCCACTCCCGGGATTTTTTCATCCTTCAGCATCTGTTCCTTTTTGCCTTTTTTCCCCCCTATTTTTGCAGGCAATAGCTGCAGCAACAAGAGGATGGCTCGAGGGGGATGCTGGCAGTCCTAAATTTAACCACTCTCCTGTGAAACCCGGCTCATCCCTCAAACACAGCCACAAAACCAGCCTGGTGTGGAGACTTGCAGCATCTGATGAGCCCCTGGGGCAGCCCTGAGCTCAGGGGATCCCAGGTGGCTTTCATGGGAGAGTCTGCCCAGGGAGAAGGTGCCTGTGGTCACTTCTGGAAGTGGCACTGGGGAGATGAAAATCATTCCCCAAGGAAATTGCATAAGAAAATTTAACAAAATCAGGGAAATCATTCTGGCAGAAGAAGCAAACATGGGAAAATATGTAAAAACATTTCTCAGTTACTTCTCAAAGATGACTGATGACTTCTTTAAAGATTTATCAATTCTAATTTTATATTTGTGTCCTGTTCTGGAACCCCCAACGTAAGTAGGACATGGACCAGTTGGAGAGGGTCCAGAGGAGGCCACAAAGATGATAAAGGGGCTGGAGCACCTTTCCTACGAGGACAGGCTGAGAGAGTTGGGGCTGTTGAGCCTGGAGAAGAGGAGGCTCCGGGGAGACCTTCTAGCGCTCTGCCAGGACCTCAAGGGGGCCTCCAAGAAAGATGGGGAGAGGCTGTTCAGTAGGGCCTGTTGTGACAGGACAAGGGGTGATGGTTTGAAAATAGAGGGAGGGAGATTTAGATTGGATATTGGAAAAAAGTTCTTTACTGTGAGAGTGGTGGAGCACTGGAACAGGTTGCCCAGGGAGGTGGTGGATGCCCCTGGATCCCTGGAGACGTTCAAGGCCAGGTTGGATGAGGCCCTGAGCAAGCTGATCTAGTTGGGGGTGTCCCTGCTTCTTGCAGGGGGGTTGGACTCGACCTCTGGGAGTCCCTTCTAACCCTAATCATTCTATGATTTTTTTCTCATTTCCCTTTTTTCATCCACTAAAAGAGATGAATAATCTGACACATACTAAAAACTTATTTCAAGACAAATCCAACACTCAGCTTGAATCCTAGGGCAGGGGGATATGGGAATCACCTTCTCCTCTCCAGTTGCCAAGGTAGTTTCTTCAGGGACATCAGAAACCCTTCCCACAGGGCCAGGCTGGTGCATAGCTGGTGCCCAGCCTCATGCTGTCTGCATGGAGGAGGTTTCCCTGCCCAGTTTGCCCCAGCAACGTGCTGGCACAGCAGCCCATACCCACCACCCACCATGGAGGAGATGCACCACAACCTACCCCACCCCTCCTGCAGCTGTTACCCCTGCCACTCACCGGCAGCCCTGGTGGTCCTGGCAGCCCTGGTGGTCCTGGCTTCACATGACTCTGCTGCCCATGTGCCACTGGTGAGATGGGGTGTCCTGGGTGGCCAGTGCCAGCCCCCAGCCCTGGGACAGTGGGGCTGGCTGTGACCAAAGGATGTTCTGGGATACTGTCTGCTGATCTGGTCCCCAAGGGACCTTTGGGGACCACTGCCTCACGTGCTGGTGGTGAGACCTTGGTGAAGGTAGCAGGTGTGTCCAGGTCAGTGATGGCATCCCCGGGTTTGCTGGGCGAGAGCCGCCGCCGGGTGCCCCCATCACCCGTCAGCTTCTCTGTGGTGACGTTCTCCTCCCGGGGGTCAGAGGCACGCTCCTTCTTGGGTGCTCTGTGTGCTTTGATGGGAGGTCCTGGGTGGATAAAAGCACCATGAGGCACCCAGGCAGGGGGATAATGTTCAGGAGAGCTGAAACAGACCAAAGCCATGGACTCACCAGAGCTTCCAGCAACCCACGGGCTGCTCCTGATGAGCCCTGGCCTGCCAGGGCCAGTGATTTTATTATAGGTGGAGTTCAGCAGCTCAAAGCCTTCATCCTCAATCGAGAGGCTGCCCTCTTCCTCCTCAGCTGATGGCATCTCGTTCGCAGAGAATGCAGTCAGGGCGCTCCCATCAGGCTGGAGGCTGAGAGTCTCCTGGGTGTCTTCCCATGTCCAAGGTGACCCCAGGGTCAAATCTGAATTGGTGAGTCTGGAGTCCTGAAAAGGAAGAAGGACAAAGAAAAAAGAAATTTGAAGTTTTCACCTGTTTTACCCCATTTTCCCACTCAACACACTTAGTTAAGTGTTGCAAAAGCCACGAGACCCCGAGCTCCAGGGCAGCTCAGCAGCAATGGGTAGGTGAGTTCAGCCACTGACAACCCAAAACTCGACCTCTGCAAGGGACAAGAGCCAGCTGTGCTTGGGCTGTGCTACAGGAACCTCCTCATGGTCCCNCCCCACTCAACACACTTAACTTTGCAAAGCCACGAGACCCCGAGCTCCAGGGCAGCTCAGCAGCAATGGGTAGTGAGTTCAGCCACTGACAACCCAAAACTCGACCTCTGCAAGGGACAAGAGCCAGCTGTGCTTGGGCTGTGCTACAGGAACCTCCTCATGGTCCCACTGCAACAGTGCCCACATTAATATCGATGCTGGAAAGGCATCGAGCCCACAGCCTCACCTCAGAAATCCAAGCTTGGGGGTAACTGGGAGGACAATTAAACCTATAGAGTTATGGGGATGGATGTGTCCCTTCTGCCTTTGATTTTGCTGCTCCTGAATATTCATAGAATCACAGAATCCCTTGGGTTGGAAGAGACCTTTAAGCTCATCAAGCCAAACCACATCCAAACCCTGCCTAGTCCACCTCTAGACCATGTCCTTCAGCACCTCATCTATTGGCCTTTCCAATCCCTCCAGGGATGGGGACTCCCCCACTGCCCTGGGCCGCCTGTTCCAACACCTGACAACCCTTTCAGGGGGAAATTCTTCTCATGTCCAACCTCAATCTCCCCTGGGGCAGGTTGTGACCATTTCCTCTCCTCCTACCACTTGTTACCTGAGAGAAGAGACCGACCCCAGCTCTCTGCACCCTCCTTGCAAGGACCTGTGTAGAGCATGATAAGGTCTCCCCTCAGCCTCCTTCTCAAGGGTGCTGGTGGACTCAGGGTAACAGTACCAGCAGGTCAGCTCACAGCCCCAGCACACACCTTCCCATCAAGCTGCTGGCAGACCTCCAAGGGTCAGGAGGGGAGCACAGACACAGACCCTGTCCCCAGCACCCAAGGCACAGTCCCTCCAGGACAGCGCAGGTCACAACGGCTCCCTCAGCCCTACAACCACCAGTGGAGCCTGGGCACCACCACAGAGGGAGGAAAACCACAATGTTGACAGAATTACCTACACTCATGATGAAAGGACTGGATGTGAACAAGGAGTTGGATGTTCAAGAGTCACCTGCCTTTAAAAAGCCCACCAGTTTTGCACCCAGCAGCAGCGTGACTCAGCCTGGGCTTGCACATGGAGCGGCAAACAAACAGCCCCTGAGCTGGCCTGGTTGGGGGGTGTGAAGGACCTTCACCTCTCCTGGAACAGCCAGCAGCAGGTCCATTAGCCCAGCATGCCCACCACCCCTGCTCAGGGCTTGCTCAACGCTCTTGCTGAGCTCCACGGGGCATGGACATCCCCACACATTGCCACCCAGAAATGCTGGGTGGGACCTCAGCCCGGGCTGGTGGTTCCTTGGGGCTATTGGCTCCTTGGGGCTGGTGCCACTCCGCTGATGAAGAGATAGTCTGCAAGAAGTCACTAGAGGGAGATGCAGGCCCATGCTTGCCTTGACGAGCTGCAGAAGGGGAGTGGAGAGCTACAAGGAGCTGAGGAACATCCTTCCCATGGTCCTTCCCATCTGTTGACTGAACCCACTGCTTGACTCTGGTTCTGCTCAGCACCACGGACCCAAGATGCTTGCTGGGGAGCACCAAGGGGGATTTGCATGAACAGCAAATAGAAAAAACCCAACGATTTCAGTGGTTCTGCAGGTAAGAACCCAGTGTATTGGTGGGTGAGGGGAGCCAGCCCCACTGCCCCGCTTCTGAAGGGCCCTGAGAGGCCAAGGAGCTCCAAAAGCAGCACGAGCTGTTGAACCCTTTGCTCCACTACTGGATACCATCAGATTGGAGATTTCCAAATTCTTCCCATCCCAGTTGGTGGTGGACAGTGAAAATTTTCATTTTTTCAATTTTCAGATTTGAAGAGTTTCTTGTGAAACCAACTGAAATGCTGTGATCTCAATTGTGAAAACTATTCTTTTTAGGGGTCCTATCTTTGAGATATGTAGTTTGTTACAATTTACTTCAATTTCAAGCTTTCATGCAAAAATGATCTTATAAGATAACCCATTTCTCAAATCATAAGAAAATGTGTGGGGTTCTTGTTTGTTTAGTTGGTTTTTTAAATACCAAAATGAAGTATTTTGACAAACTTTTCCCTTCTAAAATCCACAGATTCTTTCCCCATCAGAAGTTCTAACCAGGGCAAATGAGCATCCTTCTGAAAAATCATCAGTGCCAGAAACTACTGCTGATACTCAGCCACAGGGACAACCCCTGGACACCTCCACAGAACGTTTCCACCCTCACACCAGACCCACAGTGCACCTGTTTTCCTTGGTCCCACTGATGTTGCTGGAGGTAAATACACAAGGTTGTATCCAAGGCTATGTGTGAGCCCCAGAGGAACCCAGCCTGGGTCACATCCAGCTACCTGTTGCTCTCTAATCCCTCAGAGGGGCTTGGGACCAACCTCCCCAACTCCCCTTGGAGCCATAATACTCATCCAAACAGACAACATTTTTCCTGAGACAAGACAGTCTCTACAACTATTGTATAGATAATGACATATATATGTGGATATCCTGCTTCCTCAGCCCTTAACACAAATTTTCCACCCCACTTGCAGCCAGCCACGTGACCCAGCAATGGGAGAGGTGATGGCAATGCCAACATGTTGGAGTTACTCTGCTCTCTGGCCACTGCTGTGTCCCAAGCCCAAGCACCAGGATTTGATGCCCCAAATGGCATCAATAGCCATTATTAAAGAACAGTGCCTGTAGTAGGTGTTATGTAGGGCTGAGAAAGGTCAGGAGGAGATGGAAAAGATAAAAGGGAAAGGAAACTGAGCTGGCAGGTGGGCAAGCACAGACTAGAGGTGACCAGCCAGCACCTCCTTCCCCAGGAGGGGACAGGAACCTGTGGTCCTGTCTTGCTGACTGCAAAAACACTGGATGCAACTGAAGGGCAAAAACAGGAGGGGAGAAGTGAACTGGAAAAGGAAAAGACAACCCTCATTCATCTCCAGCCCACTCCCTTCAGATGATGCTCTTGGATTTTCACAGTCTGGGCTCCAGGCGAGTTCGTTACCATCGCAGCCCTGAAGGNGAAATTGATGCTCTCAGATTTTCACAGGCGAGCTCGTTACCATCGCAGCCCTGAAGGGCAAAGGGAGGTAAGGACCACCCAGCACCGGGGCAAAATTCAAAGACTGAGGGAAGTAAGTGACACAAATCTCACTCACAAATGCCAGCACAAAGCCATCAGAGCGAGGCACCCAAAGGGGACAGGGTGCAGGGAGGCTGTTTTCATCAGAAAGAACTCTAACGTGCAACAAACGAGCCTGAAGAGTCTGATACAAATTAAAACATGCTGCCAATTAACTCCCAGCAGCTCTGCTGCCTTCGAGGCTGAGGGAGATCAGGCTTCACACCAGGAGAACAGGGAGTCAGCCAGCGCTGCTCATCTGCAGCACATGCAAGTCAGACCTGGAGCACCACGGCAAGCTCTTGAGCATGGCCAGCTGGCATGTCCCTGTCCTCACCCCAGCCAGCCCCAGCCCCTGCCCTCTGCTCACCACGTGGGCACACACGCTGCACTGAATTATTTTTAGGTATTTGGTGCTCAAGTTCTTTTCAGGCTGCCCCAGGAGCTGACCTAGTCTGCAAATCACAGCACCAACTGATTGCTGGGAACCAGATCTCAGGCAGGACAGGCCCTTTCCCTGCCATCCAGCACCGTTCTCTGAGCCCAGCACACCCACAAACCCTACAGCCTTTGGGTAAGACCCAAATCTCAGGGAAACCACAGACATCAGCTCATCCAATCAACCCCTCACACATTTATTATTTTTGAACCCCAAAGTTTCTGGAGCAGAGGTTGAAGCCACATAGCATGGGGGGAAGGTGAGCACGGAGCTGCCAGGCATCAGCTTTACCCTCTACCAGGTCAGATCTGCAGCCCCAGGTCTGAGGAAAGGCAGAACCCAACCCTCACTGTGATGTGCTTTCCCCCAGCTCCATTTCAGAGCCCCTTCACACACTGCACAGTCATTTCTTTGCCTTTTCCTTGCCTTGCACTGCTGTCTGTCAGGGATTAATCTCCCAAGGGATTAGAGATAGTTTGGGTGAAAACAGACCCTATTTGGCCAGGTGAGCCCCAACACATCACCCATCCCATGCAGGGACATCAGCACCCTGAATTAAACGAATCTTCCCAAATAAACCAGAATCAGTGGATTCAGTTACACAAGGGCAAACCCCATCAGATGCTCCCACTGTGTAACAGCCAGATTCCAAATCCAGTTAGTAGCCCCTCTTGGGGCTACCTACCCTGTTGGTAGCTTTACCTAGCTCAGTCTGTGGTCCTGTCTCTGTTTAAGCAGGATGATGGTGAGCTGGTGGTGGCCAGTACAGAGCTGTGAGACACAGGCTCTAAACCAGTGCTTTTAAAAAACCCTGATACCATTAAAAACTCTGAAGTTTATTTTACAAAATCCTTTCAGGCAATAAATCAAGTAGAAAACTGCAGAAAAAAAGCACTGGCTAGAGCTCAACTCCATTGTTTGTACATCTTAAAACCAGTTGAGCTGTTAATTGTGAGCAACCACGTTCCCTGCAAGGTCACCTTCCCACAGAGGACAAGAGAGGAGCCAAAGGGGAACCAAAGGGACCAGCAGGCAGCTAACTCACCCTCCTCAGCCCAGCAGGGCAGATTCCTTGCCCACTCCCAGCAAGGAGACCCACATCCACATCAGGAAGGGAACCGCAGAGCACTGGGCAGACCTAGAGGTTCTTCAGACCTTCTTCAGGTGAGGTGTCCTCAGCTGTTCCCACAAAGCTCATGCTTGGCAATTGACACCACTGCCATCCACCACCTCAGCACCCCCTGGCTTGTCCAGGAGGTGTTGAAGGTGCTAATTGCTCCTATTAACACACTATAATTAGCAGCCACTCGCTCACTTTCCTTCCTGAACAATGCAGCCCTCAGCCTATGGAGTTTGTCATGAGCCATGGGAGCAGCTCCATACCACACACTCCAACATCTGCCCAGCAAATATATTTAGCACCATTTGTAAGCCCTCAATTCCAGCAGCTGGGAGTCTGGAGAAGAGCATCTGAAATATGAAAGGGACTGAAAACTCATCTTGTGGTGAAGAGGACGTCCATTTTCCTCCCCATCCTTCTCCTGGCACCAAGAAGGCAAGGAGATAAGGACCAGGCGTTAGATGTTCCTCCACAAGCCTCTTCCTCAGCTCCACGTGGTGATTAAACCCTTTGCAACCCCGGCTGCAGGATTCAATTTGGGGTTTGGCACATAGTAAATCCAACAAGAAACGAGAGCTGGTGGGGGCAGGGACTTGGCCTGTTCATAAGTTCCAATTAAAATAGTTTTAGGAATTGACTCATTCCTGGTTAGCTTTGGGCTTTGTTATTTCTGGTCCTATTTGGTAGTGGGGGTGTGGAAGATGTCTTCAGCCACCCCCAAAGTGAGTGTCCTGGGATTCTGTATTCTAACCAAGCTCTTCATTCATGAGCAGACCTGCAGCCATGCAGGAAATTAAGAAAGGGCTTTTCAATCTGAAAGCAAAAGTGTTTGGTTTCAGATGGAACAAGAAGCAGTGCTGAGCCCTGCCACAGGCTGGTGGGACCTGGGTACCAGCATCTGCTGCAGGCTCCCATCTTCCACCACACCTGAGCCCTGCCACCTCCCCCAACAGGCCAGTATCATAGAATCACAGACTGCATTAGGTTGGAAGGGACCTTTAATGCCCATCTGGTCCCACCCCTGCAGTGAACAGGGACATCTCCTCTAGATCAAGTTACTCAGAGTCCCATCAAGTCTGACCTTGGATGTCTCCTAGGAGAGAGCCTCCACCACTGCTCTGGGCAACCTGGACCAGGGATCTACCACCTTCATATTGAAGATTTTTTTCCTAGTATCCAACCTAGATTTCCCATTTTCTATTTTAAAACCACCACCCCTCATCCTATCACTCCATGCCCTTGGGAANTCCCCCCCCCCACTCCATGCTCTTGGGAACTGTTCTTCCCCAGCTTTCTTATAGGCACCTTTCAGGGACTGGAAGGATGCTGTAAGGTCCCCTGGAGCCTTCTCTTCTCCAAGAAGTCCCATAGTAGGAATCTTCTCCTCTTGTTTATTAGGCACCAACATCTTTCTGGGTAAAATAAAGGCCTTTCACTTCCAAGCTCCACCTTGGAGACCAAGGACATCATCACCGTCTCCCAAACTAAACCCCCAAGGCTGGCTTGCAGCTTCAGCTGAGACCAGTGGGTGCCTACCAAGACCCAGAGCTGCAGGATGGAGCTCTCACCTGGAGCTTCCTTCTAGAAAAGACTTTTGCTAATAATTAACAGTAAGTGAAGGAAAAAAAAGCACCCAACAGAACCATAAAGGGGAGGATTTGGGCTCTAGGCCAGAAGATGGAGAGCTGGGGGAAGGCACAGAGGGCAGGAGCAGGTGAAGGCTTTCCTACTGCAGGGACTGTCCTGTTACACACAGGACAAGGACAGACAAGTTCAAGACACAAGCTACTCCAGCAAAAGAAAAACCTTGCTGGATGGTTTTAAACCCCTTGTTCATGTGCTGAAGAGGTCACACACAGAGCCAGCCACACACATCCGAGCCCCAAGGCACACTGAGAGGTCCTTGCTGCACCAGAGGCATCTCCACTGTAAGCAGGGGACTGTCCTGGTTTCGCAGGGGCCACCTGCTGGGAGGTGCCAGCAGAACTTCCAGGACATCTCATCTGCAGCGCTGGCTGCTGCCATGGAGACTGCACTCAGGTCTCCCCAGGCTGTCGTGTGGATGGATGTCTGTGTTAAGAATGCTCTGAAACTCAGTGGAGGCTGCCCCTAGGAAGCCAGGGCTGAGGTTTCTGCACACCCTCCCTTCATCCCATCACCAGTAGCAAACATCCTCACATGGCCCCCCCGAGACACTGGCACATGCTTGTAAAATTGATGGCACCATAAAACTGGGCTCCTGATGCAACCAAGCCTGCCCTGACATCACCTGACACCCCCCACACACCTCCTTGTAACTGCAAGCTGGGTTTGCTGGAGTTTTGGAGCCCACATCCACATGGGTGCTCATGAGTATCACTGTGGTCCTCCCTGTCCAGCCACAGGTGATTGGCCCAGTTGATGAAGCCCTTCTGCCAAGGTCTCCTGCAAAAGCTGAGCAAAACCTTTAGAGAGAGCCTCAACAGCTCCTTTCCTCACTTAGACACCCCAGACAAGCCCCTAAGAGGTGCCAAATGTCAGCAGAGATTCATGACCACCTGAGTGACTGTCATCATGGGATAGCATCTCCATTGAGGTGAGCATTTTTCTCCCATGTAGCAATCCCCAGAGCAAGTCACACCCTTGATCATTTCTTTGAGTTGAAGGGAGTACTCACTTTCTTCTTGGAAAAATTTGAATTATGAAGTACTGCAACATCAAAAGTACATTACTGCTGCTTTAGGGAGTTTTCTTATTAAAAGGTCTTGAAATATAGCTTTAAAAGTGGAAAAAAAATACTTCAGCTTTCCAACATGACCTGTATTTCTCCCTCCAACAATGTTGCTGGTTTTCATCCACATGCTGATTTCCCTAATTTCAGTTTGCCACAAACAAAAGTATCAAAAAGTTTCAGCTCTGGCTGCTTGTAAGAGAACTTGGTGCCTCAATCTCTACCTCTCAAAGAGGAAAATTAAAGCTATCAGCACCTTTCTGCTCCACGGGGCATCGTGGGGGCTGGATGATTAAGCCCATGAGCATCATTAACTAGAAATCATTTGGCAGAGGACAGAGGAAGGAGGTGCTGCCTTGAGAGAGCAGCTCTGCAGAGCCAGGCTTTTAACTGTAGCTCTTCAAAGCTCGGTCACCTGCGGGTAAGACATCTCAGTGCAGATGGCATCAGGTGAGGAAGTACAGCAGGATGCCGGGGCTTACAGCCTGAGCTTTGTCCTCACTTTCTTAAAACACCAGGGTTAAACATTATTGCTACCAGATGCCATTAGCTACGAGCTGTGAGGCACCACAGGGACAGGAGCTGCTGTGCTCAGGTGTTCAGTCAGCAAACCAGTTGAGAGCCAACCCATGGACACATCCAACCCGGCACCCAGCATGAACACGGCTTTAAACTCCTACATGCTGCAGGCAACATATAATCCCAGAATATTTTGGGTTGGAAGGGACCTCAGAGAGCATCTAGTCCCACCTCCATGCCATGGGCAGGGACACCTTCACTAGCCCAGGTTGCCCAAAGCCCCATCCAACCTGGCCTTGAGCACTCCCAGGGATGGGGCTGCCACAGCCTCTCTGGGCACCCTGTGCCAGGGCCTCACCACCCTCAGAGGGAAGAATTTCTTCCTAACATCTAATCTATCCCTGCCCTCTTCCAGCTTGAAGCCATTGCCCCTTATCCTGTCACTGCACTCCCTGAGGAACAGTCTGTCCCCCCAGTCCCACAGGACCCCTTTTGGTATTGGTAGGCTGCCAATAGGTCTCCCCAGAGCCTCCTCTTCTCCAGGCTGAAACACACTTGATGTCTGGCATGGGAAAGGTCTGGTCTGGAAAATCCCATCTGGTGAGCTCAGGGGAAACAGGTCTCCCAGCTAAAAGTTCCTGATGTCTTCAGTACAAGTAATCACAACCGAATTAGATCAGTTCTGTGTAAACACGACGGAAAGCCAAAGTCAATAACACACACGCTCACGCCTTTAAACCAGCCAAACTGAGAGAAGAACCAGCTGAGAGAGACAAATTGGGAACTGCTTTATATGGCTCAGACATTGTCCAAAAGCAGAGCTGAGGCAGAAGGCACATGGGTTTAAACCCCAGGAACGAGATGTGGGAAGTGGGGAACCAGCACGGATTGAACGCAGCCATTGGGGTGGTACAAGAGAAACAGTAAGGGAACCAGCAGATGATAAGCAATGCAGAGTCTAGGACTTGTAGAAAATCATCTTGGGCAAGAAAAATAGAGATATCTCTGACCTCACACCAGCACGGGGTCCCCATTGTAGCCCCCTGCCACGTACACGCAGCCACCTGGCCAGCAGCAGGGTGGGAAGAGCGAGCCGGAAAAGCCACATTTCTGTCCACGTTTGTGAAAAGCCAGATGACATAACCAAATGACAATGACATCCTTTCCATTCCAGCAGCAGCAAGGAGGAGGAGGATCTCAATCCCACCCCAATAACTCCAACTAAAAAGCATTAAACTAACAGGCTCTCCCGAACATGAGCACTGATTTCTCAATTTGGCTCTGAGCTCTGGGGAAGCTCCAGGGGACTGGGAAAAGGCTTTATGTTGTGCCAATATGGGGAGAAAAAAAAAAAAGAAAAAAAAAGGCAAACAGGAGGCCTTGAGTAATTACAGACCTCTTCCCTCAAACTAAGCTCAAACAAAATAACAGAGCAACCGATATAGGGCTCATTAATAAAGCAAGCAGATAATGTAATTAACGCCATGGTTTTGAACAGAGCTGCCGTGTAACTAACTTGGTATCTTGCCTGAGGGGAATAAGAGTGTTTTGTTGACAGAGATAACAGTGTTGATGTAATGATCCTGAGGTTCCATAGGGCTTTTTCGGTTAGTCGGCCTGATGCCATGATCCCGAATTTCAACCGAGTCCCTCGGTGGCAAACAGGTTAAATCCCAGCTTGGAGCATATTTGCTGACAGCAGACAAGGAGCATAACGTGCTGCCCTAGTTTCCAGCTCAGTCAGGCTAGGTAAAATGCTTTTCAAAGATTAGTGTCTTCTCTCAGGAAATACATCTTTGTTAATAGAAGCCTCTTCTATCCAAGAGACAAAGGTACAAGATGATTTACAAACTCAAGATCAGAGAAAGACAAATTTGAAACTCTTTTTTCCCCAGCCCATCTAGCCTCCAGCCCCCAGAAGAGGCTCAGTTATGGGAAAGTTGAGAATCAGGGCTGGACTCCTTGCTAAGTGAGCTGCACTGATTTAAAGGAGGAATAGCTGCCAGAAAATCCTCTGGGCTGTGTTCCACAGTAGAACAGGTCAGACAGTTACACCTTTGGATCTGCAGCCTTATGAGTCTGAGGAAGCAGAAACCCCTATTGCTGCTCAACAGAGCCCTCCCCCTGCTCTGCACCAGCCCCTGCTTCCCCAGAGAGGTGTGGAAGGCTGCAGGGCCACCGCTCTGTCCTACAGCTGCTTCAGGGCAGTAGTGCTGGGTCTTGCATGCAGGAGACACTGGAATAGCTCAGCCCAACAACCCCCCCCACATCCCTCCTTTGTGTGGCCAAGGGTCAATGTTCTTCCTCATAAGTGTCAGTGTGGCACATGGGTGCTGGATTTGGGAAGTGGATAAGCTGTAAATTTAAATAAAAAAGAAATAATTCCCTTTTGGAGGTCCATATCAGATGCCCCAGCAGTGAGTGCCCTGTTTTCACAGGGTTCCCTGGGATCTTACCCAGGCACACACCAAAGCAACCCAAAAGCCTGAAGACCCCTGCATGCTCCAACCCAGGGGCCACATTCAGACTGGAAAGACCCCAATGGACTCATCCCACTCACAAACAGCCTCTTCTCCACCAGCCATTTCCAAAGGAAAAACTGAGCTGTCCAGGTCAGCTGAGGTAAAGTTAATGCTCTTCATAGTAGCTACTGTGGGGCTGTGGTGTGGGTTTGTGGTGAAACCAGTGCTGGTAACACAGAGATAGTTTGTTATGGCTGAGCCGAGCTTACAGGGAGTACATGAGGGCTGGGGGTGCACAAGGAGCTGTAGGCAACATGGCCAGGACAGGTGACTCCAAGACCATACCCCAGGCCATATGGTGCTCAGTGTGTGAGGGGCTTGGAGAAGGGGAAGGAAAGGGGGACAGTGGTGTTTGGAGTGATGGAGTTTGCCTTCCCAAGTCCCTGTTCATGATGGAACCCTGATGTTCTGAGGAGTGCTGAGAGCCACCTGCCATGGGAAGGAATTCCTTGTCTTGGGATCATAAAATCCCTTGGGTTGGAAGAGACTTGCTGTAATGTTGTATTGGTACACACTGTGACCATATCACACTACTACTGAGCTGTTACTAGTCAAGGAGCTACCAACAGTGGTAGGATTGAGTGAGACTCAATGAGTAACTGCAACACCAGTTTTCTTCAATGAGAAATCTGAGTGTGACAGAATCAACACACTGTGAACAAACAGCAGTGTCAGCTTTTACAGCATTTTTAATTCAAGGAGAAATCTCAGAAGCTGTTTGAACAATCAGGATAATTAAAACAGTGAAATTGTTTCTTTGGAAATCAGTGATATTTAAAATTGATTTGACTTTGGGTTGAATGGCTTTAGGATCCCAGATTAAATTGCTTTGGACAAAGCCATTCAGTTCAGTAACCAACTCAGTCCTCTTGCTCATGTCTAGTACAGGCAAAGAGAAGACAAAAGGCAGGAGAAGTGTCTCAATAGCAGCCATGGCTCAGATTACTCATAAATTACTATCTATTAAAAATATTAAAAGACCAACCCAAAATCACAAGAGGAGCAGGCTGCAATTCAGGTACAATTTCAGCTGCCAGTAACAACTAATCTATTGCCTTCATCCACTTACATCTCCCTCCACCATCACCCCAGCGCTCTAATTTTCTGCCTCTAATTAGTCATTAAGGAGTTGACCAATATTCTAATTTACTTCTAAGGGAACAAAGGCAGAGGAAGCATAACTACAAAGCCCAGCTTGGGACGGTCCCCAGAGCAGAGCAGCTCTGCTCTTCCTCTCATTCAAACTGTAACCCATTAGTAGCACATTTTTCTCTTTGACAGAATCCAAACGTCAAAGCTTGCGAGGCGCCTCTGGTCCTGATTAAGTGCTCGAAAAATAACCTTGTCCCAAAGCCAGAATATCATTAGTCTTCCCCTGCAGACCTATGAATTTCACCACTTTTCTTATTACAGCACACCAGTTGCTGGGAGAGCCACTGCCAGCAAAGCTGACTGGTGAATGAGCACTGGGTGGGGAGCACGTCCTAAACAAGATCCATCAAGACTCGAGGACTAACTGCAATGAGGTAAAAACCACCTTTCAGACACGCTCAGGAAGACTGATTTTCCCTGTTCAGTCCAATCATCACAACAAACCCCATCCACAAGCAGCCACATCAGCAAACCAGCCGCGTGCTCACGTCGCTGTTGCGTCGTGCTGAACCCTGAGCCGACGCCCTGAGCCCGGCCCCAAAGGGCTGCTCAGCCACACACAAGAGCACAGAGCATTTGGCATGGTGTGGCCAGACACCTTAATCCAACCACAGTGCCTGGGGGTGAGCGGGTGGGGAAGGAGTCTGCACTGCTCAGAAACTCAGGCACAAAAATATACATCTCAGTTTATGTTTGCTGGCAGGTTCCCCCCTCCCAGCATCTGTTTGCATGACCTCAAACAACAAACCTTGGCTGGAAGTCCCAAATAAGCAGAAACATAAAGCACTCCCAGGCTGCCTCACTCAGAGCCATCTCTCTAAGCTCCTGCCCAGCAAGAGCAGCTCCGATGAGCTGGTGGCCCCCAGCCCCATGAGAGCTGGTGGGATGCACCAGCCAACTTATATGCAAACCATTAATGAGAGGAATTAATAAGCAATAAAGATAATGCTTTAATAATGTCTTTTTGCCCAATTGATGATTTTAGCAACTCCTTTCCACAGGAGACACTATGGTGGTGAGACCTACCACATCAAATGATAGAATCACTTGGGTTGGAAGAGACCTTTAAGCTCATCAGGTCCAACCACAGACCCTGCCTAGTCCACCTCTAGACCATGTCCTTCAGCACACCATCTCTTGGCCTTTCCAATCCCTCCAGGGATGGGGACTCCACCACTTCCCTGGGCAGCCTGTTCCAACGCCTGACAACCCTTTCGGGAGGAAATTCTTCTCATGCCCACCCTCAATCTCCCCTGGGGCAGGTTGTGACCATTTCCTCTCATCCTGTTGCTTGTTACCTGAGAGAAGAGACCGACCCCACCT
>VXBZ01003793.1:0-55886 GCA_013399135.1 Heliornis fulica
GCATTCTATGATTCTATGAACAGCTCTGCAGACACCCAAGTGGAGGGGCAAGATGTGCTCCAGGTGCTGGAGCACATGTTCCTGTAGCCCGTGAAGATCATGGTCAGACAGGCTGTGCCCCTGTAGCCCATGGAGGCTGATGGTGCAGCAGATATCCACCTGCAACCCAGGGACAGCACCAAGCCAGAGCAGTTGGATGCCCAAAGGAGGCTGTGAACCCATGGGAAGACAGTGCTGGAGCAGGTTCCTGGCAGGACCTGCAGCCTGTGTAAAGAGGAGCCCATGCTGGAATAGACTCCTGGCAGGACTTGTGACCCTGTGGAGGAACCACACTGAAGCAATCTGTTCCTGAAGGGCTGCACCCCACAGAAGGGACCCATGATGGAGCAGTTGGTGAACTGTACCCCATTGGAAGGACTCACTCACGTTGGAGAAGTTGGTGGAGAACTGTCTCCTGTGGGAGGGAGTCCAGGCTGGAGCAGGTGGAGAGAGTGAAGAAGGAGCAGCAGAGAAAACTATGAACTACCACCACTCTCACTCCCTGTCTCCCTGCCCCACTCAGTGTCAAGAAGAGGAGGTGGCATTGAAGTTGAGCTTGGGAAGCAGGGGTGTGGAGGAGAAGGTGGTTTTAGTTTTGGTTTTGTTTCTATCTCTAATCGGTGATAAATTAGTCTGTTTTGGCCATGATGATTGGTGAGTGGTCTCCTTGTCCTTACCAGATGAGGAGATAAGGAGCTTTTTTATCTATTTTCTCCCCCTTCTTTCTGAGGAGGAGGAGTAGTAATAGAGCAGTTGCGTGGGCACCTGATGGTCAGCAAAGGCCAACACCCTCCCCCCCCAAATGTACTGTTCACCCATTTCCAAGTGTAAATCTAACACACGCTGCTTGGTCCTGTAGAAGACAGACCTGCAAGGATGTTGTCTGCTCCTCCTACTGCTACTACGTGCTTTACAGGGCAAATTCTCAAACAAAGGCTTCTCCCTCACACTGCATTATTGTTTCCAACCAGTTTGTCTTCCTGCACAATGATCATCCCAGGGGCCTATTGGTATTTACACACAAAATAAAATGTTAAAAATCAATATTCCTGAATGTGAAATTCAGCCCTGCCAGCAACAGCACAGACTCTGCAATCACGGGTGAGATGCAATAAATTATCTTTTGTTGTTGGCTTTTCCCCGAGATGCGTTCAACTAAAAACCTGACATTTCTAAACCCACTGCTCCTCTTTTGTCATCTTAGAGAGGCAGTATAAAATCAACCATAACAAAATACATCATGATTCGAGGAAAAAAATTTATTTTAGGGTTAACAAGTTGATAATAAATAAATATAATAATGTATTAACAGATGTTCTCATGCAGTTAACACATACAATAACGCTGGCTTACACTGCTGTTTGGACAAATTGAGAAGAGGTATTTGGCAATATTGTAATTTTGAATAGTTTAAAGATTAGAGAACAAGAAATTCCGTCTGCTGTTTTTACGTTTCTTTTATACAAATTCAAATAAATATTAACATGTCTATTTTTCCTCAGACGTTCTGTTCACTTTAAACATGCCTGATAACTAAGCCACAGTAATATACAACTTCCAAGAAAGTATTATTGAATTATACTTATTAATATTCCTAAAAATGTATCATATTTATGTCACATTGTGCAAGGTCTTTAGGTAAAATTAGGTTTTAGGAAAAATTGCAGAAAATTTAAAATAATTAAAACATATCCAGTGCAAAGGCCAGTCGAGTCCACACATTATGGTACTGTAATGTAAGCCAATATAATTTAAATAATAAAACATGCCTATATGATTCAGAGGATGATGAACATGTTTTGTTTTTTGAAGATCTGACATCTAATAGGCAGATTCTCCAGTATTGGATGTTTTTCAAATCTTCGTGAGATGGCAAAATAATGTTAAAACTCTATAGGGTAGGGTTTGGGTTGGTGTTTTTTTTTTTAGGAAAACTCACATTAACAGTACTACAGTGGCCAAAAAAGGACAAACTATTATAATAGAAATCAATCTGATTAAAAAATTAAATATTCCAATTAACACTGAAAAAGTGTCTGTAATCAGTATTTACAATTTGTCAATGATACCAGTGTATGACTCTGCGCAGCCCACGTACACCACTTTCCAAGCAAGTACCAATCCTCGGATCCCCATCAGAGTATTCGACAGCCGAGTGCTGCTCAGGCGCAACGTATCAGTTTAAGGAAGGAGATCGATCTGTGGTCCAGAGTAACTCTATATATGGCCATTTGGTTTGCAAGCAGCGTTTGACAGGAGTGTCGTCCGTCTGTAGCATTGGTTCCTCAAAGCCCATAACAACTGCTGTGCCTTCTACATACATGACCTGTCAAAACAAATCCAACTATGTCAGTCTGTGTTTATTTAAAAGCTCCAAGAGATGAGATTATTATATTCAGTGGGTTAGGGGAGGACTTGTTTTGGTACTTTTTTTTTTTAAATAAAAAGATCAAACCCATGGAGTTTTATCCTTACTTTATTTTACATTAAACGAGGTATGAAATAAAAAACCCTCATCTCTTAGACTCAAATGCCTGAAAATTCTAATCAGGCCGTATTCTTTTGACAGTTTATTTCAGTAGACAGTAAAAGGCAGAACTGGGGTGGAAAAAAAAATCCAGGAAATGCAATGCAAAAGCCCTGTGACATTCGACCTCCTAATGCTGCTGCAGCTGCAGAGTTTGATATTGTTAATAGGATAGTGTTCCTTAGACTTTAGAGAATTAAATTCTGTAAGATGCAACTGAACTTGTGTTGTAAATCAGTTCTATCCACAAAACAGTATCAACATGCTAGGCAGAATCCCCTGAAAAGAGAAACTCTGGACTATTAAAATACTTCATCAAAGATCTAAACATCTCGTTTAACACATAAAGCTACTTATATACATTGCAGTTTGTCTGTGTTACATCTCCTTTACAGTTGGGATCCCTCTTCTCATGGAAGAGCGTGAGAAATGATCAATGCATAGCTCCAGAGATGTGGTCTGGCCAAACCACACTCTATGTGAGCTGAACTACATCAAGCGCACAAAGCCATTTCCAATTCCAAACATGTAATTTTGGAAAGAAATTATTGAAAGAATAGTTTTATAAAAGGTTGAAGTATTTTGCCTGTAACTCCAATCAGTTTTTCATACTAATTGTTATGTTTCCTACAGCTTACCTTCTCGTTATAGTTAGATTGCTTGAGTCCATTGTAATGGTAAACGGTGAATGACTCTGAAACTCTGGAGTCCTAGCAGGAAGAAGACAGTTAGTTTCCCATGACACATGCACGCATCCTGCCTTGACTGTCTCTTCTCTTTACAACTAACCAGGTGCATTAAAACCAGGAAGACCCAAGGGAAATATTAAAAAGTACAATTTCTTTCAGGTGACATCATCCTGAAGATTTTCTTCATTTCGCCTTTTGCATCAGAAGTAAAAGATGTCGGTAAATTGGTCGGTGATGACCCAAGAGCAAGCCATGATTTTCTGTTCTCATCCAGACACTTTCAGCTACAACTTCAGCACTGATCATGCAGAAACTGTCCTCACTTTCTGGTGTCAGACACCGTAGGTAGTAGCCGCATCTGGGTGTGTTTATGACTGAATGCTATGAAGTTACATATTTACTAAGGACCAGACCCAACTCCAAGGCCACACCTGAGGACAGCGCTGTGTGCCCATGCCCGCGTATCCGCACACAGGCTGCAAGAGACCCTGCAGCAGAGGTGGTGCCGGGCCAGCCTTTGCCATTCCAGGATGTTTATACGCCTTAGTCCTAAAACAACCGAGGAGCTTTGCATTCCACTGCATCAGGAAACCCAAATCAGGTGTAACAGCATTTCTTTTATGCCTACTGGACCAGGGTCCAAACAAAATCTTATCCCTTTGTTTAAGTACCCGGAGATAAAGGCTGGAATGAGAAGAAATCTGCTCAGGTTACAGTACATCCATCAGATTACGAAAAGCCCTCATTCATTTTTTGCCTCTTCAATGATTCCGAAACCTTATCTCTGTATGGGTCTCACAGCACCCCACGCTGTTCAGTGGAGGGATGCTGGTGAAAAGGAAGGTAAGTGGTAATTCTACTTAGATAAGTTGCTTCAGAGGGATAAATAAAATCAAGCTTTGCTGGGAAGGAAAGACACCTTTCTTTTCCCTGAGGGAGGTTATGCTCACCCTGAAGAAAAAATAAGTGCTGCTTTGCAGGTCCTGTTCCATGGATGTTAAAGAGTTTTGTGCAGTAATTGTTTCCCAAAAAATGGCTACTGGGGAATGCTGGAATCCCCCTCTCCACGTGACTGTCCTAAGCTCCACAGACAGGCCTGCTCTCTCTGGGTGACTGGTCTTTGAATATTTCTCTTCTAAACCAACAGCTCTGGAAAGGAAAGCTGAGATTTCCTCTTCCTTTTGAGCTGGTTCAGTACTTCCTAGGACAGTAAGAATGGGGTTCTAAATGTTTTCAGCAAAGAAGGACTCAAATCTGGATCTCCTGAGCACTAGATGTGTTTAAGTAGTGCATAAAGGGTGTTTGGGGTTTCCATGACAAGGTTTTGGTAGCTGGAAGATTACAGGGGTGGCTGCTGCAAAAAGCTGCTAGAAGCTTCTCTGTATGTTTGACAAAGCCAATGACATCTGGCTACCAGACTGACCCGTCACTGGTCAAGGCCAAGCCCATCAGTGATAGAAGTAGTGCCTCTGTGATAACAGGGTTAAGGGGGAGGAAATAAAAGGAGCAGCAGTTTATTTTGCAGCCAGAGGGGAATGAGATTTGAGAAACAACTCTGTGGATACTTAGGCCCATGAATGAAGGGAGACAGTGCTTCAGGTGCTGGAGCAGATTCCCCTGTAGCCCATGGAGGCTGATGGTGCAGCAGATATCCACCTGCAACCCAGGGACAGCACCAAGCCAGAGCAGTTGGATGCCCAAAGGAGGCTGTGAACCCATGGGAAGACAGTGCTGGAGCAGGTTCCTGGCAGGACCTGCAGCCTGTGTAAAGAGGAGCCCATGCTGGAATAGACTCCTGGCAGGACTTGTGACCCTGTGAAGGAACTTCACTACAGCAGGTCATGAAGAACTGCTTCCTGTGGGAAGGATGTTGGAGAAGTTCAAGGAGGACTGGCTCCCATGAGAGGGACCCCAGGCTGGAGCAGGGGCAGAGTGGGAGGAAGGAGCGGCAGAGACAACATATGATGAACTGATCAAAACCCCCATGCCCCATCCCCCTGTGCTGCTTGGAGGGAGAGAAGGTGGGAGTGAAGCTGAGCCTGGGAAGAAGGGAAGGGTGGGGGGAGATGTTATAAGATTTGGTTTTATTTCTCATTATTCTGTTTTGATTGGCAACAAAATAATTGACCCTATCTCTGTTTTGCCTTTGAAGGTAACTGGTGAATGAAATGATGTCTCCCTGTCCTTCTAATGACCCATGCGCCTTTGGTTATGTTTTCTCTCCCCTGTCCAGCTGAGGGGAGCGACAGAGACTGGAGGGGGGGCACCTGGCCTCCAGCCAAGATCAACCCACCACACAGGGGAACATCAACAATTCCAACCATCACTTGCATCTGCTATTTATCAAACAGTATTTTAAAGACACATATTCATCTTTGTTTTGTGCACAATTTCACTTTCAGAATGAATTCTGAGCACAGTGTCAGCATGGGTAAGGTTTCCTGCAGGTGATCCACAGTGCACAGGCAGATTGGACAACATATCCATGCCTTGATGCTGAATGAATCCCAGACCAAAATGTGCTGATTGTTCAGACTTTACCCTTAGGACAGTAGCACTTCCCATGTTTGGTACTGGAGACAGCAAAGGTTCAAAGCCCAGGCAAGACTGAGTGACAGGGAATCACATGCAGCAGGGAACTTGTACTCGATGGGCAGACATTCACTTGGGGCTCCAACCTGACAACAGAGCAAGAGTTGCTCCACCACCTCTCTGGATGACTAAGGTGCAGATATGCCCCTCATTCAACCATGCCCCATGCCCCAGCTGCCCCTCTTCAATCAGCAATGCCCCTCAGCAACAGGCAAGAGGCAGCAGGGCCATGCAATGGCTGTACGGTCCCCTCCGGCTACCTACAGCTGGCAGTACTGGGCAGTTCAGGCACAGCCAAATCTGGAGGATGCCTTTTGGCTTTCTAAACTTCATTCTAAGTATCTGGGGCCTAAAATTAAGCACTTGAGCACTTCCAGATTTCTAAGTAATATAATTGTAAGAATTAAGATTAAACTACGTTCAATTGTAAATATATGTCTCCTTCTGGATATACAAATGAAAGGAAGAAGCAACAGTTGGCAAATATGCAATGCAGATGTAATTCTGTAAATCCAGAGAAAACAAGCACGCTACACTCCTTTTTTCCCCTAGAAGATGAATCATCTCTTAATGACACACTCAGCCCCCACCACCTTTGGCAGCACAGTTCTAGTGTCTTCAGAATGGCCAGACTGTTTCACAGAACGTAAGTTACAGCCAACAGTGCTGCACAACCCATAACAGGGTGTTACTGAAGGCCTTGTTTCACATCTCCCTGTCCACAAAAACGAAGCCATATAGTTACAGTGACATGTCAGGCCACAAAAGCCTCTGGAGAAGTACTCCTCTGGGCGCTTCTCTTGGCCCACCAGCCTGTCTTTCTGTCAGTTGGCCAACGCTCTCTCTTCTGCCAATACAAGCCTCTGCACGGCCAGGGAACACAGCTCCATGACCCAGCAGAGAGCTCTCCTCTGGACCAGCAACCTGTTCTGTGTGGTGTCCCAGTGCCAGGAGGGAGCCGGCCTGAAGGCTGCAGAGAGTGAGACAGGACAAAGGGGGAAGAGGGCAGCACTCCTGGGTTAACATGTGCTTCTCAGGCGTGGTGCTCTCTTAACCAGTGTGTGAACTTGAAAAGAATTTTCTATCACCCTGGCAGATACTGACTTACATATATGCTAAACATAACTTCATCGTGACTTTTTGTTAATAATGTACAATTTTTGACAGTTTAGAGATATACATAAAACCAGACTTAAATAAGATTGTAACCTTCTCCCATTTGCTAGCGATTACAGCAAGCGTGTAATATTGATAACTACAGTATGGACGTTTATTCTCAGATGAACTTCCTGAGTAGGGAACCAGTTCAATTTCATATGCAAACTGATTATATAATTAAGTTAATTACATATTTAAGTTGATTTTAGACCTTGTTACTACACTGGAGTTTACAACTACAGTGTAAAGCCGAGAAAATGCCAGACACCATAAGCAAAACAGAAGTCTACAGTTTGTTGTGTAATACAACACGTTATCTGATTGTCAGCTGTGTCAAACGAAGCCACTCCTCATTATCAGATAGCTCTGTGGTATTGAGGCAGGTTTTTAATGAACCTCAAAGACAAGCAGAATAGACAATGCTCTCAGCAATAAAGCTGTACTGATTACCTGCTCAGGGAAAAATTCTTGCAGAAAGGGTCCCAGTAAAATGATGCCCAGTCCTTCTGGGTCTAATTTGGTCTTCATGAGGTTTACACTACGACAAAAACATTGAACATAAAAGTATGAGTAAGACATTTTTATTCTTGCATGACTGTGCTATCACAGCACTGTCTGCCAAGTATAGCAATACTATTCTATTTTTATTCCTAAGTGACAACTGCACCAGAATGGCATGCAAGTTGCCAAAACATGGTTATTTTTAAATAAAAGTCATCTGTTGTTTTAAATTAAATAAGTGATAATTCTGAAGGACCACCATATTTGGTAAAATAATTTGAAGCCCATATAATCTGAAACCAGGTTTACAGCCCAAAAGAAGTTTTGCTGCCTTGTAAACATTCTTGAACCTCAATACATAAACCAGTTTTTCAAAATTAAGCCCTGTAACTGCCAAACAACCTGTTTTTAAATGGGGATTTGAAAAGCCTCCAAGATTTTCTAAGTACACTGAAATAAAATTAACAAATACACTTCTTATTTACAACATGCCCTTGATATATAAAGTCCCAACCAATTAATAAGAAAAAAATTAACAATACTAATCTGAAAGCCTTACTACATGAATATGGTATAATTTCCAGTCACTACAAGTGAATGTCAATATAACTTTGTATTTTCTATTTAAGCAATATATTTCTACAGGCATCATAGAGCTTAAACATTTATCTGCATCTACCTATCCCTCCACCTAAGTTACAAGTTGCATTGTACACAAGAACGTCCTCATTGCGTCAAACCAACAGAGCATCTCGGCCAATACCCCGTGTCTGACACTGGTCAGCAGTGGATGTTTAACGACAGTTACGCAGTTAAATATGGCAAACACAGTGATATCCTTAGTTTACCCTCCCCATTTCCAGCACTCTGCTGCTCAAAGACATCTTCAGTGAGAGGCAGATGTGCCTAATTGGCTTTGACCCATTTACACTCCTGGCATTTAATAAACTCCACTCATAAAATTAAAATTTATGGATTCTGAGAATCAGTACCTCCTGTTTTGAACCTGTCACCTGGCAATTCACTCTGATAACACCTCATTTTTGTATTGTGGGAAGCAATTAACAATTATTCCCTATTTATTACAAAACTCCTGATTTTAGAAACCTCCCTTACATGCCAGTGGTTGCTCTTTTCCAGGTCAAACACTCCTAACCTAGTTCTTACATGTACTAATGCCATTCGGTACCTTCAATTACCTTTGTTGCCTTCTTGGTACCTTTCTACAATGTTCTTTTTTAAGATGGCGTGAAACATCATGCATTTATACAATGATGTAATTCCTAGAAATCTCACTCTATGTGCCTGAATATCAGTTTAAATCAAAGATATGTTTCCTGAATCTCAGTACCTAGTTTACAGCCCATCAATGTTTATGTAAATTCAGGATGGTTTTATTCTTTACGTAAACTATGCTTACCATATCCTGACTTTTCTGTTCCTCTTCCAATAACTTCTGCTGCTCTTTCACATAATTTTTTAAATATCTTGAAAACTTTTGTATCATCTGTATTCATCCCTACCTTCAAAATCCTCACTGTTACATTACAAATTTCACAGACCTAATACCAAATCCTCCAAAATTACTCTAATGAACTCCCTCCATTAAAAAAAAAAAACTGATCAGAGGATTAAAATATATCTACAAGAAAACCTTCCTTCCTAACCCAAGTTTACATATGAACAGATTTACATTATGAATTTTCCCCAGATTGGCCTTCAAATGTGTAATCTAAAATAGTTCAGAAATGTCACTGTGATGTTTCTTGAGAATTTTGGGGGTTTTATCTTGACATTTCTGACTTATAGTTACTCTGGTCACACATAGAAAGAATTAAATGTGGAAACTTTCCTGTAATCTTCCCCAGTGAAGATGAGAACTACTTACTCCCTTTCATCTCTCCCTATGAATATGAATATACCTCCTATTGCCTGAATTCTTTTTACTATCAAGGATCACCTATCAGAACTACAGACCTCTTTAAAATGTTCTGGTTCTTAAAAGAAGCTACTATTAGCTTCTGTTTTAGAGCTTCACTGATTCATCTTCAGAAGATTTAAAACTCTGTTTTACTTTTATTTACTTATGTAGATTCTTCCCTACTTTTTCTTGTAGGCACTATGTTTTCCTTTCAGATGACACATATGTTTCTCATAGCTGCCTCTTTTACCACCTATGCCATTAACCACCTAGGTGTCTTTTGTTGGGGGCTGTGGACAGAAGGCTCCTTCTGAGCTCTTTTTGATTACTGCTGCATGTTAGCATTTTATCCTTTTGGCTACCACTTATGAGTGGTAGCCTATTTTCAAATAGGAACCTATTTTCAAATAGGTTCCTTTCTTGTTCCTAACACAGTGCTAGTAGTAAATTATTCGGCTTCTTTTTGTTTCTGCCTCAATACAAACAGAATATTTTACGCATTTCTTAAGAGAGTGGCTCTGTTACACAATACAAGAACTGTTTAAAAACACAGAGCCATACTAAGTTTTTCGATATGGGTATTGTACAAAATTAAACTGCTGTAAATTAAATTAAATTATTGTACAAAATTAAATCAATTAAGCAGGAGGGGAGATTTAATAAACTTTGATTGCTGCATGATTCAACTGAAGTGTTCTCATCAGGACATACCTAATACCATTCAGTGTTACTGATATTACAGCAGAGCCACCACAATACTAATGTGTCTACATGCTTTGGTCGTTTGAGAACTAAGTCTAGCATCTTAACTGAAGAGGTAATGAATCACAGAATCATCAAGGTTGGAAAACACCTTCAATATAATTAGGTCCAACCATTAACTATAAAGGTGATGATACAGATGGCCTTTGCATTGCTACAGCTGAGAGGTGTGAGGGGACAAAAGCCTCCAGTGCTGGTTAAATAGACACATAGGATAAAATCCTTGAAACTGGCTAAACCTACAATGACTTTCCATTTAGTTCATGAACTAAAAAATGTAAACAGTAGATTTAGAAGCAATGCCTTTAAATTTATGGGAAAACAAGCAAACAAGCTGTCCTGGTTTTGTCTGGAAGCAAACAAAAAAAAACCCCAAACCCTTGAAGAGCCTGGATGGAATCTGAAATGTGTTATTTATCCTTGTGCTCCACATTAAATAGACAGGACATCTAGAACCACAACAGAGTAGGTCCTTGAGACAGTACTATTAGACAGCATTTCTATTTAAGAGGAGATGTTTCAAGACTGAATATTCCATGGTTTGATCAGGGCTTTTGAATATAGCAGGCCTTATGACTGGTGCTCTGATGTGCTCTGCACAATAAAACAGGCCAGGGCTGCACCACAAACACCCTCAAGGCCAAACAGCCAAATGGAAAAACTGTGTATGCAAAATGAGGACTTTTGCAGATTTATTGAGGCAACAGAACAAAAAAGGCCAAATGAAAGCTTCCAGCACTATTAAATTTAGGCTTTTTTCTTTCCCTCCCTTAAAAAAAAATTCTTTTGCAGATTTCACCACTTACTGACATAATATGAATGCTTTTGTGTTTGTCTTGCATTTTCTCTGGTTTCAGTTTCCTGAGTATGTTCTGATTTCAATTTTCACTCCTACTCTCCACAGAGAACAACTCAGTACAATTTGTCATACTTTGTAACATTTGAAAGGACAGAAAATGGCATCAAATTTCAGCTGTCTGTGCTAAGCAAACTTGCAGTCTTCACAGCTATTCTACAGGAACAACTGATTTAGATCCCAATAAACTAGACTGTATGTTTACAAAAGAGCAGAACCATCTTTTGGAGATGTAAAAAGGATCAAACACGAAGCTATCTTTTCTGGGTTGAGCACTCAGGGGAAAAACACCCAAGGTTAACTACTGCCACTGAAGATTAGTCCTGTCTGTCCATGTAAGATCTAAATTAAACCACCTTTTTCATTTGATAGCTTTAACTCTAATCCTAGGAATGCAAGGTGTCATTTCTGGAAACAAATGACAGTTATAAACACTACAAGGTACTAAGAGTTGGTGGAAACAAGAGTGTAACTAAAGCAGTTTCAGCTTCAAACTCTGTAGATACAGTGGTAACAATACTAACCTGTCTCTGAATACCCTGATTGTTTGGCTGTTTTGTCACACAGTTTCACCCTCACTGACATGCAGAAACATATTAATGACTATTTCCTTAATACAATAGAGTAACACAGTAGGCATGAGGGTTTATTTTTGACTTCTAGTTCTCGCTACCAAACTCATTTGGGGCATTTTAATTTGAAACATTCTGTGCCCAGAAAGCAAGCTAGAGAAAAGCCAACCTAAATTATAATTAATATGTGGTTAATCAATACTTCTGTAGTATTTAAATTTTATCATACTTACTATTCAGGATCTGAAACAAGGTCCAGAGCCTTCATTACATCTTCCAGTAGAGTGTCAGGTATAAAACCATTATCTGAAACAGTAGCAAAATGTTTTGTTAGGAAAAGAAATAAAATGCTTTCCAGGAGTACAAGCTTTACTCAAAGTATACAAATACTACATATCTTTATCTCTAACATTGGCAAACAAATAGTGAGGTTTTAGAAGGAACACAGTTTTCAAACACTTCTCTTCAACTTTAAGAAAAATGAGAAATGCAATACAGAAGCTGCAGGTTTATCATTCATACACTCAGAAGCTTAATACTTGCTAAAAATTCAGTTTCTTTATAGCAATCTCTGCTAGACTGGTATAAAACCCGTACACTTTTCCCCTTCCGATTAAAGTAGCACCTGAAAGTTACACATCCTGTTTCCTAAAGCATAAGAAAATTGTCTGTGTATGCCACCTACATCGAAGAAAAAAATTTAATGAAGAATGCAATCATCATGGATCAGTTATTTTACAAAAATGTATTAGAAATCATTTTATATTTAAGCTTTATGTTGATTACAAAGAACATTACAAGGTTAAAAAACTTCTGCTTTAAGAACTCTACTTCCTATTGCACAATGTTGTACTCAATTCCCTTACTAGAGAATTCTGTGAAAATTTCTTTATGTCAGTTGTACACAGACTACTGTACTGAAACCGTCTTAAGTATTTTATTCTTCTCCTAATCAGCTCAGATAGAAACAGAGTATTGCCTGGGCACAGAAAACACAACAGATTTGAAAGTGCAGTTTTTGGAAAAAAAAATTAAAAATAATAGTCCTATTTTTTAAAGAGGTACCCTCTACAATACCTTATTCATTGCTATTTGGAATTTTTCTCTACTGAATGAATAAATTTCAATTACAACAAATCTTATTTCAGCAATAAGTATGGCCCTTACCCTCAGGGTCATATGTCTGGAAAACCCTTCTGGCTTGTTCTGAAGGTGCTTCGGGAGCAACAAGGGCCATATCCTTATGGGGGAAAGAAAAAAAAAAAAGAAAAAAAAAGAAAAAAAGGAGAGGAGTGGAAGAACAAAAAAGGAAAAAAAAGAAGAAAAAAGAAGAAAAAAAGGATAAAAGCTTTCAGAATTCTTTCTTAATTCAGATACATATTACTAAGGAAGTATTTAGCCATACTACACAGGTTTGGACCATACATTAATGAAAATTTACATACAACAAAATAAAAACTAATTTGGCAATACTGCCGCTACTGGTGCAAAATGATCAAGAAGTAAGTTAAAATTATTCCATAAACTTCCAGACAAATTCCACTTAATTTCATTCAAATGTCATGGCACAACAGCTAGTTGGAGACTACATGTATTATGTAGAGATTTATATTTAGAGTATCATTCTTTATATCTGAAAGCACACATACATGTACCAGTGAAATTAATTGAGTCTGCTCTGGATACATTGAAAGATAAGAATTGTTTATGTAGGAAGCTGGGAGAGAATGGCTTGAAGTCCATTTCTCAGAGTGGCAAAACACAAGTTTGGCAGTTGCATAAAAAAAGTACAATTTCAATAGTAGCAATTGCAATGTCTTTATTTACCTGTAACATTTTTAATCTCAAATACAATCACACTAAACACATATGCAGAGGCATATACCTACCTCCTACTGCAAAACCAGCAAAGGGTATGCCCCCCTGGTTTTATGCCAAAAACTGTATGATAAAAAAGTGCAACTGAGAAGCTATTAACTGGAAACAAAAGGGAGCACAAAGGAAGAAACTCACCTACTCAAGACACCATTTAATTTAAAAAGATAAAAAGACTTAATGTTTATACAGAACATGAACCTCCAGATCAGAGGTCCAAAACCTGCTGTAAACCTGCAGTACTGAAAATCTGACATCTCCTCTTGCAAATTCATGGTCACTTAGGTTGCCTTTCACAGAGAAAAGAAAATGAAAAACTTGCTCAGAGGGAAACATCGCATATGACAACACCTCTTTTACCAAGTGAAAACATAATGTTACCTATGTTATGAACAGCAAACACAATCCCCCTGAAACCCCAGCACTGACTAATGCAGCAGGACTCCAAGTCTACATGCAAAGCAAATTTGCACCAAAAAGCAGCTGCCAACATGCTAAATCACTGCTGTATATGGGTCCATGGTGAATCACGTCCGTTGGAATCATCCTGGTTCCTGAGACCTTATAGACTTACCAGGACTGAAGAAAACTCCTTCTGGCTCCAGCCTGCTGCCTCTCTTGAGCACAACTGCTACCTTTCAGTGGGACTGGACTGTGAAGGCCATGCCCTGGTGAGAAGCAGGCCAGCCTGCAGATACACCCCACTCTACTATGTGGCTTCTCCCATCATCCCATATCCAAGAGCTCCAAGTGAGAAAGCTAAGTGAGAAGAAACTAATTTGTGAGAATTCCCTTTGTCCTTCTAGTATCTTCTAGTGAGAATAACTTATAAAGTTAATATATTGGAAATATAAACCCTAGATTTTTACATTAATTCACTATTGTAATAATGTAATCTTAAGGATCCATAAACACAGATCCTTAATTTGTTTCATAATTTGGAACATAACCACTACTTAATGAAAAATATTCCAGTAATTTTATAGATTAATACTTAGAACACTTACAGAATATCAATACTTTGAGTATCTTTCATGCTTACAGCTCAACACAATTGGTTTCCTGATGCCAAACAATGTATGAAGTTGTACAGCTGTTATATAACAAGTATAATGGGCAACATGTAATTATAGAGCTTATTAACAACAAAATGATCAGTTATTTCAATATTCAAGATTTAACTCTATAGAGGGGATATTTTTAGGGTAGGTTCTTATTAATGAATCAGCATCTTATGGAGCTGATGGAACAATGGAGAACTCTCAAATTTCCATGGTATGGAAGGACATAACCAAAATAACTTCCAATAGCAGAGAGATATTTTTTCAAATGCAAACTACATAGTTCTACTTTGGTTTAGGAGTATGCAGTTCTTTCCATAAAATTCTTGATGTAATCCAAGAATAAAGACTATAATTTGTGTTATCCTCTGTCCCTGCAAATTATCTTTTTAATGTAGTACTTTCCACAGTTTCACGTGATGCAAACCAGATTTTTAAAAGTGTCTCCTGCAACTACTGAAAAGTATTTTTCTTATAGTCCAACTGCAAATAGTGTTTATTTGTTGGCATTTTCATTTTTTAGGCCCTCAGTTGTTTCAGGTGCATGCATACATGGGAAGAACGTAGGGACTAAGACACTGAATGCATTACTCAGCACTGAAAATTCTCCATGTCTCTCAACTGAACTTTTAAATATAGTAAAACCTGCTAAATATTACACATTAATGCTTTTTATTCATGAGGCATGATTTACTGATGCTCTGGAAGAAGTAATTTCAGAAGGAAACTTGGAAAAGTTACCTGTATTGGAGACATGTCCCAAAATCCCATCCCTCCTCTTCAAAATAATTCTAGCTTTTCATGGAGACTTATAAATAGTTAAAAATGCAAGATTTTAATCTTCTATATACAAATACCATTCATCCTCTAACTTAGCATGTCACTCATTTACAGTATCCAGAAAACATTAAAAGTTCAACTACTCCATGTATTTGTGTCTAGGGAAAAAAGTAACATACCTCCTTCAAGCAGCAAAGCTAAAAATGTGACAAACATCTAACAAAAACATAGTTCAGCTGCCCAAGTTGATATTTCATCATACGTGCCAAAATATATCCTCCACTCCAGCCTTACAAATTGTATTTTGATGTATCCCATGCACTGAAAGTTCCATATAAGGGAATCCCATCAACAGTTAATTATAATTATTATTTCCAATACTAAGTACAACATGTCCCAAAAATAATGTTTCACTCATGGCTCTTGTGATACACAAAGAAGTCATTTTATATTACCCTGAAAAGTTTTTCTCATCAGTAGTATCAGTTATTTTAGATCCAATGTTTACCCTCTGAGGCAAAAAAACCCTCTTCATAATTTTTAATGAAAACATTCCAGGAGTTTTCTTCCTACAAGTCAAAGGAAGAACATAATGGCTAAGCTACACTGACACCCTGGCTATGAATTTTTTCAAAGATTCCAGCCTGAAAGACCAGTTGACCTTGAAAATGAAATGTGTTCCCAAATGGACTGCTTTGCAGTTCTACACTGCCACCATTTGTGATACGTGGAAGAATTACGTAGTGTGGTATTAACTTTTGTTTTAAAAAGTTGCCTAAAGGCAATATAGAAGTAGTGACATTTTATCAACTATTTAACTTGCCATAATTTACTCAGATCTGCAAGGCAGAAGATTATTTAATACTCTTGTATTAGAGACAAAAGTGTGTATTGTTCCATGCTATAACCAGTGGCTTTCATACCAACAACTCATCCAAAACGGTTTCCTAAGAAAAAAAGGTTGACAGGTTCAATCCCATCTCTGAGTTCTGAATCCATTGCCTGATTTCAATTTTACATTCAATTTTAGGGAATGGGGGTCTCACAACTGGTTGTTGAAACTGGAAGCCTGGCAGGAAGGAACCATACGGGTCTGCGTGCCCACTGAGTGAGAGGGCAGAACCTGGCTGTGAATCGCTGTGATGGGCCAAGAACCAAACACCAGAGGCACAAGCCCAGACTTGTGACTGCATGCCTGGCTCCTGATGGGTGGGCCATCGCAGGAGACAAGTGGTGGGTTACTATAGCAAGTACTTGCATTTCCAGGATAGTGAGAAAGAGAGATGCAAGGCAGAGATGGAAAGGGAAAGAGTAAAAAATTAAGAATACTTAGGAGACAAGCTGCTAGATGACAGGTGCCAGAAAGTCTGCTCTTATGTAACATACTTGGACTTAGAAGCACTTCCATATGTAGTTTTAAATCAATATACTTGAAGTAGTTGTACTGTTTCACTAACTACCCGGGGAAGCAACCTTAGATTTTTTCAACAAACATCACTTCAGAGACAGCTAAACCTCTGGTGAAGGTATAGACAGTTCTGACAGATGTTGGGCAGGGAGGTGGCACGAAGACACCAGATCAGAAACAAAAAAAAAAAAAAAAATTTGGTAAAAGCAAAAGTCAAATAAAACAGTAGAATAATGGTTTGATTCAGTACATGCTTTAGCTTATCCACAAACTTTATACATAACAAAATTGCTATCAGTATGAAATGAGACAATTAAGAGATGACAAACTCATTTTTGAATGCTTCTCAAAAAGTGATTAGAAACAGATTGCTAATGATAGTGCTTGTAAAGGAAGAATCAGATGCTGTATACAGATTCACTCTAATGTTTTGGGGATTCGAAAGCTGTCGCACATTAAGGTTCTGAGGATCAAACAACAGCTAAAACTCAAACTGATTTCAATCGAGTCTCTGCCATTTATAAAATTACCTGAAGTATCCTAGAAACACACAGATTCTGTACAGGTGCTCAGTCTGTCACATGTTTATTAAGTAGTTAGGGAGTTTTGCAAAAAGTAGAGCTGGGCAAAACATTTCACAAGTTTTAAAGAATAATTTTATTATTTAAACATAAGTTGTCAGTCTTGTTTAGTGTTTCTAGTTTCATGCATCGATCCCAGTAAGATTTGGGAACATGGGAATAAAGCAGGCTGAACAGAGAGCAATAATACCATCTTCCACTTGCCAAGGATACATGGTGCCCTGCTCAGAAAGAATACCTAGCTCTCAGAATTTTTTTTTTTGGAAAAAAATGGAGATAGACAGAAAATGACCACAAAATGACATGTATAGCTGCAAACACAGCACGTGCCAAATACAGAATCAAAACTGTAACTGGTAAATGTTAATGCACCACGTGAGGTGGATATGCTTTGTAACCAGCAAGAAAAACAAGAAAAAAGTAAGGTAACATTTAAAAGCTCATTATATTAGAAAAGGTGTGTGTAAAAACACTTCAGGGCAGTGCTCGCTGGCTGGCTGTATCCCAGTGCTCTGCTGTCTGAGCAATAGCATGAACTATTCAACAAAGCTGAAATTCACTATTTAATATAGCTGAAAACGGAGTTGATAATTGTGGCAGAACTGCGTAGCACTTGTACCTGGAAAGGCCAGGGCACCTGACTAATGGAAGAAGTAAGTGATGAAGGAAAAAGCCTTTGGAATTTTGGTTTTTACTTGATTTGGAATTACGAGTGACATCTTTTCTATGGAACAAATTTCTGTAAATAGAAATTTGATATTTAAAAACGGCAATACTATTAAAATTGTTATAAATGTATTCATAGTATTTTAATAATGAGCCAGATTGCATATTCCTCCAAATTTGAAAAACGTATCTATCCATCATGTTATGACTCAGGCCCAATGTTTTTGCTATTGTATCAAATATAGCTGGAACCTACATTGGTTTCACACCTAAAATGGATAGAGAATGATACAATGGTGTTCTCAGCCTTTGGTTTTACATGCTTGTTGACTTTCAGAATTTACTTGATAAAGTGACTTATAAATTAGAAAATTGCATTTAGCAATGTCTTTGATGCATTTCCTATTTGCAAGCCACTCTGCATATAGTGCTAAAAAGAAAGAAAAAACTAAAATGTGTTCCTTTAGAAATCAGCCTTGCATTTGACACACTAATGTACACACAAACTAGTGTTGCTCATACCCTCCCTTCCTGAAACAGGACTGCTCTGCCTAAAAATGGACAATACACAAACGATTATTTGTGTGCTGCTTTGTGCATTTTTCACAATAGGTACTTTACACATTCACTACTACAAGCTACACCCCTAAAAATATGGCTAAGTTTCAAAAACAGTGTACTATATTCAAAATATGGTTTCACGGAGATGACTGCAGCACATGAGTTACAATACTCCAACAGCCTACTGCTGATCTTGAAAAAGCAGACAAAAATCTGTTCTTTAACCAACTGAAATGCAAACTCAGCAAACGGAAAGTAAACAGAGCATATGCTTTGAAGAGAACAGGAAGGTGGAAAACTCAACAAATAGATGACTACAAGAATCACTTCCTAATTGTATTTAAAATAGATTTGAAATGATTACGGAATACACCTTTTCTAAAAAATAGTTCTGATTTTCATGGTCAATACTGAAGCACATCTACTTCGTAAATATATTAAATTGAGAGCTTAGTATTTCATAGGGAAATCCTTCATTTTTCATTTGTGGATTTAGAAAAGGTTTTCTGCATTGGACTATCTTTACTTCCTTCTTTCCTTCATTTCAAAGGACATCTCATGCAACAAGTGTTAGTGTTTCATTTTGAATTTATAGATTTAAATTTTGTTAGCTCAAAAGTTCTTAGCAGAACTTCTAGAAGACCCTGCCCCATTTTATAAGTTTTCAGCTAGGCTTGGAAATTATAACATGCAAAGAGCCAGTACAAAATTATTCTCCCATCTACCTCAGCATAAACCAGTACCAAAATGCATGTTTCAGGAGACAGAATTCAATGATACAAAAATTGGAACAAATCAAACATAAAAAACATGAAAAGTGATCAGCTAAGCAGCCCTACTCTCAACTACCTCATAGATATAAAAACTGTATCTCCCTCTCTGAAAGAAAACAGATGGGTAAGAAGCCTTTTCCCAAAAGGAACTAATTTGCTTATTTGCTATGGGGCATATACAATTACATTTCATGGGCTGTATCAGTCAACCATGAACAACGACCTTAAATGATCACTATGAAAACTGTATATAATGGGACGAATGTTAAAAAATTTCAGAAACTTTAAAGAACATATAGATGTAACTAAATGTCTGAAATTAGTCAGAGAATCAGGATAAGCACAGAGAATGCAATTCTTTTAGGATGGTAAACTTAATTTGCACTGCTTTTGGCTTCACACTCCATTTTCATCTTTCCATTCTGAAGATTTCTTCAAAATCATATAATCCAGCTCATCATGAAGCTAGAAGTTATATCCTCAGTATCAATTACCATCTAGGCAACTACACAAACCACTTCAACAACTTGCTGACTAACCATTGGCAATGAGTTCAAGTTTCTTCCTGTAGTTTTTGGCAGGTAGCTTCAAATGATAAAATAATGGAATTCCAACATGATTCATATTTTCAGTGTAGCAGGTATCTCTGCTCCACCTGAAATGCTAACTGACCTTTACTTTAGAAACGGTGAAGCCAGACATGCAAGGACTCCTGGAACTTTTACACAGGTTCAGCTCTTGCTTCATAAAAAAATTTCTCAGACATTACTTGCTGAACGCCTGTTGCTTCTTTTCCCTGCTTTTTAGTTCCTAAAATACTAATCACAAGCTGAAGCTTGCCACAGCCCAAATAGAGTTCAGTGAAGAAAAAGGAACCAGGGTATATTGGAGGTACCAGATACTGATGCCTAGTTACTTTAAACCCAGAGAACAACTCTCCACATCCTAAAAGAAATAGATTAGAAATCGATTTCTACTTGGAAATGTTCTTGGTCGACACAAGATCTTCAAAGGTGAAGTAACATTCTGGTCAGGTGCACAACTTGTGTAACAGAGCGATTATGTCTATTTGCATCCAACAGCTATCTATATGACAAAGTACTGACTTCAATTTTGTAATTCAGAAAAATTGTGGATAAAATTTTGAAATTGAAATAAAAACCTTTTTTAAGAAAGACTGCCTGGAGAAAGAGTAAGGCAGAAAACAAACATCCAAAGGAGAACTAGGATTTTCTATTACCATGGAGTAGGGAAGAAAGAGCATTTATCAGACAAGGAATTTGGGCAAGTTCTAGTATAACATTTACACCAGAATCACCAAAAAATATTCAGTGTGTAACATAGACAATTTAACAGATTTTTTTTTTAATTTAAGTGTAAAGAAATACTTCTACCCATAAACTGCCAATGAATTGCAGGGGGGTTATTTGTTTTTGTAAGAAAAATCTTTTATTTTTTGTGCCCTTTTTTTAAAGATTAGGCTAAAGTTTTCCTTAAGGAAGTTCAACAACTTAAGAAAGTATGGCTTTGTTAAATATTCTAACATTTATATATCACAGAAATCACAGAATATTAGGAGCTGGAAGAGACCTCAAAAGATCACCAAGTCCACCTTCCCTGCCCATACATAGAATAGTAATTTATTTTAAAGACATTAGGTACAGGAAACTAAATTTCTAAAAAGTACTAATAAACTAACTAGTAAGTACCATTTACAGTTTCAATACATACTTTGAATCAGAAACAAGTGTTCTCTCGGAATTTTAAAAAAGTAAACAATTTGCAATCTTCAACTGAAGAAACAGAAACTGTGTTCTCATAAAATTCAGTCTACGATATTAAACTGAGAACTGTCTCAAAAGTGTTTTATATGTTCCACAGCTTACAATACATATTTAGCAGAATAAATATAGGAATTATCATAACAGTCCTAATAGTTATTTTTAATCTTAACAAAGAATATGGTTATAGGTTAACACTATGAAAGTACTGTCAGAGATTAAACTACTAAGAGACACCCACACATAAAAATTTCCTTTTATATCTCTCATATGTTACAGAAATTTAAGACAATACTTATCCCAATTATGGTGTTCTAAAACATACTCTTCCACTGGCACAATAAATTAAGCTAGAACTGAAAGTCTTCACTAAAATTTATGAGATATTAAATCATTTGAACAACTCTGCCTTCAAGGGAAGGCTTAATTAATCTGGTGAGCACTTTTTTATATTAAAGCCACGTGAAACTCACATTGTAGCAAGATCCAAGCTTTGAATTTATGTGGTGTTTATCTGCCCGAGGTTAGCAAAAAATCACAGCTAACATACCTTGGCAAAAAAGACTGTGAGATGTGTTTCGCTGCCAAGTATCCAAATGGGAAATTTTGGAGATTTCAAGTAAGAGCCAACCTAAAAAATTACAACTAAAATCAGAAATCACAAAGCAAACCCAGAAAAGTTAACAACAGTTCATTTAGTGAAGTCCCAATTGCTCTGAAAACTAATATAAACCATTCAATAACATGACAAACCAGTGTAAAATACTAGCAGATATGATCACCAATTCCTGTTTCACTCGGAAAACAACATCGCTTAGGATAATTCAGTGAGAAAAAACATCAATGAAAAAGAGGTATCAACAATATGTCTTGAAATTCAGCAATCTTAACAACCCTTGGAGACATATTTCAAGCACTGGACATGAAGAAATACTTTTATGCTTAGCGATACTATAACTGGATACTAAACAAAGCAGAAGTCTACTTATTAGTTGATTCTGTATGAATCAATTCAGAATTGACATTTAATAAATTGAGAGTTAGCTACAGTCAATACACCAATGTTCTGCAAACTACATAATCCTCTTTAAACCCGAGCTAAGTTAAAGGAATTCAATAGAGACTGAAAGGAAGTGCCAGAACAGGAAGAAACAATATAGACTGGGTTGCACTTCCGTTACTTTCTGACGTTCACAGATGACTACATAAAGTAACTTTCTGGTCTTGAGTATATTATATTCAGAATATATTTACTTTAAAGTAGTTCTACCATTTTTACTTATAGCTATTTATTTTAAATGGAAAACTGTGATAGCATAAAAAATGAACAATACAACTGCAACATTCACAACAGCAAGTCACTTTGGGACTTGACAGTTTTATAACTGTTTACGTAGCTTACATTATTTTAGTAAAAAACCCTAAGATTCTAAACAGCTATATTAGACTGAACCAATAAAATTCTAATTTAAATAGCGTCAAACATTTATTCAATAAGATGCATTTAATATTTTTATTATATATCTTTTAAAATATAGTCTTATTTTCAATTTGAACACACTTTGAAAGTTATTATCTCCAATTATACACAGTGAAGCTTTCAGCAATACTATCAAAGATACTCACAACAGCTTAATGAAAGAAAAACCTTAAAAGATACAGGAAACAGCTTACCTTACAATATCTCAGAGATTCCATCAATGTCAAAAAGCCTACTGTTGCCTGTTTATGTATCCCAAGAAGTTCTGTTCACAGGAAAACACAAAATATATTCAAGAAGAATCTTACATTCCATTTTTCCTTACTCTTAAAATTGTTACTTGGCCAATTTTTAAAGTCATGCAGTTTCAGTAGTGATTTAGCAAATCATGAGTGTATAGTCAGAAAAATACAGAGGTTAGTAATTTCCCTCTCTATAAAATGTGAAGAGCCAAATGGGTGGTTTTAAAAGTTTACTGTTGGCACCTTCTTTTCAAAGTTGTTGGATTTATCAGAGCTAAAGTTCTTGTAACTCAATGACAAAATTATTCTCAGAAAAATTTAACAGCTATCTTGAAGGGGAAAAGTCTGTATAGATGCATATATGCATTTTCCTCTCCCTGTTCTCTTTTTTTTTTTAGTTCCCTGGCTATATTTGTGTTAATAATTCCAAATTTTGAGTAATAAAACCTAATTTTGCAAATAATTTGTTAGTAGGAAAGAACACAACCACTCAATTTGATTTTCCGTAGTGGCTTCCGTTTTACGTATCATACAGCTCTCACACAGAGATGTCAGGAATAGCTGAAGGATTTGCATAGTACTGATCGGAAGAGTGTGTATATGTGTACATTTATATGTGTGATGAAGAGAAACAAATACCAGAAGTAAACAACAGTACATTAAAGAAATAATTTTAAACACATCACATATTTCTCAAAAAGTTTCAGTGCTGGTGTGTGGAACAAAACAACAAAGTCACATAAATATTTACTATTCAAAAAATTATTCAGAAAAAGAACAAAACAGATTAAAGTATTTTGTTCCCCTGACAGATAACTAGGTGAGAACTCTGGATGATAACTAGAAAGTGCTGGCATCATGGCTGTGATGGTAGCCACAGTGTGAATAACCTGAATAACCAGCAGTCAAGCTACACAGATAGAAAACTATTAGGTTAACTTTCACTTGCAGACACTGGTCTACTGGTGTCTCCAGCAGAGAAGACAAGACACAAAAGCAAAAATCATTCTCAGAGTACTTATGAGGAAACACAGGGAGGCTAGCTGCCCTAAACCAAAGTTTATCCCTGTCAATATCCTCACAACACCAAAAGAAACACCCCTGGGAAAAGACCTGATAGTATAAAAAAAACTCATCTAAGAACATGAACATGCCTGCCCCCTGCCAGAAAGCCTGTTTCTCCTTTTTTACAAAAGTACTTTTACAAAGTACTCAAATGTCTAAAAAGGGAGAAAATCTGAGTTTTCAAAAGGAAGTCAGGCCCAAAGCAGTGATGGTTTAAAATTGTTATGATAGTTACCAACCATGTCAGAATATCGCCACCTAGTGACAATATGAAACACCTCAACTTTTTGGCACTACTTGGAAAAATCAATCACAGCATTATTGGTATTCATATTAAATTTCTATTCTTCATCTAAGAATAAGAGTCTTCAAAAAAGGAGGAAGAAAGAACATCCCGCCTCCCCAAATCCTCCTTCAATGGATAACTTTGACAAAACAACAAGAAAAAAAAGATTTAAAAGGGAAAAAAGTTTTAAAGGGGAATATGTAGACAGTCAAAGAACATGGTATTTGTACTAGTGGTGGCCAAGAACAAGTCCAATTAATCACTCCCACCCTATTTGGAAAATATGCAATTTCTTGCAATTTTGCAGTCAGAGCTCTGAGTACAGTCTACAAACTACCTGGTAATTCCTCAAGTTTGTAGTTCAGTATGTTCTTTATCACTGCCAGTAAGTTCAGAATGGTTTTAATTTTAAAGATTTACTTATTAATTAACAATTGCTTATCTAAACACTTGAAAAAGTGGCTTTATGTAACTTCTGAATAAAATTTAAGGAAAGTACAATTTCAAAAATTCAATTATGTAAATGTGTTTACTCATGATAACAGCATCACCTATCTATCATTTTTCCTGCTCCTGCACTGCAGCTAAATCTTCTCACTGTTGCTTCATTCCTGCCCCTGGAAATACACCACAAACCACATCTCATCCGTTGCTTTCTGCTACCCTTCTGCACCACCTGTCTTTCTCCCATGCCCAAAGGATACCTTTCCTGCTCCTCAGGGAACACCTTTCCTGCTCCTTGGTTTTGGAATTTCACCTACTGATTACCCCTAATCCCAGAAGTACCTGAAATCTCTTTCCATTAAAAAATCAAGCAGCACTGGCAATCAACTCTGTACAATACTAGTGTCAAGCCTTCCAACTTACAGTCACTTGTAATGTGACCAGTAACTGAGCAAGAATAAAACCCCACACATAAAGCCAACTCCAGAAAACAGTGACTGGACACATTCTGTACCTGTTATTTTGACACCTGCAACCCTTCTACATGAGAAACTCAGAGCATTGGCAGAAAGAAAGAGCCAAAAAGAGTCAATATACAGGGGAAATGACTGAAGGAGACAAGAAATGGCAAAAAGAATTGATACAGGAAATATGACAGTGTATCCAAAATTCCATCTTGGCTAATAAGTTGTGAACAGTGCAGGCTGTTCTTTGTTCTACTTTTTGATAGGCTACACAAATCACTTTGCAATAAATACTGATTATAGACAGAAGACAGTGAATAATTTCGTTTTCACTATAAATATCCCAGGAACTCAAAGAAAATGGAGGTTTCCCAACTGGAATAAGGCAAATTACTTAACTGTTGAAAAATTAACAGATTCTTAAGCTCTACAAAAGATTATTTTCTTCTCCTCTCTCCACAGAGACAGATGTTTATATGGGAGTTGTGGTTCTGAATTTATAGAGTGGAACTGACTGAGAACCTAAACTTGGCCTGTTACTAATGTTCTAAGAGAGGTCAGTATTCTCAGAAAAGAAAAAAAAATCCAACTTGGATAGCTACAAATAAGGTTTACCAGTGTAAAGGAAAGTTGCAAGAGCAATTCAGATTGATCACAATCTAACACTACAAAATGAGAAATCATAATCTAAAAATCAAAAGGAAATTTTTTTTAAAAAAAGAACATATGTATATAACCAGGAAGACTGACTACAACATATTTTAGTTAGAAAGGGGGGAAGGGGATAAATGACAACAATCTTCTATATATGCAGCAGGCATTGGACCAGGAATTCAGTGATAAACCACTAAATTAAGTGATAAAAAGAAAATACAGGTATTCAAAGCCATCTCTGCTTTCATTCACAAAAAGGTAAATGATGTCATATATTCACAAAGATTAACAATGAGAGAAAGGTATCAACTGTAAAAAAAGAACTGGCTAAAAACTGTAAACAAGGAAAGGTGTTCAAGCTTGTAGATCCAAATGAAATTCATTATGTAACATTTAAGAAGTAGCTAGACAAAGTAAGTCTCTGAACCATTAATAATTACCTTATGTATCAAAGTTAAAGTAGGTGTCAGGAGACTAGAAAAGGGTAAACTGGACACTTAGCCTAACAAACACAACAAGCTAGAGGAAAACCCACAGCACAAAGGGTGTTTAAACCTCCAAAGGGCCTTGAAATAAATTAGTAATCATTTTGCATGTACTAGAAGGACAGGAGATAAAAAAAAAAAAAGGCAAAAAGAGAAAAGCAAAAAGAAAAGCAGCCAGTATAGACTCATCAATAATAGACTGCAATAATCCAATCTGAATGCCCCGATAAGAAGTCTACAAAATAGAAGCACAGCTAGATACAATATCCAAATGACATTCTGATAAGTCTGATGCTGAAGTACAGCCTGTATGGAATCATAATCAAGTGGAAGTCTTAAAAGTCTCAAAGGAGATTATACTACTTGTTCATTGGCAAATCAGAGCATTTTGATTCGAGTCTAGTATGGATCTGTCTTGTCCAAGTAAGTATTTTCAGTAATGACTTACATGATGAAAAATCCTCATTAAAAACATGCTGATGAACCTGAGATGGACTTTTTAACAGTGGGAGAGAGGAAGTAAACACTTTCAGAATCCAAAGTGTTTTGGCTTTCAGATCTTCTTCTCCATAAGATGAAATGCAAAAAAAAACAGAAAACACCTACAACCGTTTTAACGACCCTCCACTGGATTCACTCCACTATGTCACTTGTCTTTCCTGTACTGGGGTGCCCAAAACTAAACATACCACTTCAGAAATGGCTCCACAAGTACGAAACAGAGGGAAAGAACCATCATTTCCCTCCACGCACTGGCTATCCTCCTCCTAATGCAGCCCGAGATGCATCTGGCCTTCTCTGCCAGAAAAGCATACTGATGACTCACTGCCCAACAGGACCTTGGATCCTTTCTCACCAAAGCTGCTTCCTTGCCAGCCAGTGGTTCTCTTTGCTGTTGCAGGGGCTTATTCCATCCCAGATGCATGACTTGGGAGAATCTCATGAGGTTCCTGTTAGTCCATTTCACTAGCCTGATGTGGATACCCGAAACAGAGGCCTTTTCCCTAGGATCAACCATTCCAACCTGCAGACTGCACTCCCCTCCATCATCCAGGTCATTAGGTAACTTATCATTTTAATCTGTAGCTGACAATACTGTACTCATTGATATTATCATCAGATATTTGGTGCAAGTACGTTTTATTTCCATTTGAATTCTGCTTAAAATGAAAGGATTGTAAACAGGAAAATTATCAAATCAGAAATAGGGCATGTTCCAAATCTACAGCTCAGCATCTTAAGAATATGTAAAAATAAGCATAAACTAGAATCAACTTACTCATTCCTGAACATTCCCTGTCTCCATCCCACACATTAGAAACAGCATGCCCTGTCAACAGGAGGTTGATCAAACTTTGGCTATACAACAAAAAGAAATAGCCTATTAGAAGGGACACACAATTTATTTTTAAAAAAGTGGTTCTAACACAAAAATAATATTGCAGACATTCTCTAACTATATTCCTTTAATTAGCATGTATTTGTAATTCAGGAACAACAGTATGATCTTCACACTTTCAACCACATAAAAAGTAGCCCTGAATTTGAGAATTATATCTCTGAAAAGTCAGCAATAACAGAAGCATTTTCTGTACTAAATCGAGTAAGCACTAAAAAAGGCATGCTATGTTAAAAGTTACTTTTAGATATTACAAAGTTCTAGCTGAATCTTTATTGTGATTTCAGTAATTTCCTAAATGGATGCTGAGTTACAGAAACATTAAAAATTAGCCTACTAATCTATTTCAAGTGATAGCAACCATACTTTGCAGCTTACCTTCCATGACCGTAAACAGGATCTATCAATGGCTCAGTTGCATCTTCAATTTCATTTCTTATGTTTTCAATACCCTGCACAAAAATTACAAACATTTCCTCTCTCTTTAGAAATGAATTGCAACATTTACAGTAACAGAATGCAGCAGTAAAACATGAGGTGGATGATGTTTTTACATTAATTAATACCTAAACATGCTTCTTTCTTTTGATTATAAATGTTAGGTACATACAAGGGATATTTCCAGAGAAGGAAAAGACAAAAAACCCAAACAAACCCAGAAAACCAAAACAAACACACAAAAAAATTATAAAACAACCCACAAACCTTTGTCAGTATCACAGAATACAGAAAGAGCAATACTCCAAATCTGTTTGTCCACACTGAATATTGATCCCAAACTGCATCCTTCAGTTCAGGGATACTTTTGAATGTTCGTTTGCTAAAAATAAACAAAATGAACAGAAAAGGAGAATGTATTCAGAGGAAATATTCAAATAGTGTCACAAAACAATACCCATTAATACCTAACATACAAATATCCAAGTAAAAGCAGAGTAAAACTGGTGTTAAATACAGAATGACACAGCAGCTGGTCTGGAGTTAAAATAACTGCCATATAGTCATTAGTATTTACCCATCAGAAGATAGTTCCGGAGCAATGTGCAAAAAATGAATTTAATTTTTATATGCAAATTAACCATAAAATTACACACACTTGTGGAAGACTTGAGTGGCTCAAGCCAGTAATTCTGCAAAACACTGTTAGTGAAATTGTGAAAAGATGGTGTGTCACCAAAGTAATGTTTGCATTACATAGTGTTCTAAAAGACATTCAGTGCATAAACAGTGGAAAAAACCCAATGCTTCCACTTCACCAGGTAAGACTTTCAGGCTTTCAGAGTAATTGTTACATTTCTGATGAAAATTAGATTTTGTTAAGCCTCTAGCTTTGGAAGAAGCCAAGTGTTTAAAACCAGGAGTGGTACATTAACAACTGAGATACTATCTCGTGTATAATAGGGTTGCTGCCTTGATGATAAGGCAACACCCAGTGAACATATGTTAAAAAAATAAAAAAAAAAAAGGAAGAGGAAGAGATCCATCAAGATTCCAGTGAAGTAATACACTTCATATTGCTTGGGATATTTAGAGCTAAATACTGCTTTACAGAGCACAAAGATTAGATTTTATTAATTCAAACCAGATTACACTCCCTGAGGCACAGATTACCAGATTACCCAAACTGAGGCACAATATTTTCTTTTTGATTTCTTGCTCGCTTTTAGCAAGTTTTGTTTTAAAAAGAAACAAATATCTACAAAAACTTACCCATAGATGGGTTTACTCTGGCTTAACACTTGAGAAATTTAAACTAAATGGAGAACAGTGTTTTGGTCAGATAAAGTAAAAAAAAACCAAACCAATACTATTCCCATCCTCCTCCTTTACTCACGACTATGGATTTAAAGAACAAACTGTAACTCCTACTGATACAGTAAGCCATACCTATCTCAGTTGTAATTAGTAACTTTTTTCTCATGTAAAATGCTTTTTGATATTCTATTGTTTTTTACTTCTCTTTGGGTATTTGTTTGTAGAATGATTGCAACTGTTCACTGTGAAAATAAAAAGCTGTTACCTTTAAATGTAAATTCACTAGAACTGTAAGCTCTGTATTTACATCCCCCAAAAAGTCTAAAGTATGGAAAAAAACAAAAATCGGGTCTTGTATTTGGCACATTTTTATAAAAATGTTTCTTACATTGCCTCTAATCTAGAAAAATACTAGATGACTACTGTGTCCCACTCTGAGGCTCCCAACCTAAGTCAGACATGGTGCTGTTGGAGCACGTCCAGAAGAGGGACGTGAAGATGTTTACAGGGCTGGAGCACCTCTCCTGTGAAGACAGGCTGAGAGAGTTGGACTTGTCCAGCTGGAGAAGAGAAGGCTCTGAAGAGAGCTCAGAGCAGCCTTACAGTAGCTGAAGGGCCTACAGGAAAGCTGGCGAGGGATTGTTTACAAGGGCATGGAGTGGTGTGACAAGGAGTAATGGCTATAAACTGAGAGGGTAAACTTAGGTTCAATTTTTAAATCCAGAAACTCTTTCCTGTGTGGGTGGTGAGGCCCTGGCACAGGCTGCCCAGGGAAGCAGTGGCTGCCCCATCTCTGGGAGTGTTCAAGGCCAGGTCGGATGGGGCTTTGGGTAATAANCAGACTGTGCATAAAAATTGAGGAATAACATCTTATATGTGAACTTCAACTAGCATGCATAAGTTATTCGGTACATTATATTGCTCCAGTTTATTTTCAAGCCTACTGCTTATGCTCAAAATAATGCTCCATTTAAATGGTAAAATGCAAAGAAAAATCACCAAAACCCCCAAACGAAAACTTGAAATCCACATTTAACCTGACGTATAACAAGAAAAAGTTCCTTAACATACACTAATACTCACAGCCCTGAAAGTGCTAACTTCAAAATACTGTATTTTAAATGTTCCAACATATTACTTACTGAATTAATGCATGAAATCGCTCAAAGCCAAGCTCTTCGACAGCCAAGGCAGCTATACACAAGAGACACTTTTCAGCACTACACATGGCAGAAAAATGACACAAGATACACAGAGCAAGCTAGTATACTTTCAAGCTTTAATTATATTTTTAATCCTCCCTTGACATTTTTAACTGATTAGTATAAACTGATTTACTGCAACATTAAGATTCCACCAAACAGATTAGTGAGGACATTTCTATTTAGAATAATCAATTTATTAAAAGCACAAAGCCACTGAAGTGTGTAGACTTGAAAATATTTGTGAAATACTACTCTTATTTTGTACAAAATGTGACTCTCACAAAGTCTTCAAGCAAGTGCATACTATAGATATAATTTTTGCAGATCAACAAGAAATATTATTTCCTAGAAAAGCAAGCATGATTATTTGGATCTTTTTATCAGTGTAGGTAAGCTGTATTTTTTCTTCAAATATTAGTGAAATTTTGTGGGGGGTTTTCCCCTTTTTAATGTTTATTTATTACAAATGAGGAGTATTATTCTACAGTGTTATATGTCTTGTTTTTAAAGAAATTCTCATAGTTTTCTTTTAATAAGGGATAAATAGCCTTTCAAATAAGTGTTGTGTCCATGACAGAAAAAAAATACAGCATTAGTGTTTTCCCAAGTTCAACACAGGCTTTATACCTTTGTTCCCCTCACAGCATTTCCAAACCAAGGACATGAAATTAATTTTTAAAATCAACAGGAAGTTATACTTGCCAGTTACCTAATTAGCAAATTTTAAAGACATTCAAATATTAAAGAATGGAATAGTTTTTCATGTCCTCTAAATCCATAATGATTTTATCTTCCTGACAGTAGAATAACATACAAACCAGATAGATCTGCTTTCTGATAAAGGCCACTCAATGTCAATATTTAATTACTGTCTGATCATCTAGCTACTGAATATGACTACATACAATTCATTAAAGACAAAACTTCTAGGGCTAATACTACTGATCATTTTTTTCCCACAGGAATTCCAGAAAGGTCTTTTATGCCCTTTCTGATTTTATTTTGAATGATGCATTTAATTTGCCTATGTGCAAACGCAACTGATTCTCCAGCAACAGAATGCTTCCATTTTCTACTTCAGAAATTGGTCAGCAGTAGCCTAAAGAGCATTAGTTTTCGTCTTCTGGGAAACTACAAGGAATTGCTAAAATTAAGTTACCAAACTAGACTTAAGAAAATGTATTTTTAAAACAATATAAAAACAATGAATCTCAATTGTAGAAAATGCAATAAGAACTAACCCTGCTCCAAGAACATGTGTTTTTGCAAGCAGAGAGTTAGAGGGACTAAATCATATAAAGCAGTCTTTGAACCTGGGAACTCGCACTACTACAGCCAACGCATGGCCAACAAGTCACTTGTATACACCACAAAAGCTGATGAAAAACGCTATTGTATTCAGTAAGTGTGCTCGAATCCACCTTTTGTTCACACAGCAGGATGACAGGCAGTTTCATTCTGTTACTATAGAACAGAGTGAAATGGTAAGAGAAGTACTATGTGAAACAAAGGGAAAAAAGTAGAAATCCTCAAGAGAAGTGTAGCTGTACATAATCCAAACAAGGCTAGAGACAGGGCTTAGTTGAGAGGGAAAGAACAAACAGCAGCAGAACATGAACTGTATGAGAAATACAGTCGCATAGAAATTCTTTAAAATGATACACTAACATGCCATGTCTAATCTTATTTCCTGGCTTTATTATAAATATATCCCCATATTCAATACTCAAATAGCAGTAGCCTGCCATGTGGAATTGTATCTGTAATACTCCACCACACACATAACCCATTTATTAAGTCCTACCAGCTATGATAATATCTGTTTCTATTTTTATTGATTACAGCCACCAAGCAAGGTATAAATTTATTCCTTCGCAGCAGTAGTAACAGAACTCTGAATTATTAACAATACCTTCTCCACATCTTTGTCCTAAACCTAAACAGACAAGAAGCCAGTCTAGAGTTAAAGAGTGGGACAGAAAACAGAAGAAAATACCCCAACCCCTAACAAATATATCTTACACCAGGAGGTGTACTGCATTATATGTATAAGGTAAAATACTGTTTGAACTGTAGAATACATACAAGTATGTACATTCAGCATCTAGCAGGGAATGCAGAATATTAACCATGACAGAGATTAACTTTGCTTATGACAAAAGCAGACTGCTCATGGTAAATGTATCTTGCTCTTTCTAAGCACATTCCCTGCTATTAAGGTCAGGTCAGGCAGAACTTGCAGACTTGTAAAGAAATATGAAAAATGTAGATATTTAATGGAATGGATTAGTTCATTAAGTGTCATCACTGACTATTAATTGAGTATGTATTTAAAAAGACTGCTGAAATTTTCTACAGTTACAAGTTCTTTAGAATAAGGCAATATATTAATGAGGACAGTAAAAGCCTAATGATAACTAGGCTCTGCTTCACTTTCTTCAAATAAAACTTCATAACATAAGCAAGAGCTATGCTATTTTCTACTGGAAAATCCATAGAAATTAGGAATTTCAGAATTACAACTGCCCTTTGAAGCAAGATTCTTTTTTTTTTAAAGAACAGAAAAGTTGTAGGCACAACTTTTAATTAAAAAAAAACAATGCTCATGGAGCATTTGATAGCAGCAGATGAAGATTACTTGTAACATAGAGCTCCAGCACTACGAATTGCTACAACTAGCTGTGCATGTATAAATCTACTTGTACAATTCTTACTTTGTAGTTATGCCACAAACTGACGAATAACATATTCCTCCATCAAAAGATGGCACCTTTATAAGCATGTTGTCATGTGAAGAGTTTTTCGTACTTCTTAAGGGACACATTGGGAACAAAAACTAAAAGAAAAAGAAGCTTATCTTTTAACATGTTAGATATCTCCGATTAAAAGATTAATAAATACACATCTCAATGGTCATGTGTGTACAGATAAACTTTCCATATCTTGGTCCACAGCAGTTAGATATGACTGCATGTTGTATCTTAGTGCAATGGATGATGTTCACCAGATCCTTGATGTCAGCAGCTAATGAAGGAATCAAGACACTTGCAAGAAGAAGGTAAGCAAAAAAATCCAACTTACTTAAAATTCTGTTACTCTACTAGAAGATGATTTGATTAAGCTCTTTTAGTACTGCAGAGAATCAAAGAAAGAGAAAAAGACTACTTTTCCATAACAGGGGATCCAGAATTTTTTGGAACAGAAAAAAAGCTTTGCAAAATTTCCTACAAAAGCTCTTCTGAAATGAAACAAGTGACGAATTAAAATATTCCTCAAGCATTAGGAGGCATGTAGATTTTTTTCAAATTAAAAGACAAATCACATCACTTAAATTGTAAAATGAAATTGAAAAGATTATAGAAATTGCCCAAATTCAAGAGAAGGACGTATGTTAGAACTCCAGTGACAGACAGCACATTCATTTTGACAAAAAGGATCAATGCCTCTACCTACAACTGACAAAAATCTCTATTGCTAATTCACAGAATATTAGGAGCTAATAATTGAATCACAAATGTGAAAACTCCATCTGTGTAATATTATAAAGCAGTGGCCCCTCAAAAACAAAGCAATACTTGACTATGCAGTGGGTAATTTAATATAGAAGTACATCTTACAAGGTTGTTCTTCTTGACGACTAGATTCTGCAGGACTTTCAGAAATACTAGCAGTTTCTTCAGTTGTTTTTCCTCTTATCCATGTTGCCAGAGAGTATGACTCAGAATTATCAGAGCAAGCCATTTCCAAAATATCACATAATGTACTACAGAGAAGGTTCTTCTGCTCGTCTTCTGAAAGATCAGAAACCTATATGAGTTCAATTGCTGCTAATCGGTTTCTTATATAAGCTGCTAGTATATTTTTCATAAAGTTATCTAAATAATTGATTTTATTACTTTTATCTTCTTAATTATTGATGTTAACTGCTGTTTGAATATACTGGACCAAAGAATTGTAAAGCTGTCTTTACAAAAATGTGTTTTAATATGATTCCCAATCCACTCCCTTTCCTAATACTAGATCTCAATCAAATATTTATAAAACTCAGAAGTACTGGAACAGGCACAGACCTCACAAATGGGAGTTTAGAGACAACTAGTAAACATACTGTATGCCTCATTAAATAGTATGGTAGCATACTTAACATGTTTTACATTTCTTTTTGTTCCTTTATACTAGGACATGCTTTAGAAATACTTGCATATAAAAAATAAGGAGACTTGTATATACTTATATACTTGTACTGAAAAAAAATAAAGAAAAAATAAGGAGGAAAAGACGTCTTGATACCTGGACAGTCTCTCCAAGTAGACTTTTCGCTGGTAAAAAGCCTCTTCAAAAGGAATGCCTTTGTTATCAAAGCATAAAATAATATTAAAATACAAGACAACACCAACTTTAACCTTATGACACAAGCTCTGTACGAAAACATTTCTGCATGTAATTAGAAGGGTTTCAAGGTGGTTATTATTCAGTAAGAGACACTTAGCCTGTGATGCTTACTGATTTTTCCCATTCAAACTTCTTACAAAGGTGGCCTCATACCTACATTCAACATTATTGAGTTTAAACCTCAAGTACACTTCAAATACACAAGTGCATATTTACATAAACATCTCAAGATGTACAGGACTGCAGTTATGGAGGCAGAAATAATTTGCAATATAACCACTGATGATAGTGCTAGACTAATAATTCAAATCCCTTTAGCAATTAAAAGGCCACCCGTTTTAACCATTGCAAGTCATAATTCAGATATCACATTGACAAATGCATCTCTACATACCTGCTTTGTTTTTCAACAATACTAATGTTGCAATTAAAAAAGGAAAGGCATGCTCTAAATCACAGAGAAGAAACAATGAAAGAACAAACTTCAGAAAGCAGTCTCAGCCTTTCTAAATACTAGATGCTGCTTTAGGGATTTGCAGCACCTTAAAAACAGTTACTTCAATTTGCACTTCTTCCCTTACAAACTCATTCTGTTATCTCATCACAGGTCTTTTGTGCAGCTTTCTTAGCAGTTCATAGCAGCAGCAGATACTGCAAGATGTGGTTTAGCCCTTCCCCTCTCCCTAACTGGAACTCGACTCACTTTTAAACATGCTTTAACCACCTAATGTCAATGAACTTAAACTACACATAAATCTGGAAAAGCACCATCTATAAGAACACTTCATATCGTAAAGACCTGACACTGCCTTTAAGGAGCTGGTTGACCCTATTCTTTACTCTCTCCAATCCTCTCAAATAAGGCTTGTAATTCTAAGATCAGAGACCAGACACTCTACATCTGGCTCTAAGACCACAGGACAAGGAAGAGCCACGTTACAGAGAGCAATTCATAACAAAGCACTTTTTTCCATTGTTTGTTTAAAGCTAAACAGGTGGTGCTCCTTTCTATAGTAAAGTCCTTTGCTAGGACCAGCATTTAGTGTCTCAAGGAAACCTAACAGAGGTTTCTTACTATTATGACACACACCAGAGATGCAAACAACTCCATGATGGCAGCTGTCTAACGCAGATACCTTCCAGGTTATGATCAGATTAACTCTGCCACAGGACTGCAATATGTCCCCATCAGTGCACAAGGCCTCAAATCAGTCCTAAACATACCTGCAGAATTTGTTCTGCGTGTAACACGAGCCAAGAGCAGGTTACCAGAAAAATGTAATCTGGCTCATGACTCAATGTCTGCTTGTATCTACAGGATGTTTCCAAGAGTATGAAGAGCAATCACAGATTAGACCAAACGTCAGAACAGATCCAGCCTACTGACACAGCAGTCAGAACTGCCCCAGGAACAGCATTTCAAAGAGTATGCACATAGCCTACACAACACAACATGGAATTTGAGACATGAAAAGGGATTAGCTGCACATTTATATCTGATCTTTTACTTCTCCCCTTTATGTTTGATTCCACACTTCTAAGTTACCTTTGCTTTGATCAACTTGCTGCACTTCCTCAAACAAATCCATTTCTGCCAAATCAGCCCATTTCTGTCTTTTAACTGAGATTTTTGTCTCCTTCATACTATAATTATGAAGTTAAAATACATCTGATCTGCAATATTTTAGTATTTTTTAGTTCCATATACACAGAGAAAATAAAAAGTCTTGCGCTTACTAATTTTATACCATTCTTAGAATAAATGCACCTTACCTGTACAGGTGCAATCACTGCACAAGGGCCACCTTCAAATTGTTCTAATGCAGTTGATTCAGATTCACTAAAGACAAATCCTGTCAAGTGAAAAAAGACTGGTTTTAGTGAAATATGTAAACAAGCACATAAGTATGCATACTCACTACTCTTCTAACAGAAATCACACTTCATTTATTCACCTTTAAAGACTTAGACTATTTTTCCCCTGACCATGCAACACAAGAAAAAAAGTAATGAATACAGGTGAAAACACAGAAATGGCCATCATCTAAGGTTTCAAAAAAACAACCCAATTTTAACAGTAAAATTGTCACTAGGGCACATGTGCCTGGATACTTAGACCATCATCTCTGAGTATGGTTTATTTCTTATAGGTCAATCAGTAAAACTTCCACTGATCTAATTTTTTGGCATATTGCTGCTTCCTATTAAGACTGAAATATGCTGAGTATCTTAACTATTCACTTGTAACCACCGAAGCGACCTTATTAGTGGTGCTCTTTCACAGAAGATACACTGCATTTACTAAGCTACAAGATCACTTATTTTTCCTCTCCATCTTTAAGGGATTTGTTTTTAACAATTACCTTACAGTAACATAAAAGAGCAAATCCCGGAGCAATTACTGCAAATTTGTTTAGTACCACCTTGCCCTTAAACTTGTCTTGAAGGTACAGTAATTTACAGCTTGACTTTCTCATAAATAAATGCATATACATGGACAATTACCTTTATGAATCTGACACGTGGCAACTCACACTCAATAGTATTGTACATTACTCTTTTCACTCCTGATGAGATTATGCTGAAGTCACTCTAGATCAATGAAATCTAGAAACCATGCAACTGTAGTCAGCAGCAGCAAGCACAAGCAAGCGAGAATGGGGATACACACGTGTACTTTCTTAGCAGTGACAGTCTCAGAGGGGAGAATATGCAGTGTTTCTTTCCCACAATGCCCCCCTTTCCTAATTCTGTAACATTACATGCTGCCGTATCAGAAGCCCCTGGGTGTGAATTTGAACTGGAAAATGCATCCGCCCCGTGTAGACTTCCACACTACTGCATGACAGGTATATCATCTCCAGCAGCACAAGAGTACTGCTGCATATTTTATAGTCCTTATTTCATCACAGAAATTATGGTTGTTAAGCAAAAATGTAAGAATTTTTGAAGATGATTCAATATAGCCACAGTTCTGTAAAACACAATGTGTCCCCTCTGACAGCAATACTCCAGTATTTGTTTGCATTTTTTTAACTGAATGTGTAAATGTGTATTACAAAGATATTTTATATCCAAAACCCAGATATACATGATACTTACCTATTTATATCCAGCATCATCTAATGTAGCCACAAAGATCCATTATTCCATAATTCAACCAAGTTTTTCATTAGTGTTATTTCATTCCCCTTAGTGATAAGAAATGTCACCAGTCCTTTAAACTTTCTGAATTAGTTTGTGCAGGCTTATCTATTAAAAGGTAAGTCTTGCTCTACTTCAAAGCGCCATCTAAGCATACTGCAACAACAGGGCTTTTTTAGTGGTTTTAATTATTTAGCCACTGCAAAACAACCCCAACATACTTGAATGTGGTACCATTAAACCACGCTAAAGATGTCTTGAACTTGTTTCACATTCTTCAGGCTTCTTACAGAAAGCAAAAACTGTCTCAGATTAATCCTACCCTATTTTTCAAAACTGCTTCCTAAAAATAAAGAAAACAGAGAAGACAGACACGTAGAATTGATGTTACACAGGATCTGACAGAATACACAGGAAAAAAAATACCCAAAGGAAGACTTAATTTCTTTTTACCTAAATGTTGCTTAATGCTTAATAAACATCAAAATTCTAAAAGCTGTTAAGAGAGAAAAAAAAAAAAAGTTTTGGGGGACCTAAACTTGTACAAAATCTGAATTGAGCTCAGGTAAAATTTCAAACGCCAGCAGCCTGAAGTCCAGTTGGTTCAAGCCTACCTCAGTCTGCAATTACACCAATTACTTGCCTTTTTTGCCCTCCACAATAATCACATCTTGCGTATTTTCTATAAACACCCATCAATCCCACACTCTTCCTTATGATTTGTATGAATGGCCTGGCCAGCCTTTAACCAGCTAAGACAAGCATCTCTGATCCAGGCTAATTTCTCCTTCTGTTGTTCTTAAACAGTCATATATATCATACAGCTCTTTGCACTCAAGATGAAATTCTGAAAGTGAAAAACACGTGATGCAAAGCAAATGCATTTTTAAAAATTAATCTGCCTACCTTTTATCCATGAGTATAATTATCATTATTTACCTATAAGACCATAATTATCATTCATCATCTGTGTCATTTACAACCCTATTAAATGCTCCACTGACCCTATTTTTTCAACCTAACTACTGCTTTACTGCTCTAACCTTTCTGTCAGAGGATGAGGCGGGGGAGGAAGAAGATCTAGATTTCTGTAGCTAATCAGTATATTGCCCAACATTGTGAGTTATGGTGACTATGATATTCCTAAATTTTTCATTATATCCTTTGTCCACTATTAATCACACAAGATCTTTTTTCAGAAAGCAGAACAACTTTTTCCCATGCACAAAAAAAAAAAAAAAAAAAAAAAAAAAAGAGAAAGCATTTACTACAGCGATACCACAAAAAATTCCACTTAATGGGTTGTGGATAAAGAGCCAGAATGTCCTGGAAGGGTTTAAGTATCCAAAACACCTGGTGCGCTATCACTAAGTTGGCAACACGCTGCTAGAAAATAAGGTAAGACTCCAACATGTCTGCCTTTTTTCACACCTTTGGAAAAAATTATGTGAAAACAAAAATCAAACACACACAAAAAGACCACAAAAAAACTCAGCTCCATGAAACTTCTGAATTTGGACTGAACCTTCTGACTCTGTGCCATGGTTAAGAGGCTTCTATGTGGGCACTCTTTATTTTCTTTTTATTTCCTTTAAGCGTTATCCAGAGTAAGGAACAGAATGACTAACACCATATCCTTTCTTAAAGTAAGGAAAATGCCTTTTCAGATATTTCTTTTTGGGCTCAGGCAGCACCAAAGGATTTTAAGGGTTCACTGATTATTTTGATAATTGTGTAACAGGGCATTTCAAATTCTTAATGCTCTGTGTATTCTGACTACATTAGCCACCATGCCCATTACCCAGAAAATACAATCTTGCATATTCACACCCCATTATTTCACAGTGAATATTATCTTCTACTCTCCTACTAGTTTAACAGTGCCTAAAGGGCTTACTTATATATCATGACACAGACAATACCTCAAAAAACTCTATCTTTTCACTCATCAAGCTTCACAAGAGATTTTGTGTTCTTCAGAGTGAATTATTTTCAGACAACTCTGCATTTGGAAGTACGTGAAATAAACACTTAAATCTCATACACAACAGAAAGGGATTTAGTCTGTCTAAAACCACACAACGTTGTTGTTTTGTCTGTAAATACAGTATCACTACCCCAAAAGCAAGATGCCACTTCAGAGGAGGAAAGAAGAATAAAGTCTACCATCATAAAATCGAGAACAGAAATTCTTCCCTGGAGAAGGCTGTTAGGTAGCTTTCCCTAGCAACATGTTCCTGCTGTTTCTCCAAAAGCTGTCGCTGCCTCACATTCAACAGTAGTATGGCTTGAGTTAGCAAGAAAGACCACTTCCTACGTAAAGAATTAGGAGTATCTACTTGAACTGCAGCAACATCATCTGTTTAAACAGAGGCTAGGAGGTGTTAGTTACCAGTACATTTTTGTTTGAAGCACTCAATATTTTTTCAACATGATGCACAAATTTCAGGTAGCAGGTTTAGCTTTGAACTTCTTATTTTTTACAGGCACCTCAATCACAGTCCCCAGACCATGACTTGACCATTCACCAAAATTTAGTTTGCTAAATGTGACTGGTGTCAGAAAAGCAGAACTTCAAATCTGTTCCACCAAAGATCTAAGGAGGTGGTAAGGCAGACAAGCAGTAACAAGCAGGCAGAGGTGTAACCACTTCTCCAGCTGTATGCACAATCCATACTTGACTATACCCTGCGAATACGAAATTAAATATGCTTTTGCTTTTCTTCCTGATAAACAGTTTGCACTGAGTACTATGGATCTCAAAGAAAGGGAAAACAGACAAATGCAAATATTCTATATATCACAGTCACTGAAACGTGAAAAAAAAACCGCACAGATTCTATTTCTTTCACGTCACCCATTATTAAACTCAGAGAAACAGTTTTCAAATTGTTAATTCTTAAGACTTTGGAGAATGGCAAGGGTATTCCTTTTGTTCAAAATGTATCCACTTATCTAGTAAATATATTATTTTCCAGTAACCAAAACATGCTTATGCTTTAACAGTACTACAGCTCCAATAACTTACAAACAATACTATAGGACCTAGGTCCCCATCAAGGATGCAATAAAAGCCAATCTGGTGATGTTTGAACATTCTAGGCAAGAAACAGACTTGACAGACTTCCACACATGTAAGAAAGGTAATGTGGGGAAATAAAAGGGGACAAAGAAAAGTTGTCAACCTACACACCCAGCGCTCAGCCTAGAAGACCATCTTGTACATGGTGCATACAAACACAAACTGTAGTATTATTACCTTCACGCTATTCTTTTAAAGTTAAGTAGTCATTTGAGAACCTGTCCCTTATCTTTCTTTCAAAAAACCAGTGAGAAAAAAACATGGGTAATTCTGAAAGGATGCTGTGCTCAAACCTGCCAGACATTTATAGTTGTGTAGGCCTGATGCTGCACACCTCGGGGCTGAAAAGAAGCTTTATGAATGGAATTTGTCTCTTGGATCATAAAAATTACTCTAAGATGGGTATGCTTCTTTAGGGTTTAGACCTCCTCCTAACTCCATTCCTAGTCATCCTACATATGGCAGGAAATAGAGAAGTGTAGATCAAGCCTTTGCACTATATTCCTCTCTGGCTACTTGGAGGGTTCTGGTAAATAGGTTTCATGAGGTTGAAACTGCAAATTCATAAAGAAAAAAATAATCTATACAAAACCAACACACACACACAACATATCTGTTCCTTTGTTAAGTCAGGCATCAAAACAATATACCAAAAGTTGTCAGTGCAGCAAACTGAGGGAATTACTGTCACTAACTTCAAAGAGCATAAGCACACGAGCTACATCACTTCTGTTAACTGCCTGCAGATCAGTCTATGTTCAGTTTGACTAAGCAAAGATGGTGGTTATGGAGTTTGGTGCATGACAAGGATTCCTGGAATATTGCTATCTTTACTGAAAAACCAACTGGTTCAAGTTCTACATTCCTCAACAACCTCCTTACTCTCAACTTTGCTTTCTAAATGTAAATTATAGTTCTCAGCTTCCAAAGGGTTTGAGAAAGCACAGAGCATTTAGAAATTATCTGAAATGAATACCAGTGCTGGAACTACTCTTGAAAAAAAACAACCAACAAACCATAAAACCCCTCAACACCAAACCACCTGTTTAAGCAAGCATCATTTACACTTCTTTGATACATATGATGGGAGACAAGGGCCTATCTTTTAGCCTTTAAAGTGTTTGGAAATATTAAATCTTGATTTTTGTTTGAGTTTTTTTGAAACTTAGTAAGTCAGTGACAAGATTCCTTTGCATGGGTAAGTGGTACAGAACTTTTTCAACCAATACAAACTGAATGTTGGACAAATGTATTAAGTTGCTATGCAACATCAGGGTCTGAGGCTGACTTTCTGATTTCCCAGCACAAGACATCCAAAAAACACACTAACTTACCGGCATGTGTTTTTACTACTCAAAATTACTTACATTAAAGAGGTCATGGAAAAGAAAGCTGGTACACTACACATTATTGCTACAGGACTTTCTATAAAGACAGATAGGAAATAACACCTCCTTCCCAGAAGCCACCAAGAACATGAGAGGCTTTTTCCATTAGTCTTTAACAGAACCACAAGTGTGGGACATTACAAAGTACCTTTTGATAATATTTGAAACTGCTAAAATTTCCGACACAAACTCTCTCAAAAATGTGAATTTCTGTAATCAAACATCAGTAGTTAAAGAAATAAACATTTAAACACCATTCCTTTTTCCTGACTTTGCAATAATCTTGTACTGACAGAGCAATACTCCACCAAAACTTGAGAGGGATTTCAGAAATTAATGTTTCAATAAATTCATTAAGAAAAGCAATGGCTACTAGACCTGCTTAAATTCTAGAACTTAAGAAGGAATTTACTGGGTTTTTTTTCCTCAGTATTTCTCAGTGAATTATCTGAACACAGATTACCCTACAGAAAAAGTGTGAGCCTGGTAGTGCACTCAGTGCCCGGTGCCAGGAAAGAAGCTGCGTAGCACCAAAATCAACACCACACATACATTCCACTGGAACTATGCAGATGACAAAACTCTTGCTATACAAAAAAGTAGAAGAAAGAAAGAACACTAAGAATATCCTTTACCCTGCCTGAGACCTGAATGCATTTAAAAAAAAACTTTACATATATATATATACACACACACATTCAACTATCATTTGTGAATATTCTCCTGGAATTAGTGTGTGTGTATTGTACTCTTCATAATCATTACTATAATTCCTCAAGTAAGATATAGAGAAGGCTATTATTGCCTTCTTTAAGGAGGACAGGTACCCAGACTAATTTCTTGTCTCATTTTTATTGGCAAGTCTCTGTATTATACCTTGTAATTACCATTTCGGAAGAATACCCCAAAGACTCCATCAAGAACAAACTATGTATAGGTTGCATAATTTAAATATGGAAAAAATATAATCTTGCAATTTCCCCAGGTTCCACAGTCACTGTTCCTTTATCTCGTACCGCATCCTAAAGATGCATGGCACCTGCTTCAACCTCCAAAAAACCAGTTTAAAAACCAAAACAAGTCTCTGTCCTAAGCCTGTTCCCAGTTTTGTTAAGTCTAAGGTCTACTAGGGACTCCCATATTCGCTGTAAAATAAAAAGAGAAAAAGCCCCCCCCCCCCCAAAAAAAATAACCCAACAAACCCCAAGTTATGTTCACATCTCCACGAGCTGTGTAACGTCATGGCGTAAGATACTGCTGAAATATATTCCAGAATTATCTCCTTCCCTTATCTTTTAAGCTTCTCTGATGATCCGTGGCCGAAAACGACCAAGCCATGAAAAATGTAATTTAGCAAGTGAAACTNAAAAGGCCGGGCAAGGCACCGAGGCGGGGGAGGGGAAGGGTCGGGCGGGGAGCGGGGCCGGGACACGGCGCACGCGGGTACCTTGCGCCCAGCGGCAGAAGATGGTGTCGGCCAGCCCGCGGGGCCCGGCCTTCTTGCCCCACACCAGGTGGACAAGCTCCTGGCCCGCCTCGGACATGTCGGGGCGGCGGCGGCGGCCCGAGGGGCCGGGCGAGTGAGACGTCTCCCGGCGGCGGAGGCGGTTGTGGCAGCCGCTGCCACTGCGCAGGGGAGGGGCCGCGCCGGGCGGGCGGGGCCAGGCGGAGCGGGAGGGCGAGAGGCGGTGCCTCGCCAGGCCCCCGGCTGAGCTGCGCATGCCTGGCGGCCCCTTCCCGCTCCCCAGCAGGCTCTGGTGCTTCCGCGGGCGCCGGAAGGGTGGTCGGTCGGTTTGTCGGTGGGTTGTTAATTGCGCCACCTCGTTGCCATTTGCTGGCCGCTGTTGTCTGTGGAGGTGTTGGCCGGCGGCGCCGCAGTAGCGGCTGGCAGCGAGGGAGCAGCGCCGTGCCCAGCCGCGCTGCTGCGTCGCGGCAGGCGGGGTCGTCCTGCGGGCGCAGCCTGGCCGCTGGCTTCCTAGTGCGCGGGTCTGCGCGGCGTGCTTGGGGGTGGCGGGTACCCGGGGCAGGCGGCAGCCCGCACTGTCAACCGCTCGGGTGTGAGAGCGGCGCCTTGCGGCAGCAGCTCCCCCAGCCGCTTCCCCTTGGGGTTTGGTTCGGCCGTTGCGCTGCTGTTCTGGGTTCCACTCGGTGCGGGCGGCCCCAGGCGCAGTTAAAGGTTGAGTGGGATGGAGTGGCGTTAGTGAGGAGATTGACCCTTGAGAGGCCACCTTCTCTATGGGCACTATGTGAAGCAGACAGTAGTCAGGGTAAAGGTGCCTGGTCTTGAATATGGACTGGGCATACTGAAAGATGTCAGGAATTCAGAATCATACCGGAGTAAGTAGTAAGCTTAGAAAGTCTTGTGAAAGCGCTAACCTGTCATACAGGGAAAATGTAGTGCTTGCATATATACATATGTATATCAGAAATATTTTAGAAATAGCTCTTTTACCTGGCAGTTCCTATATTCATAGAGTAGTTTGAAATGAGGAATGAAGTTAGCGGTATGGTTTTATTAAAATTACTTAGGAGCTATGCTAGTTGGAAATCCCATGAGCTTGAAAATGGAGATTTGGAAAATCATAGAATTGTAGGGTTGGAAGGGACCTTCAAAGGCAGTCTAGTCCAGTGCAGTGAGCATGGACATCCTGAACTTGATCAGATTGCTCAGAGCCTTACCAAACCTGGCCTTGAATGTCTCCGGGGATGTAGCCACCTCTCTGGGCAATCTGTTCCAGTGCTTCACCACCATCATGGTGAAGAATTTCTTCCTAATGTCTAACCTAAATGTGCCTGCTCTAGTTTAAAACCATTGCTCCTTGTCCTATCACCGTGTGCTCTGGCAAACAGTCCCTCCCCAGCTTTCCTGAAGATTCCTGCAAGATATCTTCTAATATTTTTTTTTCACAGTACAGCTTCTAGAAATAAAGACTGTTGTTTGTTGTTGGTTTTCGGTTTTCGTTTTTTTTTTTTTTTCTTTTTAAAAGATAGTTGTCATTTATTTCTGAAGTAGGATTGCCATCCTAATAGGAATTCTTCATGGAGGTTTGATGGTCAGTGTTTTGTAAAAGATTAACATAGACTTTATTAAAATGCTTCAGAAGGGTGGTAACCATTACTACTGACAGAACTGGATTAAGGATTTTCGTAGGATAAAGGTGTTTCTATAAGTATTGCAGGTGAAACTTGCATGAGCCACTTGGTATTTTTCATGTGGTGTACAGATCGTATTGAGCTGTAATTTTGTGCCACACTGCTATCTTCATCATACACTTACTGTATTTATGGCTGTTGAGCATATATTGAAATTTGAATATTTAGTCATTCTGAATTAAGTATGAAGATAGCCAAAATTAGGGTGTTTATAAGTATTCTGACATGTCACAACCACAAATTGATCAGAAAATGGTGATCGTACTGATTTTTAAGCATTTTAAAATACTTGCACAATTAAGCATTTTCTGAATAATTACTGAAAGACCCTCCATTTCCTTCAGTATCAATTAACAATACACTCTGAAAAGGCTTGAAATTATAAACAACCCATGAGCAGGAGGAAAATCGTGGGATAGAATGGTTGTGGTTGAAAAGATCTTTATTGTCCTCAAGTCCAACCAGTAACTTCACACTGCCAAGTCTACCACTAAATTAAGTCCCTTGGTACCATATATACATATCTTTTAAATACCTCCAGGAATGGTGACTCAACCACTTCCCTCAGCAGCCCATTCCAATGCTTGGCAACCTTTTTGGTGAAGATTTTGTTTTCTAATACACAATTTAAACCTTCCCTGGCACAACTTGAGCCCATTTTCTTATAGCTTGTTACTTGGGAGAAGAGACCAACACCCACCTGGCTACAGCCTCTTTTCAGGGAGTTGTAGAGCACAATAAGGTCTCCCCTGAGCCTACTTTTTCTCCAGCCTAAACAACCCATGTTCCCTCAGCTGCACCTCGTAAGACTTGAGCTCTAGACCCTTCACCAGCTTTAGTGCCTTCTCTGGACAGACTCCAGCACCTCAATGTCTGTCTCGTATTGAGAGGCCCAAAAGAGAGCACAATACTTGAGGTGCAGCCTCACTGGTTCCAAGTTCAGGGGGACAATTGTTTCACTAGTCCTGGCCATGCTGTTTCCAGCCAGGATGCTGTTGGCTTTGGTCACCTGGGCTCACTGCTGACATACTCAGCTGGCTGTCAACTCACACCCCCAGGTCCTTTTCTGTCGGGCAGCTTTCCAGCCACTCTTACCCAAGCCTATAGCACTGCATGAGGTTGTTGTGACCCATGTGCAGGACCCATCACTTGGCCTCGATGAAGGCCATAATGTTGGCCCTGGCGCATCAATCTAGCCTGTCCAGGCCCCTCTGGAGAGCCTTTCTACCCTCAAGCAGATCAACAGTCCCACACAACTTGGTGCTGTCTGCAGACTTACTGGGGGTGCACTTGATCCCTGATAAAGAGAACTGTTCCCAACACTGAGCATTGGAGAATACCACTTGTGATTTGCTACCAACTAGATTTAACTCTGTTCACCTGGACTCTTTGGGCCTGTCTAGCCAGTCAACTTTTTACCGAGCAAGGAATCCAAGCCATGAGCAGCCAGTTTCTCCAGGAGTATGCTGTGGGAAAAGGTGTCAAAAGCTTTACTGAAGTCTAGGTAGACAACATCCACAGCCCTTCCTTCATCCACTAAGCAGGTCATCTTGTCATAGAGATCAGGTTGGTCAAACAGGACCTGCCTTTCATAAGCTCATGCTGACTGGGCCTGATTACCTCATTGTCCTGTCCATGCCACATGATCGCACTCAAGATGATCTGCTCTGTAACCTTTCCTCGGACCAAGGTCAGACTGACAGGCCTGTAGTTTGCCGGATCTTCCTTCTGGCCCTTCTTGTAGATGGGTGTGACATTTGCTAACTTCCAGTTAACTGAAACCTCCCAGTTTGGCCTGGATGGCTCATAAACAATGGAGAGTGGCCTGGGGAGCACTTCCACCAGCTACTTCAGTACCCTTGGATGGATCCCATCTGACCTCAGAGATGTGTGTGTCTAAGTGGTATAGCAGGTCGCCGAATAGTTCCCTTTGGATTATGGGGGTTTCATTCTCTTCCTTGTCACCGTCTTTAGTTGAGGGGGGTGGGTTACCAGGGAACAACTGGTCTTACTGTTAAAGGCTGAAACAAGGAAGGCATTAAGTACCTCAAAGTTCTGAGTATGCATTGATGGGCAAGCTTTATGTGGAGGAAGAAAGAACTGTAAGTTTGAGCCCATCTCTCCAAGCTGCTGGGCTTGTTCTGAGGAAGCAGACTTAAGTTGTCATAGATGATGGGAGTGCAAACCAAAAGACTGAATTCAGTGAACAAGTGGTGAATTAAAGGGAGAAGGTGCTGTAGAATAAGGATGCCTACAACTGGACCATGGCCAGCGCACTATGGAGGAGGAATTGGATGGCGTCACCCAGAGGCTCCAAAAGAGTGGAAAAACTTCTCTTCCAAAACCCTCCCTGGTGTTTTAGATCATTTGCCCATTGTAGAAAGGAAGTTAATTAGAATGAGAATGTCCTTTGATTTCATAGTTGTTCACACTGAAGCAGTTGTAAGGAATACTGTCACAACCTTGGGAGTTGTGAGTCAGAAGAGCTGCTGCAGGTTAATGGGCTCTAAATAAACAGAACATTTAGTTTCTCATCATGGAGTGGAAGAACGCTTATCAGCCACACATCTGTGATTATAGACCCATAGGAGAGCTAACAGTCCTGTAAAGTCACAGTATCAAGTTAAATTGACTATAGTTCTAGCCTGAGTTAGAATGACACATGGCCGCATTTTGCTTTAGTAGCACATTTGTCGTGTAGCAGTGAGAGTCAGGTTTTAGGCTAATGCACTGTTTCGTGTGAAAATTATCACACTTCTAGTACATCTCACTAGCAACTGACTTTCATATCTTTGGTATTTCTGATTTGAACACAGATATGAGGAAACATGTCTTCAGAGTTAATCTCTATAGTGACAACAGCAAAGACAAGAGTAAGAGACGCAAGGTGTAAAGTGATTTGACCTATCTCGATTTGGTTGGCAACTCTAGCACATGGAGTTCAGTACAGACAAATAAAAATTAATGAATCTGGGAACAAGGGAGCAAATTTAGGCATATGTGCCAACTGAACAGTCTGCCACGTGTTGGTTAGGAAAAGCATTAGGAAATTATTTTTGGAATACCACTGAAACCATTAGCCTTACAAATAGGAATGGTAAAAGTCAAAGTGTACAGTCAGCTGTAGCAATCAACATTGAATATACATGAATAAGACAGTGGGAGTCATCAGCTATGACTATTGATCTCTCACTGATCTGGGCATTCATAAGCTAGTGATATGTTGCATATCCATGACAAAGAATTGGAATGGAAAATATGTATGTGAGTTTAGGTACTAGTTGGGTTTCAGTTAGTGAGGAGGAAACTAAAAAAGGGGCCTTGGTTGAAAAGCATATGACAAAACTGAGAATGTCCTGGGACTTCTATTTTTTCAGGTTGTTGGATTTGCTCACTAAGGGAGAAACTAAGAGCTCTATGTGATCTAATATCAGGCTGACCACTGTTGTATGAAGGTAAACTACTATGTTTCAGAAACAACATGTATGGATCAGAGTCTGAACTCTGCATGAAGAATGTGCAAATCACCACTCGATACATGGAAAGGGCATTTTCTAAAATTACAAAAAAAAAAAGGTATTTTTATTTCTGTGGACTCTGGGTCAAACGGTGATGAAGTCGGTTTCCTGGAAGATAAAGAAGACCCAGGGTCTTACCTCCTTAGAATGTTTAGAGGTATGCAAATTAAGAAAGATTAAAAATCACTCATCTACAGCAGTGCCTGGGTAGTCTGAATAATATGCACAGCTTTGAACTACTTTTCCAAATAGTTACTATTAAATGCATAGGTTTTTCCCTTTTTTTAATGTTGGACTGCCATCATGTGGTGGGTTTGGTGACTTAACCTTCACCTTCATAACTATCTGCAGGTTTTGCTTTTTTTCCCTCTTCAATAATGTGTACTATTCACTATGTTTTTTTCCGTTGTGAAATGCTGCTAATTCCCTCTGCAGGGTAGCTTGGTGGGGATTTTCTTTTTTTTTTTTGTCCTTTGGGTTTTTTGGGATTGTTTTTGGGGGGTGGGTTGGGTTTGTTTGGGGCTTCTTTTTAAGGAAAACATGGCAGCTATCATTCTCTCTTGTCTAATCTCTAATCCGAACTCTCTTTGAACTTGACTGGTATTTTCAGTATCTAAGATCTTAATACAGTTCTCTGTACTAAGAAGATAAAGAACATAAACTCTCTCTGTTTGCAGCCCCTTTTGGTTTATTTGTTGTATTTTTTAAGGATAAAGCCTATTCTACAGATGGAACATAGGAAGTTCTGAATATAAGGAGGAACTTTTTCACCGTGAGGGTGACAGATCACAGGAACAGGATAAGCAGCAAGAATGAGTGATGGTGATTCTTCCAACTTGTTCTCAATTAAGAGGTAAATACAGTTGTAGTAGCAGTGGTGACAAACTTGGACAGGGTGGAGAGATGCCTATTCCTGTTTTTTGCTTAGGTCAGCTTATATGGCACTATATAGAAGGGACAAGAACACAATGTCATGCTTGTCTTCTCAGTGTCCTTATCCTGACATGGTGTAGCCATGCAGGGTTTCTTGCCTAGTGAATTAAAAATCCCCGGGATTCAGGGAATGGGCAGAGTAAGTTGCTTTCTGCCAGCAGGAAGGTAGGAAGGGAAATTGGAGCATAAAACCCGAAATTCTTCAGGTGCCAAGGGACATACTATGACTCTTAAACTTGTGTGGTACAATTTGTTTTTTATCCTTAGACCTCCTTATTTTGAGAAGAGCATAAAACTTGTTATATTTTGACCTGAATCTCAGAGAAAGTAGATTGCAAGTCTCGGACACAAAAAGCTCTGTTGTCTCTTACTTCCTTTTTTAAAATGATGAATTAGTGCTAGATTTGATGAAGTTGAGAATTTACTTTTTACTGAATTTAGAGAAAAAAAAGGGACAATTTCTTGGCAGATATATGCCCTCAAAATCTGTCAATGAAACTAAACAAGCTGCTGGTTGTCCTGAGCACGTTAATGTTTGGGATTGATAGCCTTGTGCAGTGGGAAGAAATTCCTGTAGAATCACAATTTTCTGTGATAACAAATAAAGCAAGTTAAAAAAGAGTTATTTCTTGTGTATAGTCCATAGATACAGTATTTTTATGCTATTAGTTTTAGGTAAACTGTTTAAAACTGCTGGCACTGTAACTGAAATACTGATGAGCCCCTGCATTCAAAGTACAAGCTATATCAGAACATAACAATTCTTCTCACTGTTATTTAAGATTTATAAGAGTGTAAAAAGTATGATAGAAAATGGACTAATTTAAAGCAGTAATTTATTCACCTTTTGCAAGTTATTATGGCATTTTCACATTGTTTAAAGACGAGGATCTTTTTTTTCCTCTCAAAGCATACTGAGATTTTTCTGTTCTTTTCAAATAGCATCATCTTACAGAGAAAGGTAAAATTTTAACAAACACCTTTGTGTGAGGTATTCCCACCTGGAATACTGCGTTCAGCTCTGGAGCCCTCAGCACAAGAAGGACATGGACCTGCTGGAGTGCATCCAGAGGAGGGACCCAAAAGTGATCCAAGGGCTGGAGCACCACTTCTATGAGGATAGGCTGAGTGAATTGGGCTTGCCCTTGGAGAAGAGAAGGCTCCAGGGGGACCTTATAGTGTACTATGAAAAAAATACTTGAAAAGTGCCTATAGGAAAGCTGGGAAAGAACTGTTTACAAGGGCATGTAGTGATAGGATGAGGGGTGATGGTTTTAAACTAGGAAAGGGGAGATTTAGGTTGGATATTAGGAAAACATTTTTCAGTATGAGGGTGGTAGATCACTGGAACAGGTTGCCTAGAGAGGTGGTGGAGGCCCCATCTCTGGAGATATTCAAGGTCAAACTTGATGGGGCTCTGAGCAACTTGATCCAGTTAAGATGTCCCTGCTTACTGCACGGGGATTGGAGTAGATGACCTTTAAAGGTCCTTTCCAGTGTAACATATTCTATGATTCTATAATTCTATGGTTCTATGATTATGGACTGCAATTTTTGTGGAAGAAAAAGGAAGAAAAACAAAGGCATTGTAAATGGCAAGGAACAGTCTGTGATTATTAAGACTATTAGGGATATAATTAAGAATATCAAGTAGCTACTTGATATAATTAAGAATATCAAGTAGCACAGTGGTGCTACTACTGTATCTCTGGCATTATTAGTTACAACTGTCTCAGCCAAGTTTTGCGCGATATGAATGACTGTGGTGGCCTAATAACCTGCTGTGCAGTCACCACCCTTTGTTTAATCGCAGAGTTTACGTAGCAGTGACAATGCACAGAAGATCAAAAGAGCTAGTAATGCAGTTAAGTTTTTACAAGGTATACAGTCATCAATTTTAAGTCATGTAAGCTGCAATTCAAACAGAAATTAAAATAAATGACTGACATATTAGATTTCAAGAAAGCTGAAGTGATATAGATTAATTGTATTGAAATGTTAAAAGTATTAAACAAACATAAAAAATTGGATGGAAAAGTTCCATTTTTTTCAAAAGGACCAGTTTCCTGCAGAAAATTCCATCAAAGTATTTAGACCAGCATTACTTTTTATTTTGGAGAGATTGGTGAACAGTTGACTGTACTGGGAAGGTTTTGAAGCAGATGATGTCTTGGAAGAATACTGTGGTCTGTACTAAAGGGATAGGAACCTCATTATCCAGGTGTGGCAATCGAAACCATTTGTGCATTTAAAAGCCTTGCTCTCTAAATTCTTCTTGTTGCTTTCTCAGATTTTCTGTTTTGAATTCCTCTTTCTAAAAGCCTGACACGGTGGTTGGTATTCCTCCCTTTATGTTCACGTCTTCTTTCTATCTACAGTACTTATATTTAATTCCACTAACCTTTTGTTTAATTTTCCATCCTCAATCATTGTTTTGTCTCCTTAAGTATTAATATAAATGTTATTGCTTTTTTATTCTTGGAGTGATCTATTTCTCTCTAGGTGACAACTTGTCCTTCAGATCTGTTATGAAAATTCATTATTTCAGCTCTTTTCACAGAGTTAGCTGAAAATCCCATCTACTTTCATACTGATACCCTTTCCACAAGAACCTGTGAATTCCTCAGGCCTGTGACACATTTGTTTCAGCAGTGCATTCTGCAAAATTATCACATACTCGTGACATTTTAAGAATACGTAAGAGAGAATGCAAGGACAAGAGATTCACAAGGAGCAACTGTGTTGGGAGCAATGATTTGTGAGCAGTCAGACCTCAGAGGAGATGGTGGGCAGTGCTGAGAAGACCATCCATCAGAGATGAGCAGCTGTAGAGAAAGGGTGATCATGAGTAAGTTACTGTAACTTCAGAATTGATTAAAAATGGATCTTTTCTTTCATTAGATGTGTTGCATATTTGTTCTGAGATGGATTCCTGCTTCCTCTTTACAGAATGTTGTCATCACACCAAAATAAATAATAGGATTTTATTCAGTGCTATAGTTTGTATATAGTTTATTAAAAAAACCGTATATGTGTGTCACACACACTGAAGTTGCAAGTTTTGAAGAATGCAGCCGGTGGTTGTTTTCACATCGTTGAAATTAACTGAACTTTAACATATTCAAATAAAAATTCTTTGCCCACTAGAGGGTGTTGCAATTCTTAGAATAGCTAGAGTAATAATGCTGCCTCGTTAACTAAACTGCACAAATATCCTCGGCACAATCCTGTGGTTAAGAAATTAAGGGTCAGGGAGCTTTTCTGATTTATAGCAGCAGAACATCTGCTTTGGAACACACAAAGTGAAGGATTTCAAATTTATGGTTTCCCACAGCAATCACGACTTGCCCCTGTTTTACATATTACTGTCATTTTTACGGACAACTTTTATTCTTGAATATATTAACTACTTTTTTTTCTTTTAAATTTATCAACGTGCAAATGTATGCAGGTGTCTTTGCTTCCCATTTTCTTTATTTATAATGAAATAATAACGACTAGTAACATCTAGTAACCTTTCTAAATAGGAAACCTATTCTAAATAGGAATTGATACACATCAAAGCTTCAAGAGGTGATTGTTATTTAGAACTGTTTAGATGAATTAGGAACATATCCTCAATATCATATTCTCCACTCCATGTAAATGATTGGGAGCATTTCTTTAATACCACTTCCGTCTGATGGTTAAAACAAACTGTTCCTTAGATCAAATACTTCAAATGATTCATGGTCCCTATGGCAGGGACCATACCTGCAACTACTACAAAGGGTTTTCTTTGAAATTTTGCCATTAAATGGAAAGGAGTACGTTTCCTAGTTTTGTACCAATTCTGCTTTCTTTGGCTTTTGTGAAGCTATCAGTTCCAGAAAGGCCTGAGCCTACTAAGAGGTATGTTTTTCTTTTCTTCTTGCTCCCCTTCTACCCCTTTTGAACTACACTAAACAGCTTTAGTATGTATCCAGTATGTTTTCTGTTTCTAAAACCGTCTTTAAGAGCAGAAGAAACTAATGACTTGCAGTCATTCAGGCAGAAAGTTTTTCTAACTGCTTTTGCATTTTTTTCTGTAAATTGGACATGTAGTCAGAGCAATTACATTTACAGTGACTGTATGAAAGGACGGTAATTGCCTATGCAAATTAGACACACAATTGAGAGCATCTTTTTTTTCTGAAAAAAAAAATCATTTAATCCTTTTCATACAATTAGAGCTGATGACAGTCCTCTAGCAAAATTCAAAAGTATTCAAAGATACACCACTTACCTATTTCTCAACTGTAGATTTGACTGAATATATTTGATGCTCTTTGTCTTCTGTTCCAAACTGCTGCTCATGTTTGTTACTTTGCAGTGGTGATTGTATTTCAGTGTGGCAGTAACTAATATATTTGCAATACATATACATCTATATATACATATGTACCTCTTTGAATGATATTTTGTTAAGTTTAAATTATGCTTAGTGTAGTAAAATTCTTCAATAAACATCATTAAATTAGACACTTTGAAGAATATGTTTAATCACGGTAAAAATCTGTTCTTCCAGTTAAATGGTTTCCACTCTATGATTGTTAATTACTATAAGTCCGAAACATTTGAAAGGATCATATTGATCTTTAACTGTGAAATTCTGCTTATTCTGCCTCACAGCAAATCAAAATAATCCCAGACATTTAAAATGTCATTACTGCAAAGCTGTCCAAAAGTAGGGGAAATTTAGCCTAGTTTTCTTTTAAAAATACATGAATGCCTGAAAAGTAAAGAAGAAAAAGTAAGAAGAAAAATGCTCATTCAGAACAACAGTGGGACTGCTGCTAACGTGTCTGTTAAGAAAAAATAATCCTCAGATACTTCATGGCAACTCTCATCTCAAGATGGCTGGCTGTGGAAAAGAGAGGAGGCTGATTTTCAAGCATCTCTTTGAGTCACTAGAAATGGGTGAAGTTGAAATGCTTGTTATTAAATTGTATGAAAATGGTAGTGTCAGAGCCCATTCTGCAACTTGACATATGGTACATCCTTGCAGAGTGTTCTGCAAACCTTAGCGTTACGTGACACATGTATGGATTAATTTCAAAATGCATTCACCTCTCCTATCACCTCACCTAATTTTTGTTTTGAAAGTAATCATAAGCAGTTAACATTAGTACACTTTCAGCGGCATCGCCTATGATGAGAATTCCTAGGTCAGCTTCCCTCTCCTCTTTCTTTAGTAGCTTCATTCTGGAATAGTGCAACTGAAAGGAAAACTCAAGAGCTTGTCAGGAGCTGTGAATGTAAGTTTGTGCTATGATAAATCACGTGATGACAGAGGTACATTTTTGGCTTGGCACCTTTTTCACATGACATTGAAAAGAAAAAATGATGTGCAGCGTAACATGCAGAAATTTCAACAGGCTTTGTGTCTTCGAGTAAAGAAATCTGTTAATTTCAGGGAATTAGAGAAGATCTACACCCTAAATCTTGCACTTCTGAACTTCCATTGTTGCTGTATTTGCATGAGAAAATGCTACACTGACAGAGCAAATGAAAACCTTGACTTCTTTCTTTGTATTTCAGAGGGCATCATGTTTGCAGTGAGCAGAACCTTTGGGGTCAGAGAAGTTTCTATACAAAACCAGAAGAAAATGCAAGACCAGCAGGGAACTGGTTATGGCTCATTGAGTTTCTGTTTCTTTTTCTGTTTTTTTTTTT
>VXBZ01003793.1:55913-70348 GCA_013399135.1 Heliornis fulica
TTTAATTTTCTACTTGTGCCAGTTAGAAGCTATTGCCAAATAATTGGTTCCTGTGTACACTTGCCACTCCTCATCTGTGGTAAGCTTTCTTTAGGGAACCCATATATTTTCTCTGTGCAATGTGGTCTCAGAGGGACATCTGCCTTCATTCTGTGACTAGATGAGCAGATAAGGATAGAGCAGTGGATATTGTATTCCTTAAATTTAGTAAGGCTTTCATCAGTCTGCCTAGTGTTCTTAATGCTGAACTGGTGAGTTATGGATAGGATGAATAGACAGTAAGTGGGGTGGAAAGTTATCTCGGCCATTGAGCTCTAAGGGTGGTGATCACTGGTACAAAGCTCACCTGGAAACTAGTCATGAGCGGCATGCTCAGAGATTGATGCCAATCCTATTTGTCTACACTGAGTAGGGGTTAGTATAAACGTTCTCTGGTGGTTCCTTCCAACCTAAATGATTCTAAGGGATTCATTACATGATAATCATTGAATGTGCATAGGCTAACACCAGTAAGAGAATTCTATCTTTATTAGTATGATTTTTCAAATATAAGGTACAGGTCAATGGAGTTTAGTTTTGAAGGAGGCAATATAGAAATGAAAAATATAAAACGAAAATTTTTTTTTGAATGAATTTCATTTATATGGCTTAATATAATAATATTAGAATAATATTAGAATAATATAGAATAATATTATACCTTCTCTGCATATTCTTGATATTTGATTTGATATCTTCTTTTCTAAAAAAAAAAATATTCCTAGGATTTGCATTAATTTTCTTGTTGCAGATGTGTTATATAATTGTTTGCACACACCAGTGGGGATCCATCTGAAACAGACTGTTTGCTCCTCCCAGTCTAACTGGAGGACTAACTTTTCTTTACCTTCTGATTCACAGACTATTGTTGTTATTGATGTTGTTGTTATTATTGTTATTGTTGTTATTGTTGTTGCTGTTGTTGTTATGGTTCTGTGCATTCATACTGCTGAGAGAAGTTTATTAGTATTATTGTAAGGCTCATCTTAGTGTAGAAGTGGAGTCATTTTCCTGAAGCTAAACTGTCTTGATTTTGCAACTGCCTACAGAGATAGTATAAACTATATAGTGAATGCCTTGATTAACAGCTTAGCAGTTTCCTACTTGAATTGAAGTCTCTTGGCGCCTTCCCCACCCCATTAGTAGCTAGAAAATTAACAGGATTTGCAGTTTTCCCCTCTGACAGTCCAATATTTGAAAGCTTAAAAAGAGAAAGGTTTGTATGTAGGTAGTAATCAGTTACAGCATCGTCTTTGTTCCCTCGGGCTAATGCTCCGGAGAGGAAAAGCACCAAGACAAAAAACAGTGTGCAATGTATACTCAACTCTGAAGTCTGATTTCAGATAGACTGACTGCTGCACATTGATATTGGATCTTTTTCTAGCCTATTTTGGTTTTCTATCCTGTAATTTTTTTTCCCTCAAAGTTATATATTTCTTGTATCAAATAATTTTATTCAGAAATAAATGGTCGTTTAGAGACATTATAGCCTCACAATAGGATTAAACACACAGACAGTTCTGGGTGAAGACATATAAATCATAACAGTGTATTCCATTAACTTCCATTTTTATACCCATAAGGCGAGGCATTAAGTACAGTTTTTACCTAGTAAAATGAAGAAAGGGAAACAAAAAGAATTTATTACACCCAATAAACAAAAGGAAAGAAAGGAAATAGAATTTAAGAAATAATGTTCTAACTCAAAAACAATCCAAAGATGAATATTAAATATATACACTATATATCTAAAGCCATTCAGCATAATAAATAACATAAAAACCCCAGTTGTAAATCATAGGACCTAAGTTAGTTTCCATGCATTGTGGTTCTATATAAGACAAACTAGGCCTTATAGGAAAGTGCAGAACATTTTTTCACAGTGCACTCCTTTGGAGTTACACAGGTATGAAGTAATAACAGACCAAATATTTTTATGTTACCAAAAGTTATTGCTACCTTGCACTTTGCCTGTAGATCTTGTTATAGCTGGATCTTTTGCTCTCTCTGACCTTCTTGATAGGTCTGCAGTATTTTATTTCCCTGTTTGACTCTTAAGTTTTGATATGTCAAAATTAATATTTTAGATTACTGAACAGAATTAAGATTCATCACAAAAATATGTTTTTACCTTGTTTGAAACTAGGTCAGGTCTGGAAGCATCATCTCCTGCAGCATGTTTTGGGAATATTTTTCAAGCAAATTTAAAACACATTTTAAAAGTCTTTTCAATAAACACCTTACTAGCTCTTTTGCCAGTAAGGTTTTCATATGCATGAAAATACATTATCCACTTATATGTAATTGTGCAATGTAAAGAAGTAGATTGCTGTCAATTTATGTCAATCAGAACCAATCTGGACGTGTTCCTGTGCGATCTAATCTAGGTGATCCTGCTCAGGCAGGGGAGTTGGACTAGATGATCTTTCAAGGTCACTTCGAACTCCTAACATTCTGTGAATCTGAAGTCCAGAGGCCCAAAGTTGGATGGATTTTCAACAAATGGTTTTGAAGGACTTCCATTTTTCTGTACTTAGAATTCTAGAATCACAGAATGGGTTGGGTATGAAGTGACCTCAAAAATCAGCTAGTCCCACTGCTCTGCCATATGCAGAGACACCCTCCACTAGCCCAGGTTACCCCATCCAACCTGGCCTTGAACACGGCCAGGGAGGGGTCAGCCACAGCTTCTCTGGGCACCCTGTGCCAGGGCCTCAGCACCTTCACAGGGAAGAATTTCTTCCCAATATCTAATCTAAACCTACCATCCTTCACCTTAAGGAAATTATGCTTCATCCTGTCACTATATGCCCTTGTAAAAAGTCCCTCTCAATCTTTCATTGACCTCTGACTTGTCAAGAAATCATTGTGCGATGGAAGCTTTTTTAATGACCTGAAGTAAAACTAAGGTTTCTTAAAGAAGCACATGGGCCTTATATATTCACTTTCTGTAACAGTCACCCAAACACCAGTACTATTTCCCTAGATAGAAGAAGGGCTCTTTTCTATTTCAGAATGAATTATATAAAAAGCCTGGGTAGGATGGTGTTGGAAATGTTTTGATGTTTGATGCCAATTACATCGTAGAAGTTGCCTTCAATGCCTGCCCAAATTCCTGTTTGTATGAAACTTGGCCTGAATGCCAGTGCCAGACCTCCAACCTTGTGTCAGCTTAAGGGTCTGGCACAGATTTGCCAGATGCTCTTCTAGCAGCTCACCTGGAATAATGAAGGCAATAGAAACTCTGCTTGGTCTTTTCACATGTAAAAACCTTTCCCAGTATCTCAGTACAGATTCTCAGTATCAAATGCTGACTTCATCTGTGGAGACTTTGGATAGAAATGCTTTTTCAGGATCATCAGCAGTCGGACAATGGAAGAGAGGTCTCCTTTATGTTTGCATCTAAAACTGAGAAGCTTTACCTAAGTAATCACCTGCATGATATATGACAGTATATAATCATACTATAATAATATACTATGCATGATAAGACAGTAGTGCTTAAAGGCTTCTCAAAACTCTACTGTTATGGTATGCCTAAAAGAAAAATCTTCGAGATCAGTTACCTAAGACACATAATCACCCTAAAGTGGTTAATAGCTTACTGCCAATATCTTGTTTCAAGCTGGAGAAAGCCATAGACTACACAACACCAGTTTATTTAAGTATTTATATCCTGTATGTTTCTAATGCAAAAACTGATAAGAGTATAATGTGCACTGACAAATAAATTCCTCATCACACTTTGCTAAGTTTTGTACTAGGAGTAAGAGAAGCAGTCACATTACTGTGAAAGGGAAAAAATCTTTAGTCTAAAATGTAGTGAAATTGTTTCTTATTGATGGAGAGACTATAATTAAGTTCGTCAAAGAAGATTGACTTAAAGAAGAAAATAGCTGTACGACTTAAGGTATTTCCAAAAATGAGAAGAGATATGCACAGAACCTGAAAACCTTATTAGCATCTTGTTTGGAGAAAAATAGGTTACTAGTGTAAAGGTAAACTAATTGTAAGTAGAGTAATAATAGCTATGTCATGTATTCTGTAAATGTTTTTAACTATATTTTTGGTTCTGGAGGTCATGCTTTTTTGCATTTTGTCTCAGCCAGGCTTACATGTCACTTAAGGTTAGCAAGACATCCCTCACCCAAGCCTGTAAAGAATCTGTGAAGCAGGGACATTTGACATCTTAACAAGTACTCTAGATGTCCAGCACATCCTCTGAAGCGTTTAAAATATGCAGCCTTGTTCCCTTTCCCGCTCCTGCAGTAAATGGAAAGAGAGCAAGCACCACGAATGTCAGGGAAGCAGACATCTTTTCCAGTGACCATTGGTGTCACTGAAGACTCCCAAAGATGCTATAGGGTACTAGCATGCAAGCCAAAAGATAAAAACATAGGTGTCCCTTTGTATTGCTGTTGTTTAACTTGAATGTCTAAAGAAACTAAACATTCAATTAATCTTTTGCTTTGTGCATCTTTCCTTCCAACTATTCAGAAAAACTTTTGAATCCTAGAAACTAATTACAGACAATATGGGCAGGGTGATTCACCGACCTTAGAACTAATGAATTTTGAGAAGGTTTGTGAAAATTGGTATTTGAATAGAGATTTCTTTCACTGAGGAAAAGGCAAAGAAAGCTTAGATGTGTGAGAACACGTGGAACCACCACATGTGCTGAAAAAGAAACTGTCTGGTCAGTTGCCTTGTGTGTGACACCAGCAGGTCATTGCACCTTTCCCCAGACAAGCAGCTGGGATAAAAGCAGGAGCTGTGGTGAGCAAGCTCTGCGAGGGAAGGGATGAGGGCTCATCAATTCTGTTGTTCATAAAAAAATATTTATGCAATATCATTCTTGTTATATTTGAGTGTGAAACATCTATGAAACTACTATATTGTAGTTACACATATATTTTTGTTTTAAATAACTTCTTAAAAAATATGATGTGCACAGTGGGGTCCTGCCCTAGTCAACTCAGCACTTATAATAAAATAGAAACTCAAAAGTGCTTTTATGGTTGTTGTTGTTGGCAAGTCATATGATGCCTTCCCCAAGAAAGTCATATGATATCTAAAGTGCATTTTTGGTCTGGAAAATATTGATCTTTCTTGATTCTAATCACTGCAGACAATAAAATCTATTTAAAATATGACTATGGTTCTCTCCCTGTTTTATATAAATATTATTTGAAAAGAAACTTCTTCAATCAGGAAAAGGCACAGTATTTAGTTTTGTCACTTGCAGTACTATAAACCACATTACGTTAAATTCTGGAACCTTGGTGGATACACGATACAGACTTTAGGGTCACTTTGCAGAAAGTATTTGTCTAAAATAGTTAAACTATGGGAAATCTAATGCAATCTGTTTATAAGTTTTCTTACTATTAAAAAGAAAAAAAAAAACCAAACAAAACAAGAAGACCAAACCCAAGATGTTCTGCTATTGCTATTAAAGTGATTAAGTAATTTATACTGCAGAGATCCATTTCCTTAAGGATCCATTTCCTTAAGCCCTGAAACAAAGCCATTGTTTTTCAACACTGCGAGAGTACATACAGTTTCTAGCTTCATTCTGTTTTGATGAAATGTGTCATTGATAAAAGAGAGCTCAAGCTTCCCTAAACCAATTAAAATGTTTTTGCCTCAGGTGGTAAATAAAAGCACATGATAGAACTAAAACAGACTGGGAGAGTGGTAATCAGTACAGTAGTTCAGTATTGAACAATATTGAACACTGTAACAATAACACATAATAAATCATTTTGAAAGGTACATTGGATATTTTTTTCAAGGACAAATAAAGTATACTCAAAAGAATCAAAAGGACACCTTAGTTATTTTTATGTTCTATTTTAGAAATTATTGACAGTTCCTTTTTCAAGTAGCTTTGTCTTTCTTGACGGCAAAATATTTATGAAAATATTTTAGAGTATGGGTCAGTTAGATTTAAATATGTTTTATTGAAAGCTTTTTTCTTGGAAACATTCTGCAACTTTAATGTTTCAGTTTGAAGAGCAGTAGCTTGGGTTTTAAACTTTAAGTAACTTCATCTTATTAATGTGCAATGCAGTCAGCCCACTTATGCTTATATTGTGCTAGGCAATGGTAGTTCAGCTGGTGTTATTGCCGTACCATGTTTTCCTTTATACAGCTAATTCTCTAGAAGAAAAATCATATGTATTAGGATAAATTACTATTGCTAAATGCATGACCATATTCCTGGCAATTCCAGCAGACTCAATATTTTACCCGGGATGATCCATAGGAATTCAAATAGACTATTTAAATTTTTTCAGTAGGATCCTATGTGAGTGGTCAGTTCATTCACCAAGTCCATGAAATATAATGGTTAAAAAATAGAATGGCAAAGTATACTGAAATCCAAATAGAAATGTTTAGAAGATAAATTATTTAAGCAATTAGTCTAAGTAAATTTATAGCATGACTTTTGTCATACTGTACCTCTTGAAACTAAACTTTATCTTTTCTTTTTGATTTAATTTATTTTTATTAACATCATGAACTCTAGAGAAGAGAAGAGAAGAGAAGAGAAGAGAAGAGAAGAGAAGAGAATGTTCGATCATTGTCTAGTCCAACACTGACAGGCTTGGGTCATCTGCGATCTCACTAGGAATCTTGTCAGTAGAGAAAAGCTTCCTAATGTCCAACCTGAACCACCCCTGGTGCAGCTTTGAGCCATTCCCATAACTTCCTTTAACTAGATTATGTCTTAATTTGGCATAATTATTGTCCATGTTCACTAAGAGCTCATCTGTTTTGCAGAAATATTTACATCTGCCAGTGAGGTATACCCATTTAAGAAAATTATCTTACATTGTTTTGCTTTGAATTGTCAAAATTTCCATATTTGAATACTAATCTGATGAAATACTCGGAGATCATGAGCATCAGTCTTCACAAAGCCTAGTTTTACCCATTTCTGCGGTGGGATTGGGCTCTTTGTTTTAAGCAAACAAATCTTTTATTTACTCCAGTTGCTTGCCTAATGACTGAAACTGTGCTTTACTTACTTGAAACCGCTTCTAGAAATTCTGCCATTGTACCTTTCTCTACAGATCTTGGGGCTTTTTTATAATATATATTTACAGTCCCAAAACCAAAGCTGACATGCTTTTCTAAATTTTATGTGTCAGTACATAATTTTTAGAATTATAAAATTTTAAAATGTACAGGAATTCTTAAAAGCATCTTCCTTTAAAACTGCAGTTCTCTGGGCATATATGAGTTAATCAGAATATTGAATGGTTTTATTTCCAACTTCATAAGAGCTACGTATTTTTCCCCCTTTGACAAAGATATTTTTGAGCTGAGTTGCAGATGCCATGGAGGTAATCAAGGTACCCGTGATCAAAACTCAGTAACAGGAAAAATCTTGCTATTTTATTGACCATTATTCATTACGTGTCAGCTTCTAGCTAGGCAGTGACTTTATACTTGTATGTAAAAGATATATTACGCATGTCATTACATCACTGGAAGTTCAGTGTTTGATCCTGAGACATCACATTACTATGAATATGAAATCTAACATGTTACCTTGAATTTTAGCTAAATCTTTAATGACATTGTAATATTAAGAGAAAAAGATTCACTGCAAACTGACAACTGATATTTGAGCAGGCTGCCTCACTTAACTTAAAAGATGTAATGAGTTGAAATTTTTTGGTTTGCCTTGGAACACAAACCTGTTACTTTTTTTCCTGAAACCTATATTGGTTGAGGAAGGTGAAGTCCTATTGCTTTGTGACAGAGAACTAAATAGCATCACAACTAAAATTATTACATAGACCTTAATAAGAATTATTACATTATTTAATATTATTTCATCAAATTGTGAATTCATAGTGATAATTTGATGCTAATCTATTTTATTTTAATATATTTATACTGATTTAATTTTACTCTTTAGATGAATTACTAAAATATAGAGTTTTTGGTATTTCTTTCCCAGGCACTAGCTTTATAGCTCTGTTAGAACAAAAGGTTTTCATGACAGTGGTCTTGGTATCCTCTTCCTCAAGAGGTGAAAGGTGGATGAGAAAAAAACAAGCCTTTATTGGCAGAATTTTGTAGCACTGAGCATTAGTGGCTGTCTACCAAGTAGAAAACAAGTTACATCTCATCACCATTGGTTGCTCTTTAGAGTGCTCTCCTGACACATCCAAGGATATCCTCCACGGCTATCCAAGATCGTGTTTTGAAGTTGGATTATATTGAGGTTTAATCTGGCCTAAATACTATCCATATGTTTCCATTAATAATAATTTCACTATTGAGCTGCTTCTGTTTAACAACAAGCTAGAATGGGATAAACTCCTCATTTTCCTATTGGAAAATTTCCCTTTAGACCAAATGAATTTGTAATTTCTTTACTGTCAAAAATTTACCACAAGATGCCAAGCTCTCTAGGTACAAATATAGTTGGGATTCTGAAAGTAAATTCTGGAGGGCCACAGAATATCTACAAATTATTTGGTGGCATGGAGTTACTGTGTCAGTGTACCCAGAGATCCAGTGGGAAATGACTTAGATTTGAGTTCTCTCAGTGGACAGCAGTCTTCATCAGACAGTGACACACATGCTGGAAATGGAAGTGAAAGTGAGTTTGATTAGCTTTTGCTACTTAGGAAAGCTAAGACTATTTTTTTTCTCTTTCCCAAAGGGTAATCAACGTCAAGGACAGAAAGGAATTTGAAGATATTCTTGGTGCAGCACTGAGCGATACCTGGCTTCTGTTGCATTAGCTGACCTCAGACGGTAAATATTTGCCTTCACAAGAAGAGAAGAGCAGCAACAAAAATACAATGCACATCATTTGCAGCTTTAAAAAGATATCACCCTTTCTTTTCTTTATTTTTAAATTTTCCTTCAAATGTTTGTGGCTACCCTTTTTAGCTTCTTGCAAGATTTGATTTTTTTCAGGCAGTCTTCAGCTTTGTCACCAGTGCTTGCTTCAAGCCATTTGCTCTGCCATGTGCCTCCCCCACTACTGTGCCAATAGGTCTGGTAGGGGGCTTCCCACTGGTAAGCCAGGTTAGGAAACTAATAAATGCTACAATTTTATTTTTTTAAAGTTATTTTTAGGATTTCATCTGTCTGCATAGCACCAGCAGGTGATTTGCTATTTCAGATGCTATTCTGGTCTTCCATGAAACATTTTGCACAAAGTGATTTCTTGCTGCTCATTCCAGCTGCATTTTGTTACTAAAACCTGGAATGATAAACAACCAAAATCTTAAAGACTCACACGTTATGTGCCAAATATATGTGCATATTGATGATAGTCAATGTGATTTCCTTCAGTGCTTTGTAGTGTAGCTGTTCTTATTAGGGGTGATGGTCTTAATCATGCTGTATTTTCCATTTTTCTTTCTTCCAAATTATGCTCTCCAAAGACTGAAGAAATATTACTGCTCTTACCATAATATTTACACTGGAGAAAACACTGCAAAGATGTGTTTGTTAAGCACTCCAAGCAATAACTGAGCATTGATGCATCTGCTTTGGCCACATGCTTCCTAATTTTGTATCAAAGGTAGGAAAAAGAACATCAGTCCCAAAGTGGTGCTAAAAGTACACCCTAATGAATCCACTCTAGGCAGATATAAAACTTTTAACCATAGCTCACTATCTCCAGACCTTGATGGTCAGAGAGCCATCCCATGTAGCCATCCCTCTTTAATCAAGCTCTCCAAGAATGGAAAACTGAAAAACTGGGTTCATGCTACATGAAATTTCACATGCTTTTTGAACCCCTCCACTATAATCTTTATCAAAACCTGTTTAAGAGAAGTCCAGTCTGTGTTTGCCTGTTCTTCACTGCTTGATGTGATTGTTACGGTGTTGACACCTCCACAGATCCTGCTACTCCCCGTCCTGATGCTGCATTGACTTTTTTGCACTGGCCAGGCATAATTATCCCCCTCTGACTAGAATCCTTACGTGGCACATAGGGGAAGAAGACACACAAATAGTAGAGGAAAGAATACTCCTACATCTCTTTTTTGACGTGAGCAATTGGTCAATGAGATATTTCTTTCATGAGAAGTTGCTGAGGGAGTCAGGTTCCTTGATATCATCCCTTGAGTTTATAAAGAGTGCACAAAATGACAGGAATTATAAGCCTCTTTCAGATAGCACTTGGCATAACTCTTGCCAGGCTTTTTTCTTGGCCTATACTCCCAGTGTTGTTCATATTGTTGATTTATTGATTCTTTCTCTTCATGTCTTTGGTCTTTTTGCCTCAATTGCACAAAATGGTATTGTGCAAAATCCATCCACCCACATAATTCATGTGCCTTTGTCTGTCATATGTGCTTGATCCTAAGTTGATGCAACTATTGCTTTGTTATGCTGTTCCATGAAGCTGTTCAATGGCATCTTGCAATTCTCCTCTTCTGCCTATTAAGAAAGCACTCAAGTGTCCAAAGGGAAGCCCATCTTACAAAAGATATTAATCTAAGTACATATGCATGCTGGTTTGATGAGTTTAAATGTTTTAGAGCAACCTAATTTTAACATAAATATGTGGTAAAAAATTGATGAGGTGCTACAGTTGGAGCAAACATGAATTAATAGACCAATCATGTAGGCTGAGTAAAATAATGTAGTTTTTGTTTTTAAGTGAAAGACAAGGAGGATAAACAAAGAGAAAATTACTGTGCTCTTAGGAGATGCTAGTGGATATTAATCCAGGTCTATTGAATAGAGGCACAAGACAATTGAAATTAAGTGACCTGAAAAAAATCTCACACATATTAGTTTATAAGTAGAGTATTATGCTCCTTCTATCTTGTCTTAGTCTTACGGAGAAGAGGATAGTTGCAATATCAAGTTAGTACAATTCATCAGCTACTGAAATATTATATATCATGTGGATTCCAGGCTTTGTGATAGAAAAATAATTTTAGAGCATTTTGAAGCCTTGTGACTTTGCTATTAACTTGAATTATTTTTGTTGTTGTTGTTTAGTTATGAATTATATTTTCCAACAATTCACCAGGAAAGTGTCTTTAAAAGGCTGAACTAGCTGCATTGATAAGCGCAAGGGAATGTATGCTTTGAAGGTTTTTTAATGTCATGCAAAAATAAGTATGTCACCTGGGATATAAGTATGTCCTGGGATAGAATTAATTTTCTTCCTAGTAGTGGGTATAATGCTGTGCTTTGAATTTAGGATGAGAATAATATTGATAACACACTGATGTTTTGGTTGTTGCTAGGCAGTGTTTGCACCAAGTCAAGGACTTTCCAGCTTCTCATACTGTCTTGCCAGTGAGAAGACTGTGGGTGCACAAGAATTTGTGAGGGGACATGGCCAGGACAGCTCACCCAAATTGGTGAAAGGTGTATTTCATATGATGCCTTGCTCAGTATATAACTTGAGCGAAGCTGGCCAAGGGCTGGGACCATGACTGGGGAACCAGCTGGGCCTTGGTGGTTTGTGTGGTGAGCAATTCTGCCACACATTACTTGTTTTGTATAGTCTTCTAAAAATATCATCATCATCATCATCATCATCATCATCATCATCATCTTCTGTCATATTAAACTGTCTTTATCTCAACTCACAATTTTTACCTTTGTTTTTCTGACTTCCTCCCCATCACTCTGGGGGGAGTGTGTGTGAGTGAATGGCTGTATGATTGTTTTAACTGCCTTCTGGGTTAAACCACAACACCTGGGGAAATGTAACTACTCAAATATTATTTCATGGCAGGGTCTTTATCCCTAAGTTCATACTCCCTTGAGAGAAATAACCTGAATTAACTCTGCAATGAAGGCTAATAGCCTCCTTGAATAGAACCTGTGGCCCTTGAATTTTATTAAAGAGCTTTTACTCCTAGACTTTTCTACCTCACCCTTTTCATAGGGTAATGTTATTTTTCAAGTAAAGACAAATAAAAAAAAATATTTTTAGGATGTTTTCTTTATCCTCTTGTGATTCCATTCTCAACAATGCCAAGACACAATAGGTTGTATCTCTTTGGCTTTAATCAGTAATTTTTGATCTAAATCCATTGACATAAGCACAACTTTTTCACTCATCTCTAGAAAAACATAATAATGAGCATAGTCCTGGACTCAAGTATCACATACAAGCCCAGTACATAGAAATGTGTAACAGTGTGGATACAGACAATAGCAAAAAAACACCTAGAAGAAATGGGAGAAATATGGCTATGCCATTCTCCAAACTTAATAGGAATTGACTTTTTTATTATGATCTACCAGAAATGCCAGGAGTATTAAATATCACGAGGTTTTAGGAACAAAGAAAATGGATGAAGTCATCATATATGTTTGGTAACAATAGTAACACAGAATTATGCTGTTTCAAATTAACAGTGGTATGATATTGAAATATATTTCATTAATACACAGGTAAAGGGCTTTGCTGCTAATCAGAATAAATTGCAGCATTCAACGCATCAGCTACAGGTCTTGAAATTGCTTTTGCCTTGTTGTATGGATATAGCTGAACATAGCTTAATACATTTTTTACATGATGTAATTTTATCCAGCTCATACAATGTCAGGGTAATAATAATGATATTCTAATATTAATGCAAGCACAAGATATACGTATTGATGAATAATGGTCATATGTTTTTGGATCTCCTTGCCAAGTCATATTAAAATGACAAATAATTGCCATTGCTTCAGAGAAATGGTACAGGCTCTGTAGTCAAAAAGCACATTAGGGACCCACAGCGTCCATTTGTTATCCTTTGTCAGGAAAACATGGTTCTTTAATGAAAGTGAATGAAAAGACACTGATTGAGGACAGTGACACTAAACCTCTTTCTCAACAGGAGCCATGACATGAGTATTAATAAGCAGATTGAAAGGTTAAGACTCAGCTTTGAAACTCTGGAAGCACTGTAGAATCTGAAATAACTCCCCTCTCATACTATGGGGAAAAGCAGAGTGTAAAATGCATTGTATAAGCCTTCTGGCCACAGGAGGATAGAGAGATTGGAAATTGGTTTCCAGACAATTCAGGGAAATGCCATTTAAAATCTTAACCAAAATATATTTTTGTTAAAGTCTTGCTTTTAATTCTCTGTCTTGATAAATGATCCCTTTCCTTCTCATTATCCCCTCCCTCTTTGCTCCCTGTACTATGAAAATGCTAACAAAATCACCTGGGGCATTTCCCCAGCGTTAGTGGGAGCAGTTGGGAAAGCACAAAGATGCAGCCCAAGTAAGTATAAACAGTGCGATGCATTTAGTAAGAATTCAGCTTATATGTTACTTGAGAGGACAAAGAAATATCTTTGTATAAGAAAAAGGTTGTTGGATGCATAATTCATTATGGTGATCACTTGTTAATCACTGAGAACCTATATAGGAGCCAGTTAGGGTCACAGAAGAGCCTGAAACAGGGAGTCCCTGATCCTGCTGAGCTCTATAGATATCTGCGGTACCACTGGAGTCAGTGGAGCACACAAGGGGGTAATGCAAATGTGTGTCTCTGCAGGACAGTGTCTGAAAGCTGCTGCGTCTCTGTTGATAAGGTTTTGATGCTCTGAAACTCCGTATGCTTTGCACAAACTCTGTATAATCAAAGTCTCTGACCACCTTTGCAGTTTTATCTTCTTTATATAGTACCAGTTTTCTATTCACAGAAGGTATCTTCCAGGAGTTGATGGTTTTAGTGTTATAGGAAGAAGCCATGTGATACTAAAATACCCTTTTCTCCATACTAGTAGGAAAGCTGGGAAAAATGCCCAAAGTTTAGAGGTGCTTGAATGCAGAGGCTGGTCCTGTTCATCACAGAGATAAAGTGAGCTGATGTTCACAATTAGATTTCAGTATAGTCAAACAATATTAGAAGACTCACTGTATGTCTTGTCTCCTAAAGACTGGCAAAATTGGCATGGATAGGGCTTTAAACTAGATTGGAAGGGGGAAGGGGATGAAATCAGGCCTGCTAGGGATGAGCCCAGGGGTGGCATGCCCGTGTTGGAGAAGAGATCGATAGCCCAACTCAAGTGCATTTACGCTAATGCACGCAGCTTAGGCAATAAGCAGGAGGAACTGGAAGCCATTGCACGGCAGGGAGATTATGACCTCGTTGCCATTACAGAAACGTGGTGGGATGACTCACATAACTGGAGTGCTGCGATGGATGGCTACAAGCTCTTCAGAATGGACAGACAAGGACGGAGAGGCGGTGGGGTTGCATTATACATCAGAGAGTGTTTTGACTGTCTAGAACTCAATGAAGGTAATGACAAGATTGAGTGCTTGTGGGTAAAAATAAGGGGAGACACTAATAAGGGAAATGTCATAGTGGGAATCTGCTACAGACCACCCAACCAGGATGAGGAATCAGATGAAATATTTTACAAACAGTTGGCTGCAGT
>VXBZ01003793.1:71069-187010 GCA_013399135.1 Heliornis fulica
ATCATGGAACAGATCATCCTGAGTGCCATCATGCGGCAGGTGCAGGACAACCAGGGGATCAGGCTCAGCCAGCACGGGTTCGTGAAGGGCAGGTCCTGCTTCACTAACCTGGTCTCCTTTTATGACAAGGTGACCCGTTTAGTGGATGAGGGGAAGGCTGTGGATGTTGTCTACTTAGACTTCAGCAAGGCCTTTGACACCGTCTCCCACAGCATTCTCCTGCAGAAGCTGCTGCTCATGGCTTGGACAAGTGCACTCTGAACTGGGTTAAAAACTGGCTGGATGGCTGAGCCCAGAGAGTGGTGGTGAATGGAGCCAAATCCAGCTGGCGACCGGTCACTAGTGGTGTTCCCCAGGGCTCGGTGTTGGGACCAGTTCTGTTCAACATCTTCATAGATGATCTGGATGAGGGGATTGAATGCACCCTAATAATAATTAGGCTAATAATAATGTGGACCACTTCTACACCAGCAAATTGAGAGTGTCTGGGACTATTGTCTTATGTAGAAGCCAACAGCATAGCGAAAACAACTTAGATATTATTAAATGCTTTTAATCTGCAAATAGTTTGCCTTCATGAGGTTGAGACTCATATCAATTGAGACTATTTGCTAGTTTGTGCTTACTCCTATACTGTGCTTAGGAGTTGAATGAGACAGCTTGTTCAAACAGGGCAGAATTAAACTATGGACTTTCCTAATAACTGCATGATAGTTCCATTGTTCACTGGTGTTTTCTTTAGTGGTGTATCTGTAGGTAACAGACTGGTATCACACTGATTTCTTCAGTAAACAGTCATTGTATCAGTACAAGTTGATACTATTTTATATTAAATGTAGGGAAACTGTAGGATGAAATGGCCATAAAAAAAGAAGAGATGACTATGACATAATGCAGCATAAATAAAAAAAATAAGAAAATGTAAAAGTTATTTGCATTGAATTTGATCAATGGAGAGCAACAGCAACATTTTCTGCCAAGTAAAGGGCCGCCATCTCTTGGGAAACAGATGGGGAAAAAAAGATTCAGGTGAATCTGGCATACTTCAGCTGTTTCCCTTTTATTTTGGACCCCCTAATTTGCAAGCCATAGGAGAATCAGTATTAATTCTTAGGGCCACAGGAGTATGATGTAGGCAGTGCAGGGGACCCAAGTCAAGTGCTATGCAATTTGGACCTGGTTGGTGGACACTAGACCATCTAAAAGGATTATGTGTCCCAAGCACTGTGGGCTTGAGTAATTCTGCATCATTTGTTGCTGTGTCCTCTACTGTTACCTGTAGTAGGTGCCTTAAGCAATGTGGATACAACTGTGGTCCATCAAAGGATAACTCTGAAATTGTTTGGATGCAGGTCTGTGAAAAGTAAGCAATCTAAGGAGATATCTGGTGAAATCTGTCTAAGAGAAGAAAATGTGAGTGCCATTTCAAAGAGATCTCATCTGGTGTACTGCTAAGAAAAAGTGGAGTGGGATATGTTGCAAGGGCATACAGTGATAGGATGGGAGGCAAAGGCTTTATCCTGAATGATGGTAGATTTTGATTAGATTTTAGGAAGAAATTCTTCCCTGTGAGGGTGGTGAGGTCCTGGCACAGAGTGCCCAGAGAATCTGTGGTTGCCTCCTCCCTGTGTTCAACGCCAGGCTAGATGGGGCTTTGGGCAACCTGGGCTAGTGGAGCGTGATCCTGCCCATGACAGGACAGTGGGACTAGATGGGCTTTGAGGTCCCTTCCAATGCAGACCATGCTGTGATTCCATGAAAATTCTGCTCACTTATGTACAATAAAGCTGAAATCAAGTAGAAACAATTGCTTGATCAAGGAACTGGAAACCACAACAGAGTTTTATTATCCTTTCAAAGAGCAAGCTGGAAGAGTGTGCAATTACATCAGGAAGGCGGACACAAGGGACTGAGAATTACCTAATCTCAGGGGCATTGGTGACTCCAAAGAATTGAGTATAGGTAAGTAAACATATGAATAAATAAATTTAGACTAAAATCTTAAGAAAAAATGCAGCCTTTAGGAGAGAACTTGTGAAAATCTTGTGTGTGAGCTGTGGAGGCAATACACCTATTTTTCCAGATGAAGCTTGATGAAATGTAAGAGAAGAATTACATTGACTTGGTTGTTTCGGACACCACAGGGCTGATGATCCACAGATCTTTGCACGACTATTTAATCTATCCTAAATATCGCAGAAATCTTGCTCATATAAAGCATTACACTGTTACATATTTTTAGGTGCTCTTTTAACCTGTAAGAATTTAAATTATTTTAATTCTTGAAATCTTGAAATTATTTAACATTTTTACATTGAACGAAGTACACATGTGATTTCAGTGTCTAGCTGTATTGAGTACAGAGAAAAGTACCAATCATTCTATCTGAATTGAGAAACCAGATGTATACTTGAAGATATGCCTCACTGACATATGTATACATTGTGTATTTTCCTGTGAAATTGTGTCATGCAATTAGAACTTTGCAAATTTTGAAAATTTAGCCCTTGATACATGAGTTGTTTGAATACAGTATCTGCTGCCCGAGGGTTTTTTTTTTTTCTAGGTTTTTCTTTTGTTTTGCTTCATTTCTGATCTGTGGTGAGCCTTGTTCTGGCAATGACAGGAGGGACAAATTGTTCATAGATCTTGTGTGCCATTCCTGATACAGTATATTTTCAGTACTGTAGTTCTCGTGTGTAGTGTTAGAAGTAGTTGAATGAAGAGACAGGACGCCAATATCTTGGTAAATAATGGACCTATTTTTCTTGCTGATAGTCTGATCTTTCTGGAGCTCCCTCCCAGAATCTGAGGCCCTAATGAGACTGGACTCCAGGATCCAGTTATGGGCTTGTGTTCTAACTAGCTTTGGTTTTTTTTTTACAGGGGGAGTCAGTTTTGGGGAAATTTAAGAAATCTGAATGGAGGCTTGAGTCTGGTTATATTGTGCTGGAATTCATTGTAAACCACTTTTTATCTTATAATCATATCATACCATACTATATACCTTTTCAATTTTCTTTTAAAAAACAATAGTTATCTTTACGGCACAGAGGCAAACTCATTCAATAGTGATTTCAAAACAAGAAATATTCTGTCTTCCAACAGACTATAGCAGTCAGACATTCGCAATACAGGGTTTTTTTAACAGGAATAATACACATGCAAAACGTGTATCGCAATGTGTTTTAACATTTATCATTATAGCAAAGAGGATAAAAGAGGATAAAAAACTGCTGTCATTGAAAGTGATTAGACAGAAATGTATCCATGATTCTCTGCTCATACCTGAAGTATAAATAATACTCTTTTTCTCTCATTGAGCAGTTAGTTGGCCTTTTAGTCAGTGTTTCACAGCACCAACAATCGCCTTTGTCCTTATGTCCCTTGATGTAGCCAGTGCCTGCTATTATATTTAACCTAAATAGCAGCCTCACTTGTGGTAGTTGTATTCAGCCATTTATTATTCACAGCTTATTAGAGTGGGAGTTAAAGACAGATTGCTGTAGTTTTCCAGTTTTCTTGGAGGTTAGGCAAAAACGTTTCCTAGCGTAACCAACAGAGTCCCACTGTGGGAGATGCCATCACCTTGTAAACTGTAGGTCTTGTAACCAGACAGCCCTTTTGCTTCACTACAGCTTGGAGAATTCTCTGTCAGCTGAAGAGGTCACACACATACCCATACACTGTTCAGCATCATGGACATCGTCTCCAGTGGTGACTGTAAAAATTTGTTGCCCTAGAAAAGCACGAGTAGGAAAAACTATGGGCAGAGCACCTAGCTTTGACTAAGCACTGCTAGCTTCCATTTAATTTTGTGGATGGGCAGTGCTTTGGCCTCGAGGCACCACTTTTATGAACTTTAAAGAAGTTAGCAACGTGCGTCTTCAGCAGAACTGTGCTACTCCTGCAGCAGGGAGCTAATGAACCTTTCTGTATGATTAGACTTGGAAAGTTTCATTTTTTAAAGAAGCAAATAATTTATAATTCCCAAAACCATTTTCCATGTAATTTTAATGGCTTAATTTTTGAACTAGCTAGACAAACTGCACTAAAGTGCATATAAAGTTAGTTTTTAATGCAAAAAATACAAATTGTCAAAATCAAGATAATACATTTGAGTACAAAATCATAAAATTTTTCTAATCAGGTTTCCTAATTAGATTAGTCACATAAATTAATGAAAATACCACTTTGTTTCAGCTGTATTTATTTGAGAAGCCCAGTTCCACAGTTTCTGAACAATGCCCAGCCTCTCAGAGATATTAGGGTGTCTAAATACCTTTGAAGTTTTGGAAATAAATGCCTTAGTTTAAATGTGCAAGGAACTACATAGACCTAATTTTGTCCATGTTTATCTCCACCTGCTTTATTCTTTGCATGTCCAAAATGAGACTTCTTACATGTATAGAGTAAAGCTTGTACCTACATTATATTCTTGCCTGAATCGGGGTTAGAATCACAAATTTTTACTTGAAGTCAGATGTGTTTAGTGTCCCATCTCATTGCTACCTAAGATACAGGGTATCTCTATTTGCCAATGATAAAAGAATCCCTTGAGCTTGTCTACAGAACCTGCTCCTGTACATACAGTCTTTGCTTCAAGTCAAAGGGTGCTCTGCATAGGAAGATAATGAAGGTGCTGGCCAGGCTGGAAGGAACTGAATAATTAAAGAAGCTTGTAATTTATGTTGCCATCAAACACTGGAGGATATGGTTCTGTTGAAAAAAAAGAACTGGCTCTCATGTATCTGAGACTTTTTTCAGAAGATACAGAGGATGATTACTGGATGCATAATTGGGTTTTCTTGGAGGTACATTAGTAGATGAGAGGTCAGTTATTCAATAACTTCTATTATCTCACACTACTTATACTTCGAGCAGTTGTGTCACTGCTTGTGACATTTTGTATTGTATATCTCTAGTTGGCATTTTTTCTAAAATAAATGTATTTTAGACAATAGAAGTTTATAGTTGCTCTCTACACGCAGCATGCTTTTTCATTCTCCTTTCTCTCCATTTTATTCCCTTTTATTCCTTTTATATATTTCCTCTCCCCCTTTAAATTAATGGGGACCATACACAGAACCCAGGCATATAGATGTACTGAAACCCTGTTAGCATTTAATCTCTCTTTTTAAATAAATGCAAATAATTGCTGTTGATGCTAGTGGAGCCCTGTCCAGCAGTCATCTGAGGAATTTGCTCATCCATTTTTCACAGTGTGTCCATTACTATCAGTTGTTGAAGATTGTGGTCCAGAATATTCGTTCTTGACGAAAGCAATAGAATTAAGCCACAGGGCTTCAGAAAATTGCTTTCATATTCAAGCAGCGCTACACATATACAGGCACCTTGTTGATGATTTTCCTGCCCTGAAGAAAATATATTGCTGCTGCCACAAACCTGTCTTTTGGCACTTTGTCACTTACAAGTGATGATAAAATTGCAACAAAGAGACTTCTTTTTAATCTCATAGGTCATCGTTTGTACTCTGACCAGTCCTCCCTTTGTCCTCTCAGTTTAGATAAAGTGGAAAAATCCTTATGGCTGCCTCTAAATTTCTCTTAAAAATTAAAAATCAAAAAAATCAGCTTCCACAAACCCTTAATATTTTAAGGTGACAACTTTTTTTCTTCATGGTTTTTTATTTAGATCAAAAGCTTTGTGTGCATTTTAAAGACTTGGGTTTTAGGCAGCTGAATTGCAGACAACCTTTTTGATTTGTAGATTCACATCATACTGCAAACCTTAAGAGAGACGTTTAATCCCTTTAATTTTCTGAGAAACTCAGAGTTGTGTCATAATTATATTACTGAAATTCTGATCATTATTATATCCATTTACTACTAAACTCTTAACATGAGTTTTAAAATTCAGTTACTTGGTCCAGCAACTCAAGATTGCATAAAACTTGTGACAGATAGAAAGACAGAGAAATTCTGAATAAATCCATGTTTATGTTGAATATTTTGAAGATAGATTTTCACACTATTTGTACAAACAACAGTTTATCTGGCAACATTTTAATGATTTTTTTCTATATTTGCTGAGAATTTGTTCTCATTTTTTTCAGCTTTTTCTTCTGCTTTATATGTCAATGAAATCCCAAACCTGTATATGACCTAAAAAGTCTGCAGCCAGGGGATTCTGATGCAGCAATTGCAGCACTTTGTCTCCTATCTGTTCTCTTCCAGTCTGAGTCTCTTCCAATTGGAGATATGGAAAGAGCAAAGAAGAAACTCTTAAAATCTCCTGAAAAGGGCAGTAGGAGAAAAAAAGATGCCATTGCACTATGCTTTCTTCTGTTCACATTGTACATCAGGCTTCTCTGCTCCTCTCCCATACATCTGACAAACAGTATCCAGGAATAAGACTGGGAGAAAATAAGTGGAACCAAAATTGATGTCACACTTCTTTACATGGGGGTTAAACAGACTGTTCAATAAAATTAAGGACCACTATCAATGTCTAGGACAGATTCTTCACCTTTTCTCTCTTATTTTGGTCCCACTGCCAAGCACAAGCTGTGGAGACATCAAAACTTCTCCAGGGTGAGGAAGTCAGGTCCTGTCATCCCCCTTTCACACAAAGGCTTGAAGAGCATGTCCAGAGGAAAGAAATGGACCCAGAAATTCAAAGTTTACTGGTAAGAGTACATCTTCTGGAAACTCAGGATGGTCACTGTTCCTTGTACGAGAAAGTCAAGCATTAAGCAATACAGAAATGGTCACTTAGGTTCCAAAAAAACTATTAAAGACCAAACCTCTGTAAGCACCCAGGGGAAACAAGCCTCATCACTCAAGATGAAGGGATTCTTGTGTTCAAACCAATCACTACTAAACATAATAGACAGATTCCTCATTTATCAGTATTGAGTCCCTACAAATAGAAATGTCCTTGGCCTCCTGCCAGTTCCACCTCATCTAGTCTCCTGAAAACACCACGGATTCACCAGTAAAACTGGCAAAAGCAGAATTAGCCACAATGAGTATTCTTTCTTCTTCATGGGACTCTTCACAGCGTGGGATGAACTTGAAGATAATGAACTAATGTTGTTTGATTTAATTATACAACTTGAAAACCTTCGTAATAAATTAAGATGCATATTTAAACAGCTAAGTTGAGAAATTATTTTTCCACTAAGCTGCCCTTTTAGAGTTACTAATTATTCTTTTTCATTCTTATATTTGCCTTATTAATTTTAATTTTCTAGTAGGTGTTTATAGAAGAAATACATCCAGACAACCTTTCCTTGATCAAGATTTACACTATAATAATCTTCAAAGCCTCAAAAAGAAATGGTTTAGATTAGAAACAGATTCTGTGATATCCTGAAAAACTGTAATGCTTAAGAACGCTAATGCAGAAGTGTCTGGCCCAAGTTTCAGAGCCAAAGACACAGCCTATGGTGAACAAAATTTTTCAGGAATCGTTAGGCCTGAGTGTTTGGACTTAAGATATAAAAAGCAATTCCTAAAAAAGTGTGTAAATATTGTTATTTAATGAAATGTCTCTGTATAGTATTGTATCACAAATAATTATATAGGAAATACAAAGTTACTTTTAAGTTTCTTTGAAACTCTTTTATTATATGAGTCACCTCTTCCTGATCTTATGCTGATCACATAAGATTTTGCAGGGGTCTCATAAAAATGCGTGTGTTTCCATGTAAAAAATAAATAAAAAGGCAAATGCAAGAGGATTTCCTCAACTACAGTCTATAAAATAGGTGCAGAAAGTTACGTGGGAAAAAAATACCCAGAATGATGAAAAGCATGAGCAGTTTTAAGGCTTGGGTTGATGGAATTTTCTCAAAATTTTAGGAGGCTTTAGAAGTTTTAGTGCATTGCAGAGTAACCGCTGTTAGTTTCTGAATTCGTATTTTAAGGCTGTATTCAGACCAGGAGCTCAATTAAGAGCTCAGATCCAGGCTATTTTACCCATGTGTAGGTAATGATATTAGCACCGCTCTTCCTCTGCTTACACAAGGCTGCTCGTGTGCCCATGGCCAACTCAGCACTGCAGCTTCATGTCGCTGCTCTGGTGTTCATCCCTGGTTATCCTGTCTTGAACGGACCTGTGGTATCCAAAAGGGACAATGCACAGCACAGTCCTGATTCAAACTTACCTTATACACAAACATTGACTAAATCTGTAGCCCAGGTAAAAATCTCCTGGGTGAGACCTTTTATGGACAAATGCAGGAGGAGCTGTGCTGAACCACCTTAGGTAGCTAAAGCTGGAGCTTCATTTGTCCTGCACTAGGTACAAGACCCATCTGTCTTTGAGTTGTATAGCTGGGATAAGTGTGCGGATACCATGAGAGTGGTAAAAGGTATAAGAGACACAGGAATGTTAATGTGACTGTTTTCTACCAAAAATTCCCTTATGGCTTATAAAACACTTTTTTAAAAAACAGGGTAATTCAGCATTTCGCAAAAATTTTGCCAGCTCTGGTATTTTGCCAGCATGCAATCATTAATGTTTTTATTCACTTTTAATTATTTCTGCAGTGGTCCTCTAGTATTTAATAGTTTCTCCATATTTTGTGGTTTGTCTAGGGGTTTTTTGGTTTGTGGGTATTTTGAGGGGGGGGGTGTTTTTTGTTCTCCCCCCCCACCTTGTTCAGTGAAGCAAAAATTCTCTGTTATATTCCTGAATCTCAGCACTTGGGATCCCTGCGGTAACCCTGGCAACCTCATCAGCAGGGTGGGCTACAGCACTTCTCACTGAACAAAGCGGAGTCCTTTTCCCTAGTCCACAGCACTGCTGTAGCGACCAGCCACCTGAGCCTGGATGCATCCCTGCTGCTAGAATGTCGCCAGGGCTTTTGGTGCTGAGGCTGCAAGGCTGGTGCCTGCATGCAGTTATGCATTTGGTTTTGCATGACAGCATAGTCTACCTGTAAAAAAAACTCTATTTATAGTAAGCCTATAATGCTATTTTTGAGGGGGCATTAAGGTGTTACCACATGGTTATTCATCAAGCTAGGTGTCAGGGCTGAGCCCAAGTATGATTTGTTGGCTTTTGAGACTTCGTCATTATTACTTATACTGGAAACTATAAGGCAAGCCCTTTTAAATTCTTTTTTAATCCACTAATGGATTAAACAATTCTGTGCTTTCTATAGAGAAAAACTTTTTAAAAAGAAGCTATTTTCTATCTTATTCCATCACTCTGTTAGCATAATCCATAGACTATTAACCTATATTATATCCTCCAGTATAATCTATTAAATTCTCTATCTGTAAGGTCACGCAAAATTAGTATGCAACATACAAATCTTACCTGATTTATTTTTTTACATGTATTTCCCAAGACTCTTTCTTCCCATTTGTATATGTATACTTAAAATCATTATTCAGAAGGAAATTTTGGAAGGATAAGTGTAAAATATGGGCTGTACCTCTCTTGAGAGCTGTCAATAGATGCAGTGGTTTCAAGAGGGAGCACTCTACATGGTTAAAATTCCTTCAAAGTGAACTACTGGAAATTTTGAAATCATAAATTCTGACTGCAGTCCTCTGGTTCAGGCTATCCTCCTAGGTGCTCAATGTCATCTCTCCAATATCTTTCCAGTTTAGAGGTTGCTTCAGTTTTGTTGCTTTCCAGAGTGCTAACCTTACTGTGTTCACATTTCTGAGAGCCAATACACTTACCTTTCTCTTTCTAGAACTAGTATTTCTTGAAAGAATTCTTCCTAGACGTTCTCAAAAAGAACTGAGCATTCAGAAGAATAAATGTTTGCTACACATCTTAAACTTTTGAAAGAGATCACTTTATGTATGTTAGTTACTTAGTTTATCCTTCATTAAATCCCAGAGACTAAAAGTTTGCTTTTAGAATCATGTAATGGCTTTGGTTGGAAGAGACCTCAAAGATCATTAAGGTCTCCTGACTCCCATTATAATGTTCTCTGTGTCCCTGCCCTTTAATCCTGACCCATAAGCCCTTGGTCAGCTCTTCATCCATTCCCAGGCAGAGCTCCTGGCATTCTAGCTGGTCATCAACATGTCTGCCCTGCCTGTCCTTCCTAAATATCTTGCATCCTTCCATCCCAGAACGGTAGTTACAGGAGCCATCCCAGCAGATCTCCATGTTGTCAGTAAGATCACAGCCCTGTAGTGATGTGCACATCTCCAAGTCCTCGTTTGTACCCCATACTACATATATTTGCACAGAGTCATTTCAGTCAGGCTCTAATGAGGATGACTAGATGGAGTGGCTGGAATTCTTTTGTGCTACATTTAATGTGCTGCATTTTGGGTGCTCTCCTGTTGAACTGTGATCCTTCTCCTGACTCTGGGTGTCTATTGCTGGCACTGGCATCAAACTGGCAGGAGTGAGATAGACTGAGGTGCCCCTCCTCAGGCAACTTTAATTAAAAACCCTTTTCAGCAGCTTGGCAAGCCCATGACTGAAGATGCGCTTTTACCTTTCAGAATTCAGCATGTGAAATACATTGATTTATTGATATTTTAACCAAGCTAGGAACTTGCTCGAGTACTGGGGCATTCTGCAACAATTGAATTGAAATTGATTTATGACACAAGATTAATGAATAATTTCTTCTTGATCTACTGTTGTGGATGGGAAAGCCTGAAGTGACAGACTTACTGTTCAAATTTCTGTCATACAAATCTAAAAAAAAAATCTAAAAACTGGAATGAGAAAGGGATGAGAAGGATTAGACTCATGGCTAATAGATTGAATTACGTTTAAGATTGGGACTAAGGCCTGGTCCTTCATCCTCTGAGATCTTGACCCTGTTGGTTTAAGAGTGAACACTTCTGGTCTAGTAGTCTCTGTAGGGCTGTGGGTAGTGTCAAGGTTTGTTTGCTTTATGTTTGGGTTCTGCTTATCTCTTACAGGGAGACTGAGGGATGGGACCCACAGGCTCTTTAGCTTTATATGCTTAATGAATATGGGGTTTTGTCATAACATGATGTTAAAGATAGGGTTGGATGTAGATTAGTAATGGAAATGAGCTGGAGCTTAGTTTATTTGGGCATGTGCAATATCTAAGTATGACATGTTTCCTCATTCTTGTAGATGTTTTTCACAATTCATAACTAATTTATGCTATATCAAGGGTCAGCAAGCTGCACTTTAGGCTGCCTGCTCTCCAGGAAAACTTGGAGACCTTGCCACCAGTTGCCTTGAAAGGGCCCTTCCAGGAAGGTCTGCAAAGGCCCCTCAGACATGGATCCCTTCAACTTTATGATTGGTCACAAAACTGAAAAGACAGTGGATGGTTCATGGCTGCGTTGGGCCATGTAATGACCCAATCTGGTTAAGGATAGGTGTGATATTGATATTGGTAACCACGCACAGATCTAGTTAAGGAATGATGAGAAAATTGTGATACGATTTCTATTGTTCTGGGGTAGGTAACAGCAGCCAAATAGTTAGTACACATGAGGGCAGAGGTCCAGCACATGTTGATTTTATTACTCAGTACCTTGAGTTCCTCATGTCAATCATAAACATTATTTTCAAACTATGAAAATGACTAGCTGGGACAATTTCACTGGCTAACCTGTGGATTTGGAGAGATAGTTAAATAAAAGGAGCACTTCAGCCACTGCTCTGTGTGGCTTTTTGCCAGCCTTTGTCCTAACACTAACAATAATCCTTAACAGGATCCGCTGGCCAAAATCAAACATAACTGTTTTTCCATTTCACATCCATTGAAATCCTGTTTCTTCAGGAGTTAGGTTTTGTACAGCAATAATAATAATAAAGTTGTCGGTTTCTGGTGGCTGTGGCACTAATCAAACTCCCACTTTAGAACTAACAGCAGCAAAGGGTAAAAAAAAGGTAAATACTTTCCCTTTGGCCCAGGCCTTTTTCCTGAGTCCCTGTTCTTTCAGGATCATGTAGTAAAAGAAATAATTATAACCTACATTTTGTAAATCTAATAAGAACCCCTTCTAGCACTAATTATTATGCGAGCATCATTAATGGGAGCAGAAATACTAACAAATAATAGACTTCTTTCTCTACTGCAATCGATTTGAACATCAAGGTGTAAAATTAGCATGTTTCATTGAACCTGACTGCAATTCAGTCCTAACTCTAAACTTCAAAGCACTCTGGGACACCACCCCTGACAAGCACAAAACTTGAACTGGTTTCCTCTGAGTGTCAGCCTTCCTCATAGTTTTGTGGGTCCTGAAGGACCACATGAGCTTCTTTTATAGTCATAGCCCCACCACTAATTCTAGCAGTTCCACCTTTACTGTTAAAATACAATGCAGATCAAAGCATTCTCTGCACCTTTAATGAGCTCTCAGGCACTGACAACCATGCTTCGGTCAGATTGTATACAGGGGTCATGGTCTGTGTTTTATTCATTTCTAGGCCTTACTTCTCAGATATTGGATAGTGAGAGGCTTGGATTGTACTGTGCTTCACATTATTCAAGAGATCTGGACATTACAGGTATTTATAACCAATGCATACTTATATGATTGTAGGTGATGTTACTTACAGTATTACAGCAGCCTTCCTAGAGACAACAGAAGGAATACAGATAAATGTAAACAAGGAATGTTAAACTGTAAAATGCCTCAGAGTTAGAACCTTCTGGAAACAAAACACTGACGTAGTGAAGCTTAAAATAATAAACTCCAAATATTAATGACATTCTAGTGTTATCAACTTCCTAATGATGACACCTAATAATATTCTTATTGCAGTCTACGGTTTATAATGAGGAGAGCTATCTTAGCAGACACCGAGATGACAATTAGTGTATACGTGACTGTAATGGGATGTGCGTCACTGCAGTTAGCTCTACACACATCAGTTAGTGGTCTAACCAAAATGGCACAAAGATCAGGAAACCCAATACAGCAGAAGCCAGAACAGACAATCATTTATTAGGTAAATTAACATAAAAACTACCTGACTTCAGTAGTATAGTAAAGTTTGTGCTAGATCATTTTTCATTTCACTGCTCCATTGTGTTTGCTGCCTTAGCGAGCTTGCAGCACTGTCTTTGTTCTGGAGTAAGTAATTTAAGCCTGGCTCAAATGTGCAGTTCTGCTACTGTTACTTTTCTTTCAAATATTTGGCTTTTCAGGGAACCTTTGGCTCTCAACATTTCCGTGTGAGAATAGGAAGCTTAATCTGAACACTGTTAGTCCTGTAAAACTGTAGTGTTACTGACACCTACAATAGGTTTAGTGTTTTCCAGACAATCATTCCATCTTCAATCAAAGATACTTTAGTACTAAGAGAGAAACCCCCTTTAGTAGCCTATTTACAGGTAATTTATCTTCTTAATAGTGTCTTGAAAATGTGGTGACAAGATTCAGTAGCAGATTGTCATTCAGGACATAATATACCACATGTAGCTTGCCAGTTTCTACAAACAACAACGTGGGGAGATCCATTATACTAGTACATTACAAGGTCTTTCAAAACAACAGTGCAAAACACACTGTTCCAGATACATAGTTTCTCTCATTGTAAAAACCTGTAGGAAGCCACAGAAAAAAAAAGGCAGAATTCTTATATCCTGTGCGTATCAATGTGTAGGGAGCTCGTCATGAGGTGATACTTTTGGAACACAAGCTGTGATATATGGTCATTGTTTTAAAATGTTAGAGAATAAGTTGGGAGAAAAATATAAATATCCACTGTCTTGGAGTGCCAGAAGGCATGAAAAATCACCACCCAATAAATCTTGATTGGTTAAAAAATGAGCTCGTGGCACCTCTAGGACTGAATACAGAGGATTACCTGATTTATGGGAGTTATGAAGTTACATGGTGCCACTTGAGAAGCCCAAGGCAGGGAGCTGTGCAGGTGGAAGGATAAATAGTGATCATATTTGATTTTCAATACTGAGACAGAAAGGAAAAAAGTTCCAGTAAGTCTCAATCACTCTTTGAGATCCTGTTCTGAAAATAACTTTCTACCAGATACAACAGCTTTTGCGCAGTTTCCAGTGCCACATCAGGGTGGTCTACAGAAAAAGAGTGACAGCCAAATATTACATGCTGAGTGGAGGTGTGCATTTTCAAGCAGGGAATTTAGGGAAAGTTTTTTCATCTGTAATATTGGGATGTTTGGATCATGATTAAGGTGGAGGTAAGTGCTCCAAGCCCACACCTGAGCAGCTGAACAAGGGAAGAGTTAGTTTTTACATTTCAAATGTGTGTACATGTGATTAGTAAGTGACTCTTACAGATTCATCTAAATCCTGCTTGTATTACTCTTGAAAATAGTTCTAGTATCTAATTAATGGAATAATAGTCAATGCAAGTAACTTAACTATCAAAACTACTGTGTAAAAGAGTAATTACTTATTCCTGTTTGTTTATTGGGACCATTTCCTCACTTTCTTTAAGATGCCTCCAGCATAAAGCAGCGAGCCCATCTGTTGGAGATGGTTTAGGTGTAGGTGCTGCTGCCTGGATACAGGGAGTGGAACAGAGGACCTCTGAAGGTCTGTTTTCAGTGGTTACTAGAGCACTGGAAGTACAGCTTGGTATGAAAAATACACCTGGTGAATCATGGCAATTGAGAGACAAACTGTGTGAGGATTAAGGCTTATTTACTAGGAAAAACCCAACTGCATAGTCTTTTGCTTGAACTTAGGCACCTAAGCCCATGCCAATTGTGTTGTTCAGACTCCTACCTTTGGAAACAGGATTTTTTTCTTTTTTTCCTTTTTCTCACCTCCCAGACCTGAAATTGCTTAAAAGCCTTTAATTCTTTGTTATCAGTATGCACTTCTGATTCCTTCCTTCCTTCCTTCCTTCCTTCCTTCCTTCCTTCCTTCCTTCCTTCCTTCCTTCCTTCCTTCCTTGAGCTGTGCTTCCCAAAGAACAGTTAACTCAACCTTAACTTTGCAAGATGCGATTTTTAGGATACCAACCACATTTTCTATGAAAATTATACCTTGGTGGAGCATGCTGAATGGCTGCACAGCTCCTGCATGTTAAGCAAGTGGCACCACACTCAGGGACGCACACTTCTCTCCTCACAGCTGAATGGTGTCTGGTGCCTCTCAGAAGGATTAACCCACGGTTGGGCCACAGCTAGACAGCAAATGTAAGAAGAAAAAGTTCTTGCAAAGGACTTCCACTGCCGTTACTTATGCAAAGTGTAGATTAATTAAGTGAACTGACCATGGGCTGATTAGGCTGAGAGCAAACAGCTGAAATGGAGAAAAGCAGATAGAAGCCATAGGGCACATACAGAAGGAGATTTAACTTCACTCTCCTTTCTGAAGCTGAGTCCACATCTAGGAGAAAACCTTATTTCAGTACTCCACTGGCACAATAATTTTTTCTTTTCCATTTTCTTTTCTGTTACATGTCCACATAAGATCTCAATTAATATCATAGATGAACTCAACCAGGAAAAAATCTGAGCTGTGAGTATAAAATTCTCCTCCATGTTAAGGAATTATTTTTGGGCCAGTATGCTTCTCTGGCAGAACGCCCATACTTCCAGGTTGCACTAAAAGAATATGGATATGAAGAAATCACATTCAAAAGAAAACTAAAGAGAATATTGTAGTTGCAAAATGCAAACCATATTTCATTATGCCTTCCTTCACTGTATTTCAACATACAATTTTGATCTAAAAAATTCTGGCTTATTCTGACTGTGGCATACACTTAGATACATTTAGTTGGTTAGCGCTGTATCTTTTTTTTTTAAAACTAAGTATCTCAAGCAGAATTAAATTTTCCTACTAAGCAGAATTAAATTTTCCTTTTGGAAGGAATTAATTTGCTTCGTTTCTCAAAAATACACCCGAGAAACAACCCTCAGTCAAAATAAAGCTTGATGAAAAATGGAAAATCTCTGTTATTCCTGCAATTTTATGATCGAATTTAGCACTAAATTTTATTAAGCAGTGTTTCATTTTTATAATTTAATAGACTAGAAACTTAGAAGTGTGCTGCACTTCCAGAAGTGGTTAAGAAATGTACTTGTAGATCTCAAAAATAATTCTGGCAGATAAGTGCCAAAGTGCTGCTCTTTCTATGCGCACCTATGTATAATTGTGTAGTGGACTTCCACGGGAACAACATGGCATTATGGAAGATCTGTTTTCAAAGATTTATCTTACTCTGTTAAAAAAAGTCATTAGATTTATCTCTTTCTGTATCATAGGTCTTCATTGAGTCAAATAAACCATATTTTGTTTACCGCCCTGGAAAGATATAAATGCTAAATACTCTTTAACTTTATTTTATGAGAGTAAATATTATATTCCTCTTTCCAGTGACCTTTTATTGCCTTGTGAATAAAAAAATAATTTACCAGACAGAAATAACAGCCAGAGAAAGGTGGGATTTATGAGCATGCCAACTCCACTAAAACCAAAGGATAAACATAATATCACAGAAAAAAAATGGTGAATTATCTAGCTCTCTAGTCTCAAAACTTTTCTCAGAAAAAAATTAGAGCTGTACTCATGTCATCATTGCAGAAATAAAAGAGTACAGGCCCTGTTTTTTCCTTTTTTTTCTATTCCTTGTGTCCCAATAAATCGAAGTAAAAAAATAGATAAGTTTTATTTGTAAGAAAGGGGAATATGAAAGAATTGCTCTTCCAGTCTATAATACGTCACTAACTACATCAGCTGCAAAACATCTTTAAATCAATGTTAAGTATTTCTTTGTTGCAAATAATTTCATGAAGTCTAAGACTTTTCAAAACAAGGCAAACATCAAGTTTCTGTGCTGGAATCTGTATGTATAGCATACAGTCTGCCTTGAGAGGCAACTGTAAAATGGAAACTTTGCTTTCCTGAAATCAGATCTCAGATCTTTGTTTTACACTGCAGAAATGTTATTTACACAGCCTCATGCTAAATTCCTTATTGAAATCTGGACAACTAGCTCTACACCTTAAGACACAGTTATCTTCTCTAAATATGTGGGTAGTCAATATGCTGAATTTACATTTTAATCCAATACCCATTTATAATTAAATCTGGGTTTTTTTCATGTTAAATTCTCACTGAAACATGGATAGATCAGACTAACAGGTATAATAGCTGATTTTGTAATTGCAAACCTTTCTAGTCTTAAATGCAAAAGGCTTGAAAGTATTAGCTTTATTATTTTTTCTGTCATTTGATGGTGCATCTCATTGACCGATCAGGGCAAATGCCTGGCATTTTTTTAATGCATTTGTTCTTGAAGACTTCTAGGGTAGAAAACAGCTTTTTTTTTCCCCAGCTTACTTACATTTAGCAATTTTATTCTCTTTCCAGCTGGTGTTTATTAGTTTCCAGTTCTCTCTCCCCCTCCAATCATGCCCATGGGATCCTTCGGAGATAGAGAAGGAGAAGGTAGAAAGGGAGGGTGCACCAAGGCACCCCTTTGGACCGTGCCAGAGAACCCCCTTTCTCAGGAGTCCAGGTTACAGATGCAACTGGGGTGAGGAAGAGGTAAAGGAGGGTGAGAAGGTAGACTGGGCACATTTGAGGAAGAGAGTTTCAGCGGAGTCAGGAGAACCACAGAAAGTAGGGTAGGTTCTATCAACAGTAGGTCAGAGCAGAGAGCAGTGGTCTTTTCTAAATGGTGTTCAGGATGACCTACTGTGTATGGATGGGATGGCTGCTTCCTCACAGGGAGCAAAGGGTTGAAAAGGAAGGTTGTAGTAAAGTGCTCTTTCTCCCTTGTGCACTCCCAGTCAAGTTCCAGTCTCCAGGTTGCCCATCTGTCTCCTGGGGAAGTGCTTGGGTTGGGGTACAGGTATAGTGTATGCTGCTACAGTGGGTCAGGTGACAAATTTTACCCATTTTTCTAAAAGGTTTAAATTCATAATAATTTTATTCTTATTTAAATTATGTTTCCTAGTTCATATTTCAGTCTGGTTTTTGTATTACCATCAAACTAGTGCTTACTGAGGAAATTTCACAGTTGCGTGTATTTCCTAAGCAACATGTTGTTCTGGAAAAAAAAACCCACAAACTTTAACTCATTCTTTGTTATATGTAGTCTGGTGACTATAGCCATAGCTATTGGAGGAGATAAGCAGGCAAGGTTTCTGGAGTGGGCAGCTTTCCCTTCCAAATACTTTCAATGGATATTGTTGGGATTTCCTGGTAGAAAACTGAAATGAAGGAGCAACTTTTTGTATTACCTTTCTCAAAACCAGGCACATGAACTTATGAGCACTACACAGAATCTGCTAGCTTTCCAACTGCACAAAAAAAAAAGTAAAAAACTGAATTATGATTTGTCCTTTTGTTCATAAGATGAAATGAGTATTCTACTGCCCAAAGATGTCATAGATTTTTATGCTATATTAACAATAAAAAAAATTGTGAAGAAAATGTCCATTTTGCACCTATAACAGAATTTTCTTGCAGCAGCAGCAGCTGTGTCTGTTTCATGTAGATGACAGGCTGACAAATGGAAAGATTATTTCTGTTCCTTCTTTCATTTGAGAGTCATAAATCTGAAAAATGCCGAATAGATTTTTTTCCTGCATCTTATAAGATTTTATAGGAAGATCCAAGATGGCAGAGAGGGCACAGTTCCAGAATATAAATTAAGGTCTGTACTGGTACCACCAGCAGTCACTCAATGTGGTTTGACAGTATCTTTGTCAAATCGATATACAATGCTTTCTTGAACTAGTGGAGTTAGTGGATATGTCTGATAAAATAAACAATGTGTTGTCCATGCCATTGACATGAATGCTTATTTAAAAAGATTGTTTAGATTCAAAGTCAGTTTTTGTATTTATACCATTGCAAATCCTGCAGAAGCAGTTGTGTCAGCCATCTGTATAACCTTATACTCCATAGAGATGCAGATCTATTCAGCTTTGTCTTGAGCTGTGTATACAGTGCTACTGTTACCGAGAGTAAATACTAGGATAATTTATATTCATCCTGCATAGGCAGGCACAAAGCTTTATCCTTTCTCAGAGGTGATACAAAGACCAAACAAACTGGATGTTAAGTTACTGGTCAGCTCAGGTGCCCTTTGTCATCAGGCATTTCACTCTGTGCTGCTCTGGATCCAGCCAATTTTGGGACTGTAATTACACTGTGGACCTACAGCTCCATAGGAGTTTTTTTCTTGTGTTTCAATGCAGCAGTTCCAATACCAAATTTTCCTCACATATAGAGCTGCTAAATTTGAGTATAGATCCCTCCATACATATCTTAGGCAATTTAAGGGCAATGGATTAAGTTGCATTTGTGCTGATTAGCAGCTAAAGCCAGGGAAAATGCCACCCTGGACCACACTGCAAAGCATCTTCAGGGAAATGGTGGTGTCAGTAGAAACTGATGTCTCAGGTTGCTGACTCGATTTGATTGCAAAATCCTTACTAAGCCTTAAATTAAATAGCTCATATGTAATATTATTTACCTGTTCTGATGACTGCCTAAATACTCTTCAATGATAAACCTTTTTTTATTCTATACTTTTCTTCTTTTTATATGTGTACATAAATACAAACACAGATACTCTTTATTCATTTGAAATATTAAGACTATATAATCAGAGGGCACTTCAATGTCATCTTTTAGTGCATGAAAGGTATTATTTTTGGTATGGATTTATGGTTGTCTGGTTAGCACAAGAAAGTCCTTTTATTCTTAGTGTAAAAATGAAAGCCAGGTGGAGGCAGTTTCTGTTCTTCAGCTATGTGATGACTGCTCCATGACTCTAAGCCCTTGTTAGTTAGATATTAGTTGCTTCTTGACCATGGGAGAGCCAAGTGGTCTTTTTATGGAATAGGTGGATGTAGCCAGATTGATATGTCTTTCTTTCTCACTGGTGCTGCTTTCACAGTGACAGGCATGTCCCCTTTCTACCTCTAATATCATGAAACCTTTATCTTTTCTTCATCTTCATAGGCAATGAAAATATGGGAGATTGGTGTAAAGGTTGGCTTCCCACTTCTGAGGCCCTGAGTAGAATCCAGGTTTGTGCTTATGTTTTACACCCGGAGCAATCCACAGTGTACTAGAAATTATAAAACTATAAAATAACTGTTCTAACTTGAATATTGAAGGCCTGGTTTGGTATAGCTCCTCAGTCTTCCTTAATATATGAAAGAACAGCCTAAAGAGGAGAGGGCAAGCCTGCACAAGTGGGCTGGTGTCTTCAAATGTGGTGAGTGGGAGGTATGAAGCTCCCCATGTGCCTCCCCTCTGCCTCCTACTCCTGTGTTCAACATCCATCTCCAGATGGAGTGAAACAGGGAAGAAGCAGAAAGGTCGTTGCATTCCTCCTCCATAGTGTGGCCGCCTTCATAGGATGATTCAGGAAATAATCCTTTTTCATGAATTCCACCCTCTGGCAAGCATCTTCCCCATGGAGGATGCCAGCATTTCTACCTCCAGGAGGAAGGAGATAAAATTGTAAATAACATTTAAGAGTTAACTATTTTTGGCTATGTTGCATAGGCTGAAATTCCTATTTTCTCCTTCAGGAATTTGTTTTGTGTGATGTGACTGAAGCAAGTCAGGGAAAGAACACGGAAGACTTTTCTACAATTTCAAGTGCCACAGATCAAAGATCAGCACAAGTGAGATTCAAATATAATGAAAAATGGGAAATCACAAAGGGCAGAGTTACCGCCCCAGTCACAGTGGCGGGACTCCCATAGCTGCTACAGCTACTCTAACACTGAGAAAAACCCATGCTGCAGTTCAGATGGGTCCCACACCACAAACACCACCCCTCCACTAGGATGGCACCATGCCAAACAGACCTGTGAGAACATCCTCTGAGCAAGGCAGCACCATTTATTTTTAACCTGACCTAAAAGAGGAAAACTTTTGTTCTTCTCTGCAGACAAATGTGCTGAGGAAAGACAGGTCACATACAGTCTCCTACAACCTGGTACCTCTCTGGAAAGACACCAGTAGGCTGTGGATGGGCTCTACTGCTGGTCCTAAGTTCTTCTCAGCCAAAGCATTTTGAGCCATGGCTGTTTATGGTTCTCATCTTTACACACCCCTAAATCTGGATATTTCTTTGCTTAGTTTCTATTTTAATAAATGCATCTCAGCTGGTAAGGTCCCCACTCACAGCCTCTTGTTGCTCCTATATGTTCTCTCCAGTTACATCTGGCCTGCCAGGTAGTGACAGTGCACCAACATCTGGGTTTGCACCACACCATCTCCACTGTCCTCTGGAAAAATACACAGGCACATAAACCAGTAAAGAACAGGTTTGTTTGAACCTGATCTAAACCACAGACTCTGTTTAATTTGCAGTCTAAATATAGCCTCTGAATTGCTCCTTGTGCTCCTGGGGTCTTGCTTAGGAAGGAAGAATATGGAAGACAACAAAGGACTAACAGATCTCAGAAAGCTTTTACTTATTCATAATAAATTTTAAGAGAGCACTTCACAATACTTCTGTTTGCAAAACAGTAGACAATACTAAGGAATTTCCCTCCTCCACCAGGGGAGAGAGAACAGGTCTTGTCTCTTAGTGCTTCCTCTTGAGCTTGCAGGTAGGTAGCCTAAATGATCTGTCTCATCTGACATAGCACAAAGTTTTGATTAGTAAATTATACCAGTGCAATATTGACACATATATGAATGCAGCCCACATGAAATGCATTGAGTATCTGTTTAAGATTTAAATGGCATTAATTATAAATAGAAAGTAACAGTAAAGGTATTCTAGTTCTAGCAGTAGTTGTACAAAATATGATTCTTGACACTGTGCTGTCCAGCACATTCAGTATTAACAATAATTTGGAGGAAAAAAATCATAGGAAAGTTTGTAAATACCCCCAAATCATGAGAGAAAGCAATAGTTCTGCTGGTGTTTGATATGTTTAATTCAGTCCAATTGTCAGGGACAAAAACTGCAACCTCAAAAAAAGAACCTCTAGAAACAGAAATTCTAAAAAGTGTCTTGGGGTTTGGAACAGCCGATCTCCTGCTCAGTGCTGTAGCAAGAAGAGCTAATGTAGTTAAACAGGAAGGAGATTGGGGAATATCTTTTCACTGTCTCTTGTGATATGAAACCTGGAAGACATGGTAAGGAGATACTGTGGCAAATATAAAACAAACAAAAGGGATTATTTTTTAAATGCTCCATATTTAAACTGCTGAACTCATTGGCGTACCATGGCTCTTCTCAGTAATGGCCAGTGATAGGACAAGGGGCAACAGGTCCAAGCTGGAACATAAGAAGTTCCATGTGAATGTAAGGAAAAACTTTTTCACTGTGAGGGTGATGGAGCACTGGAACAGGCTACCCAGAGAAGTTGTGGAGTCTCCATCTCTGGAGACATTCAAGACCAATCTGGACACATTCCTGTGTGATTTTACCTAGGTGATCCTGCTCAAGCAGGGAGGTTGGACTAGATGATCTTTCCATGTCCCAACTGCTAGTGTTCTGTGATTCTGTGATTAAGGATACCAAAAACTTACACTAACGAGATAAGATTTTTAAGTACCTTCCACAGAGTATTCTTGAGCAGAGAGGTCTTTGCATTTGTCAAGAGGCTGGTGGCCAGTAGAGGAGTGCAGAAAATATCACTCACTTCTTTCCTTATTTAAACTTTCCCCAAATCATCCACTACACATCACTGTCAAAGACAAACAATTTATCTAGATAGACCTTGGGTCTGACCTAATACAGCTAGTCATGTGTTGTTCCTACCAATGATATGTTTATCATCCTGATATATGATCAACTGTCTCATATTGCATCTAGTTCTGCTGTTCATATTCCAAGAAAGAAACTGAAAATTCAATTTCAGTTCAATTCAAAGACTGTAAGAATGATTTAAACTATTAGGAATCAAGTCCAATACTAAGGGATCCTGTTCTGTTTCCCTTAACAAGAGCAGTGCTAAGGGGTAGTTTGCTCATAGATCAAACCTGGGAGTGGCCAAACTCTTCAGCAGCAAAAAGCCACACATGATGGTAGGATTTGTTGGCATAAATCCTGATGTCTGTATCTGAGGAGATCCATCTAGGCTCTCCGTATGCCAATACAGATCTAAGCAGTCGTCTCATTGGACTGTAAACCACAATTCATCTCAGTCTGAAGTAGACGTCTAAAACGGGTTAGATGAATCACTCCCTTAAAGTTTCTATCTGCTCCACTGTCTGTGAAAGGCACCTAGTGTGACTAGTGCAGTTGCAGACCTCTGCTGAAGGTACCCAGAGCTCATTGAATCTTACTCCTAATGTCTATGAACTGATTAGCAGAGATTACTAAGAATAGTAGAGTACTGTTAAGTGAGATTAGTGATTGGAACACATTATTAAGGACAGAGATGGCTATTTCCTCAAGGGTTTTTTAAAAATTCAGGTTACACTTTATTTTCTAGAAAATATGCCCTAGTTGAAACACAGCTGCTGGCCTTATGCCAGAGGACTCCTCTGCCCCATGTTGCTCAGGAGGTCGAACTATCAAATCATAATGATTCCCCTTGGCCTTAAAAATCTGTGCCTTCAATCACCACTAATGACTAGTGGCATGTTTTCAATTCCTTATTAAGTGGCTCTTGATCAATACAGATATGCCATTTACCTGCAGGTTTTTTCCCCACAATTGTTAGCTGCTGCTGCATTCATTTCAAATGATGTAATGTTACACATCAGCTTATGAATCTCAGACACACTGAAGTTTTCCATCAGCACCAAAGGGCAGATTTAGCAGCAGCTCAGAAGGTGGTAGACTTCCCCTAAGCCCTCTGCACCACGCTGTGCAGCCAGAAGTGAAGCTGCACCACAGCACAGCTCTTTCTAGTAAGATCATGGCGAAATCCAGCCCTGTATAGGCAATTTACCATTGCATCACTTATTTTGCAGTGAAAATGGCTGAATTTAAGCTTGGAGTTTAATAAGAGTCTTTTCTGAGTCATCTTTCCTGCAAATGACAGGTTTCTCTGTAGTATAGGATGCCTTTATATCCATCATTGTCATACATAAAGATAACCATGTGTGCACAGCTATGTCCTGTGTTGTATGCTGCCCTTGTTTTCAGTAAGTATAATGGCAAGCAAATGCATTAATTAAGCATAGTGTTCACAAATACATTTTTATTTGGTATTGCTGCCATTTAGGATGACTAACCAGGACTTGCACATAGTAGCTGTGTTCTTGGTGTAGCTGGTATGAAAAAAACATTATGAGTCAGTACAACAACAACAACAACAACAACAAAACCACTTTTGACTGGTCTGAATACTTCCCCAACTAAAAAAAAATTGCTACTAATTTTGTCAAATCTATGACATGCCTAATAGTTCCTGACACTCTCCATTATTATCGGTGTTATTAGAAACCATGCGTGGATAGCTTTTATTAAAGGGTTGATTAAGGATGGCATGGGGAAAGGGGGTGTTGTAGAATATTATAAAACAAGAAAAATCTTTTTATTTTGGGCTGAACAGTGATCAGTATAATTGGCAATAATCACTCTCATCCTAGCTGTTTTAATCTCACAAACAGACATGGCTGGGAAAGCTATACCAGAAAAGCTTAAATTCCTGATTCCTAAAGCTGGATCTCCAGCTGCAGGTGCTCAGAGATCTCTCAAGTACTATCAGCAAGCCCAGACATAAATCACAGAGACTTGCTGTTTACCACTATGACTGATCTCCAAAAACAGGATCAATGCAGCTCATTCCCGAAACCTGAAAACAAGTGTATATATAAGAGAAAGTGTCAAGAAAGACAATATTAAAAAGAAGGTCAAACTTTAATTCACCTTGGTTCCCAGAAACATTCCTTAAAGCCTCCTGATGAGAATAATTTCATAGCCTGTGTGGATTGCGTTACGCCTACCTTTAAACCCAATCCTTTAAAGATAGTTCCTGACTCATTTTTATCCTAAAAATTCTTTACTGTGGTGATATCTCTGCTTATCAAATAAAGGAAATACAGAATAATTAAATGTAGTTTTTAATGTATTTCTGCTGCTGTGAGGCCAACTCCAGGTTTCGCTCTGATTTTGGGTGATGGAGCGGCACCTTCCTGCATCATTCCAGGAGAGGCTGGGAGAATAGCGAGCACTTTGAGGCAGTGATGCTTAGAGCAGTCTGCATCCTCCAGCACAGGGAACTGCCTTGTTTTGGGGAGAAGGCAAAATCAAAGCTCCTGCCAATCTAATTCCTTTCTCCTTGCACAAAGCAAAGTCATTAGTCTGCAGAGAAAGATTGCTCTCCCTCTCACAATCTGGTCTTTAACTCCAGCATACAGCACTGAGACACAGGAGGAATTCTCACAGCCTTTGGTGTCTCTTTGCTGTGTGCCAGCTGAACCATAGTTTTTTCCTTCCTGGATGTATACTGCAACTGAAGTACTGTGCTGTCATCATACTTGTATAAGGTGAGACCAAAGACCTTTCCCACCCAGTATCCTGTTCCTGAGAGTGGACAGCAGCAGGTGTTCTGGGAAAAGTGTAAGAAAAAGACATACTCCAATGATGCTTTCCCAGTGTGTTCACTCTGACTCCAGAGATTTGTGCCTCACACACTTCCTCAGCTAGAGCCAAACTCTGCTCAATACTTTTCTCTATAAAACCTTTGCAGCCAAAACTGTATGCTGTTCTCCCTGGAGTTGATCCTCAAGGTAGCAATGCCACTGTAAATCCATAGTATCTGCTATTCAGCTGACTCCATTGCATGAACTTGCATTTTCTGCTAGTTACAACAGAATCGGTCTTTCTCCTGGCATAGTGCCTCTTTTCCACTGACAGAACTTAAAACTGGAATACTGGTTAGGCACCCCCCAGCCCCCTTTCCATGACAGGACTTACAACATCTTTGTATAACTTTGGTGATTTTCATGGAGCTGGGCTACTTTTTCACTGAGCTGTGTGTCATGTTTAAAAGCTGACCTACAACAAAAGGTTTTGTACCAGTTACAAGTTGGTTTTGTTTCTAAAACAGGTTTGTTTTAGATTAGAGCTGTGCAGACATGGCTGGGTAGATGGGCAAAGGAATCATTCACACCACGTTCTGGTGCCAACTTGAGAACTTCAGAGTCTTCTGTAGCCAAGAGAAAGAGAAGGCATGCACCTTGGCTCTGCAATTATCCCAGAGAGATCAGCCTTCTCATCTAGGTTCTAAATTTGGAGCTAAGATTTGGCACATGAACATCCTCGCCATTACTCCACCATTTTCCATTTACAAATTTTGATTTAAAAATAAAATTTAGTGACTAGATCTCTGACAATCTGTGGTGGCCCAGCATCTTGCCCTGTAGCATTTTCAACTCTGGCAACAACAACAGAACTTTTAGGAATAAAAACTCTGACTAATTTTCTAGGTAATGTAATTTATTGTAATTAGCTTTACTTAATTATACATACAGCTGTTCTGCACCCTCAACATAGCTCAGGGGACTGTTTAAACTGCTTAAGTCTAAATGTCATGTTTTAGCACAGCGTAGAGCACAGTATTTTTCTCAGGATCTGGTGGGAGGGAAGGGCATCCAGCAGCCCATTTTTCTTCCCTTTCACTTTCTTTCACTTGCAGCCCACCATTCTCCCCCACTCCTTTTCTCCTTGGGCAAGGAGGAGATATCTGTTCCTCTGCTAAACCTGACCCTGGCCCTGGATGGGGAGGTCACTACCTTCACCCCTCCCTGGGACATAAAGGTGCTGGTATCTCACCTTGTCTAGCCAGGGGAGAAATAGATCTCAAAGACCTTGACTTTTCTGCCGCTGCCTTTACCCTACTGAGGTATAGAAGTGTTCCTCTTATCACAGATAAACAATGGAAATATTTGCAATATTGAATCCCATGTTGCAGATCTTGTAAGAACACCTTCTTGAGTGTAAAGCTTCATAAGGACTTTTTCCAGCCTGCTTACAAGGCATTCCTATGCCCCTAAAACTGGTTAATACATTCTCTGTGTAAATGACCTCACTGCAAAAGGCAGCACAATTTCAGCAAACCAAGCACTTACATAAACAATCACCTGGACTGTTCCACTAGGTTTGTATTATTAAAAGTAGATAATGGCAATATTTGAGATAGATTGGAATTTTAATCTGCTTTTCTGTCAGATGAGACTATACAAGTTCACCTTCACTGTAGTTCAGATGCTCACAGGTGCACACTCAAGCACAGATAACTAATGCTCTCCAATTTTGATTGTATTGTCATTTCACTTAATTTATTATAATTCTCTCCCCTTTATTTATGCAAGAGAGTTGTGATATCTTTATCTTTTCCATGTCTTTCCTGTTTTGTCAAAACTTTTGAAAGCATGATGTAGAAGGTGCCAGAACATCCTGGGGATAATTACTCTTCAACTCATTTGAAGCAGTAATGATGATATTCTAGGTTTTTATGGAGCAAATGTTTTATGTTTTATTAATTGCACTTGTTCTTTCCTTTGGTATTTTTCCTGATGTCTAATAACCTTCCAGGTTTACTGTCTAAACTACTCCTGTGCTGCACATCTTGTACCCCAAAAGAAAGCCTTTATGATAGCACTCTAAAGCCCAGATGCTGCCCTTTGGAGAAGGAAAGTATTTGCAAAGAAAACTTTAGTCAGAAGCATGTGCACTACTTGTGATGGGGAATGTCTGGCAGATTGTGCCCTTTCAGAAACCCATGTCTCAATGTATGGATTCTGATTTTCTAACACAGTCATGACTTGTACCACCATCCTAACCAGGTACCTCAGGAATTCTCACAGGTATAATCAACAAAAAAATCCTGTACTTTTTCTCTTCCTCTCCAAGTGCCTCTTCCTTCCCTGTCTCCTTAGCTTCCTCCCTCAGTGTGAGGACCAGTTGGGTAATTTTGTTTTGTGTTAGGAACCTTACATCAGAGGTTTGTGGCAGACAGGGTGATGCAGTTGAAAGCTGAGTAGTCTTAGAGTAGTGTAAGGATGGAACTGTGACACAGCTCATGCCTTCCTGGGAGGGAAGCTCCTTCCCCCAAACTTCTGCAAATCCTTACAGGATCTTGCTGAGAGGACTGGGGACCAGGGGGCGCCTAAGACTCTTTTGTAAAAATCATTGAATACCAATATACCATTAAAATACCTGGATCTGCCTTTCCATTATTTTAAAGGGGGAACTTTTTGCTGAATAATTTATCTCTGTATCTTGTATTTTGTATAAATTGTCCCCATCCTCCATGTATTTTCAACGTACAGAATACTGCAGTGGTGTTGGCTTTTACATAAATGTTACTTCCCTGATCATAAAGTTAATATATAGAAATAAAACCCTCAGCCTGTACCTTCCACGTCATACTTCAAGATGTTTGTGGTGGTGCAGGGATATGATGCTGTGCTCCAGATACACCTTTGATAATTTCTCTCCTCAATGCTATTGGCTTGTGAAGCTGAAGATGTCAAACTATAGCTTCTTAGGAAGACTAAAGCATGTTTTAAAAAGTGAAGGTCAAATTATTCTTTTCTAATGAAGTGTTGGTTATTTCTTGTATACCTTGCAGAAAAAAGCTCGGCACAACAGATGGAGGCCTTGCTGTCCTGCTGTGCCACTCCAAGTCCCTTTTGCACAAATGAATGATACAGAGGTAGGCATGTACCTGACCTCTATTCAGGATGTTTTCCTACTTATTTAACGAGGCTATGAGGATGCAGATTATACTTTTTTTGCATGAGTGTTGTCAGTGTTTTGTCACAGACAGAAGTCCTGAAGTCAAGTTAAACTAGCTTTAGCTGCCAGAGGATTCTGTGGCACAGAAATGGTCACTGGGGCTGTTAGGGGGAGAGGGGGCATGCGTAGTTGCAGACTTTAAACTTTAAGGGCACCTTTGTGCAATTTATTTTTTAAAAAAGCTGTGGAAAATTACTTTTGTTTCTTACCATTGAATATGATTTTCTTCCCTGTCTGTCTTTGCTATCTGAAGTCAGAGGTTTGTGCAGTTGAAGTGGTGGCACGGGAAGTAGTGCTAAACACAGTGCTCTTCACCTGTGGTTCTCCAAGCCCCTGGATAGAGCTGTCAGTATTCTTCTCAGCATTTTTCCTGGTGCTAACCAAAGCACAGAGACATCTTTAACTGCAGATATTACTAAGTGATCGACTGGCAGTATGAAAATGGTACCTGGAAAGACTGTCCATCTCCTGTAAAGGAGGGAAGAGGCACATGAGAGACCATGAAAAACAGAGGAATTTGTCACTGAAAGAAAGAGCAACTCATAAGCAAGGTACCAAACCATACTTGTAAATTTGCATATGACATTTGACTGTTACCGCATCCTCCTGGGCGCTATTTCTGTATTTATTCACCATATTGCATCCTCTCATACCTTAAGAGTATAAGGCTCAAATTCACAATGTGGCTGAGGTTCAGGTGTTGGTACAATAGATGGTTGCTATTGCCTAAGAAGTCAGAGTACAGAAATGCAATTCCCAGATGAAATTGTATGTCAAACAGCCTAGGATTAAATTCCTGATGCCCAATATATCCAGCTGGTCAGCAGGAAGTGATGTAGAAACCTAGAGCAAGCTCTTTGGTATTTACCATCCAAGAGCCACTCCTAACTTAGGCACACACATCTAAATTAGCCCTGGGATATATGCATCTATCTCAGTCTTTTCTTTGGAAAGATGGTAGCAGGGGAAAAGGAGGTATGAGAGGTTGACAGGCTTATTACAGAATTACAGAATGGTCTGGGCTAGAGGGGATCATTGAGTTCCAAACCCCTGTCACAGGTAGTGCCACCAACCTCCAGGCCTGGATCTAGACAAGGTTGCTCAGGGCCCCATTTAACTTGGCCTTGAACACCTCCAGGGTTGGGGCATCCACCACCTCTCTGGGCAGCCCGTTCCAGCACCTCNCCCATGATCATCTTTGTGGCCTCCTCTGAACCCTGTACAACAGTTCCACATCTTTCTTGAATTGGAAGCCCCAGATCTGGATGCAGTACTCCAGATGGGGCCCAATGTCCCAGCACCTGTAATATCTCTGCCCCTAAGCAGGCTGTGCAATTTTGTCATGTTTATTTTATGTTTAGCACCATATGTCCCACATGTAGTGATGAGGAGGAATGATTTTAAGTTGGAAGGGGGTAGATTTAGATTAGATATTAGGAAGAAATTCTTCACTGTAAGGATGGTAAGGCACTGGAACAAGCTGCCCTGGGAAGTTGTTGCTTCCCCCTTCCTGGAGGTGTTCAGGGGCCTGTGGGGCCTTGAGCAGCCTGGGCTGGTGAGAGGTGTCCCTGCCCATGGGAACTTGATGATCTTTAAGGTCTCTTCCAGCCCTAATCATTCTATGATTCTATGATTCTGTGATCTTTTTGGAAGATTCCCAAAGCTTCCAAAATTGAAAAAAGCAAATCCCACCCAAACTACACAATCCCCAACACCCTCTGAGCCCCAGCCCAAACAGGAAGGTTGTAAGAGTCATTCCAAAATATAGAAATATTCCTCACTACAAGATTTTCAAATTGGCTGTTATTCCAGGTAGAAGTGTGTTACCCTGAATTTGGGTAGAAAATTTTCATATGATTTTTCTGCACTCTTTTTGAGCTTAAAGATGTAAATCTATGTTGGCTTCCTACAACAATAAAAAAATGTTTTAAAATACAAAGTAGGCAGATAATGGAGGAAAAATAGATGCAACGCATAAATACGTAGCAACTGTTTCCTTTTAATGGACTTTACAAAACCTGTTGGGCAAACACAATCCTAACTAAATAATGCTGATTGTACTTCTTCCCTAGAAGAAATAATTGAAAGGATTCAAAAGATAAATGAAATGAATGGTGCCCAATCAAAGCAAATGGTGATAAATAGAAACACCTTGGTATTGCTAACACTCACGCTAATGTGAACTGGTCAGTATAATTTATAATTTATTTTTTTTTACCTTTTGAAGGCTGGTTCTTTCTGCTAAATCTGATGTTAAAGTGATAAATTAGGAAGAGGAAGATTATCTAATGAGCAGGTAGGCAGCAATATATCAAAACCCCCAAATGAATCTGGGCTGTTACCAATATGTGGAGGGTTTTTTGGTGTTCTTTTGAGGGTAGAAAAGCATGATTGGTCTGAAGATGCAGTCCAAAATATATAAATATTTTATGTTCCTTTGCATATATATGCATGACAGGAATACATATATGCATATCATCTTCAAATATATGTAAAAGTCTGCAAGACTGGAAGGACAATCTGTATACATAATCTGTGGAACAGTTTGCACTGACTTGCCTATGCATGTTTAAACATGCAGCTATACATCTGTATTTCTGAAAGTTAAGCCCTTCATGTTGTGCATGATATATAGCCCACTAAAATCAGTGGGGAAATGCTCATTGAATTCAATGAATATTTGATCAAATGCTTAATTTTCTTACTTTTAAGGTAGAATGCAGTTCCTCTAAGGAATATTTATATAATCTAAGGCAAAGCATGCCTTATAATTGTCTTCATTATGCCATTCAAAAATATTTAGTGCATAAAGAGCAAAGACTCAATTTTTCGTGTCCGACTGAAAATTTAAACCATACAAATATCAGAAATCAAAATACTGATAATTTTCATTAAACAATAATGTGGATGAAACTGTTGTTTCCATGGTTTCAAATATTTCATTTTGCTTCTGACTTTTGTGTTTAAGTAATTTCACGTTTGCTAAAGAAGTCATTTTGAACTGAAAATCCAACATGTCCTTTTCTTAGATTAGTAACATTGGAAGTTTTGTCCTGATTCTGTAAATATCCTTTTCTTTTTGTAAGCTAACATACAGATCTTTTCCCATATTTTGGTTTACACATTTTTCAGCAAGAAATCTGTTTAACAAGAAATTTCACTACTTACTGTGTTACAAACTCTGCAAAGTCCCCAGAGCCAGCAAAAGCATTTTCCCTTTTTTCCTTCCTATTCATGGGTGAATTTCCTTACAGTGTCTCTAAACTTTAATGATGCATTTCATACAAATCTGGCCATAATTTTCTCTGCCAGTTGTCCACTAAAAACACCCAGCAAAGATAACCAAAGATAATCATTTTTTATGATGAAAACTTCATAGAAATGGAAGATAACCTCTTGGGGCTGTGATGTACCTTCTTCTCACATAACTCACAGGTTAAAAATAGGTTTTGGTGTTTATCTACAATTTGTATTTTTATTTTCTGTGAGTTTCCTATTAATAATGGACAATAAGCTAATTAAAAAAGTCTCTCTGTGTGGTTTGGCTGTCTTATAGCTGAGTTAGCAACTCTGACTCCACGCTGAGATGACTGGTAGAGCTGCAGGCCTTTATTGCCAAGGTCTGCAATACAATTTTCCTTCATAGGTAATGAGCAACTTTTTCTTCTTCTTTTAAAACTTCTAGGTAATACTCTTATTATTAAAGTCATGGAAAGGGAAAGACACCCAAATAGACACTAGATGAAAGCTCAGCAAGCCTTGCATTTAAAAAAAAAAAAAAGGATTTTTTTCTTTAATTAAAAAAAAAGCCTTTACCCATACAATTTTTAGAACTTTATTTACCACATCTAAATTTCACCTTTCTGTTCCAGCTTGTATTTTGTGCTTTTTCCCAGTTACCACTGAAGCTGAGCTCCTTGCAGGACCCCTGTCAGATTGAGAAATAATACCTATGTATCCACAGAAGCTCTAGTTCCATACATTAAAGGCACCATGTTTTACCTGCCTTCAAAATCAGCTACTTCAGTTCTTTTCAATAATTCCCATGGACATACAGGAAATCTTCAGAGAAACAGGGACCTAAAGCAGGAGTACTTGGTACTACATGGACTTGTATGTGCCTGAATGCTGCTCGACTGGCCCAATGATTTCAGATCTTCTTAAAGATCAGCAATTCTTTCAAGACTTTCTGGGAGGAGAAGGAAAAAGAATAAGGATTTATTCATATCTGGAAGAGGGATGTGTATCCTGCACCTTGGATGAAGGAGAACCTTACTACAAAGCAAGGGCTAAGGAAACCCTGTGCAGAGCAATCAAGGAGCATTTGCAGAGGTAATGAATCATGCAGTAAGTAATAGATTGCATTCATTTACCTGGAGACTGTTTTCTTTCATTTGCAGAGGTACAGCTTCTGTCTGGAAACACACATTAGTGTTCTAGCTGACCTGTAGTTTTTAATTGTAGGAAGAAAGCTGAGGAAGAACTGTTCACAAGGTCATGTAGTGATAGGATGAGGGGTAATGGTTTTAAACTAGGAAAGGAGAGATTTAGATTGGATATTAGGAAAAGTTCTTCACTATGAGGGTGGTAGATCACTGGAAAAGGTTGCCCAGAGAGGTGGTGGAGGCCCCATCCCTGGAGATATTCAGGGTCGGACTTGATGGGTCTCTGCGCAACCTGATCTAGTGCAGATGTCCTAGATGACCTTTAAAGGTTCCTTCCAACCTAACACATTGTATGATTCTATGAAAGTAGTGAGCTTTTTGTTTTCTCATGTACCATGAATTAGATTTTGCAATTGGGATACTGCAGTTTTAGATGCAGTAGGTCTGAAAACTATTACATGTATAAAATGTTTTTCAGGGCCTGAGAGAAATAATACAGTATATATGTGGTGCAGGGATGTGTATTAATCACCCTCCAGTATTTCAAACATTTTAATCACACTTGCAGTTTGCCCTATGTAAATCTAGCCTATTCACGTGGTTATCATTAGGATTTCATGTCTTCGGGAACCCACATGTGAAATGATTTCCTTTTCTCCAGCTGCACCAGAGCACAACTTTGTATTCAATTACTGCTGGAGTATTTGCAACTTAAAACTAAAGTGCTCTGTTTTGCTGAGTTGAGTCATCAGTAAAGGGTATGCAACATCCATCTTGTAACCAACTGTAGTCAGACCCCTTAATTAATGGCTTGGGATTCTGCTTTGTCTTTTAAAAGGATAAAATCTAATTGCAGTTCAGATTAGGCTGTTTAATGAACATGACCACAACACAATTGATCAAAACTAATAGGGGGAATAGTTGTGCTTGCGTTAAATAAACTTTTTGTTTGTTTTGCATAAGTAACCTAAGGAAGCATTGCAAATATTATTGATGCATTATTTACTTCACTGGAATTTTAGCCAAACACTTTGCTGTGGTTCAAAGACAAAAACTATAAGCCACATTTTCCCAATATTAGGAATATTCTATAATTATCTTCCATGTAGTGCAATATTACAAAGATGCTGTTTTGAGAGGTTTTGACATGGCAAATATAACTTTAATTTAGCTTTAACCTTTTAGCAGGGGCATTCTACGGGTTTAACTTTGCACATGAAAACAAAATTAAACCCTGTTTTCTCCCATAGAATCTTTTATTTTTATACCTGATAACAAGCTTTATGACCTAATTAGGCAGAGTTGGAGATCAAAAGATAAACTTTCTATTTTTCAGCAAAGCAAATGTTAGCATCTAATTTAGTTACCCAAAGATGTCTCTGTAATCAATGGAGAGAAATGCATACATCTATTAGAAGCAGGATGAACTGCATCCTAGAATTGTTCTTGTTTATTTTTTCTATTGATAGTAGAGGGAATCTAAATGACTGATATTAGAAGTTAGGGCTAAATAAGACACTCCAACCCTGAAGAACAACGTAGTATTTACAAAGCCAGATCAAAGAAGGAGGCCTGCTCTACCTAAGCTCTTGGCACCTATTTCCATGTAGAACTGATCAACATGTGTGTGTATTTGGGAATTGAAATAAATGTCCTGGTCTCATTTATTAAGCATTACTTTTGTTTGGAAGCACGATCAGAGAAATACCCATCTTTCATAGAAGAACCTGTTCACCCAGATAGTGGGAGAGCCAGCAGACAGGTCTTCCTCAGCCTGGAGAAGTTCAAACCTCTAGATCCCACCAGCCAGGAAAGTATTTGTACCACAACCATATAACCTAGTTGGATCAGAGTATTTTACAGTATGATAAAGCCAAATGACAGAACAGAGAAGAAATTCAAGATTCACACAGTCAGAGATCCCAGCTTTCTAGCTTTTGTGTAGGCATGGACAGAAAGCTTGTTTTTACAAAAATAAATTATTGATATCTTGGCTTACAACAGCACTTGCACAGGGAATCAGACCTTTCAAACATGACTGCCAGTTGCTGCCTGGTTCTAACAATGAGATAAATCAATATATTTGTCAGAAATATTGCTATAGCAAAAAAAGGGGGCAGGCTTCCTCCTCATTTTGTGTACAAATGAATGTAGTCTTTTTTTTTTTTTTAACTACATAAAAGTTGCAATGCAATTGCAAAGGTAACCAGCAAAAGAAATGTAGAAATTAAGATTTTACTAAGAATTTCAAGGCTGTTCACTTTCATAAATAACTATTGCAAAATATGAAGCTAAACTGATTCATTAATGACAGGGAAAAGTTATATGAAAATATGAGACTGTTGTAGCAAGGAGGAGATAAGAGGGGTGAAATGAGGAGATAAGAGGGGTGAAATGGATCTATTTTTATATATATATATATAAGAAGTAAAGTACATAAGATCACTGAAGAAAGCGAACACATACAAAAGGAATCAGAAAATAGCACATTTTCCTTTTGCTCACAAAAATGCTAATCTTTAAAATATGAGATCCCTAAACAAAAACAATTAATTAGCATAATCAGAAATTAAGAGGTAATTGTCAAGATCCCCTCAACATATAAAAAGTAAAACTGAGGTGAAGAAATTCTCTGACAAATTTGGATTTCCAAAAGAGATGTGGCTGTCACGCTCAGTTTTGGTAAAAAAAATAATCTTAAAAATGACAGTCGTATATGTAGGTTGTTCGTTGTCCATGAGAAGAGGAGAGAGAAGACAGAAAAGACATAATTGCCTTTTTTCACTTTTATTTACAACATCATCTTTCGGTAAGGCAGAAATTGGACTGAACAGATGTGGGAGATTCAGTCTTTGCAGAATTAGCAAGGAAGCTGCATCAAAATGAAACATGAATTTGTCTCCTTTCTATAAACTACTGAACATGCTTGCGATGACGTGATGGGAAGTGTATGGTATGTTGTCACATAGGTACCAATCAGGAGGAAATGTATCAGTCAATGAAGAAGAATTTTACTTTCTTTTAGTAGGAAAGGCATTTTCAACACTGTTTCTGGTTCCAGTGAGCAAGGCCTGACGAGCTTGGTCCAAGCATTCAGGACAGCTCAGTACAGGCAGCATCTACCCACCCATGGGCACATGCCGATCCTCTGTTTGCTGCGATGTAATGGTTGTCTGAAACAGTCAATTAGATGCAGAGATGATTAGATTGGCTCTCTCCCCACCAGGGACAATATTTTCACATTTTTATGAATACCTTCATATACACCAGCTGTCTCCATTCTGACACAAATATACTGTGTATTTGGTTTAAAATTCCTGTCACTAGGAGAACGTGCCTCAGTGATCTGAGAATCAAGACTATTACCTTTAAGTACCAACATTTGAAAATGAACTTTCTTTCAGACTCCCTTGCAGGGATGAGATGTGTTAGCATTCACAAGTGGCCCAAGAGAAAGAAAACATACTAAGTGAATAATTTTGAACTCAGTAGGTAGTATGTTTTCATTCAAATGTGTCTTAATTCTAAAATGGGAAGCTTCCCACAATTAAAAAATGTTCACATGTTGCAAATAACATTCTAAATTTTACTTTCAAGAAAATTCCAGATATTTCTCAAGCTTTATTTATGCTTTATAACATTCTTGCAAAGTGGTCTGCAGATAAATACAAGAACTTTCCAAGTAATTTCACTGTCCAGTATAAAACAGCATGGCATGAGTGTCTAGGATGGGAGGAGGGGAGGGGGGGAGCTGGAGAAGATAAAATCAGGATAGAAGCATCCTTTGGGGATAAGAATTTCTCAAGTCAGAGGACTGTTCAAGTTGAGGTGGAGTCTTCCAGACAGATAATATATAGCTTTTCCCTCCCCAATTCCCAACATAAAGAGGCATAATAAAAGAACTCTTATAAAACTTCATAACAGAGATGTGTCTGGCACTCTGCTAGCTACTGAGGTCTCACCAGGACACTAGAAGAACATCAGTCTCTGACTAATAATTTGCTGCTGTGACATCTATGCACTTGGGAATGCATTGCTGAGTTTTCATAATTGTGAAATACACTCTTGTTTGTATATAGATCAGTGTGCTCAACATAGCAACAGTTCAGACTTTTAACAACCCATGATTCACTATTGCCTGCTATTTAATCCATCCCTATCTCATGCTAATAATTGTTGTCAATATTAAAAAAAGAAACCACATCGTTGTATCTTTCAGCAAATGATCAATGTCAAGCAAACAATTTTGCTGACAAAAAGTGATATTGCCTCTGTGAGGCTCTCTGATACCTGAAGGTGGAGTAAGAAGAGTAAGATTAGGATTTAACAGAGATTTGATCGCTGTCATCTCAACAACAATATGTTGACAGCTAGAATAAATAACTTCTCGGGAGCAACTTGTTAAACTGGGTTAAAAGAGGATCTGTAATGATGTGGCCCGCTCTAATACCTCCTGCCAATCAGATTATATTTTATTACTCAGCTGAACTATAGAGCATGATTCAGTTTGTGCTAAACTGGAGAGGGTCACAAGATACGAACACTCATATTTCCTGAAAGTATTTTGGCAGAAAATTCAGATAAGAACAAAAGCACATTGGTGTCAGGAGAAAAGACAAAAGGCTTCATGAGGGGCATTTAGGGCTAGCAGAGTACTGGTCTAAGGCCAAGTGGCACACTTTACCATCTAAATATGTCCTCTGTGCTTCTGTGGCACACAGGAGGAAAACCTATGAAAACATTACATATACATCAGCTCATACCACCATTAAATGTCCTTGGGAGTAAAGTATGGGGCACCATCAGGCATGTCAAGCAAGTAAAAGTCCTTCCTGAAAAATGAATGGACAAACTTGCAAGTACTGAATTCAAACCCACCCAAATGGCCACAGGAAATGGTTAGTGTTGATCAGAAAACAGTTATAGGGCCAGATCAAGCATGGCAATGCCCTGGCAATACTGGTGCTAGTACCCTGAATATTACACCTAATTTTACAAACTGACAGCACATAGCTGAAAGGAGCTACTAGTTCTTAATCCATCTTTTACCACAGAATCATAGAATGTCTGAGTTGGAAGGGATCCATAAGGATCATTGAGTCCAACTCCTGGCTCCAGACCGGGCCAGCCATGTCAGAGCATGTGACTGAGTGCATCATCCAAACACTTCTTGAATTCAGTCAGGTTCAGTGCTGTGACCACTTCTCTGGGGAGCCTGTTCCAGTGTCCCACCACCCTCTCAGTAAAGAAACTCTTACTAATATCCAACCTACACTCCACCGCCACCACACCCATCTCAGCTTCATACCTTTCCCTCATGTCCTATCATTCACTGATCACCAAAGAGAGGACGTCAGCACCTGCCCCTTCACTCCCCCTCGTCAGGAAGCCATAGACCACTATCAGGTCTCCCCTCAGCCTCTTCTTCTCCAGGCTGAAAAAACACAAGGGACTTCAGTCTCTTCTCATAAGACTTTCCCTCCAGACCCTTCACCATCCTTTTTCCTTTCCACTGGAAACTCTCCAATAGGTTTGTGTCCCTCCTTTACGGCTCCCACTGTAATGTTATATTTTTACATTACAGTCACTGTACCTTAGTTTTCTTGCTGGTAGCTGGATTCAAAGGCATTCTGCAAGTGTTTTCTCCAGCATTCAATCTGCTGTATCGTTTGTCTCTGTGTTCTCTTTCAAACCAACTTGTATTGGTTGGATGTGTGAATAAGTATGTGGATATCAGAACTGGATGAAGAGTTTCACAGTTAACCTTACTGATACTAGGTTCAAAACCAACACTCCGCTTAGTAGTGTCACCTCTTTAAGAGGAGATATTAGCCCTTCCTGACCCAGCATCTTTATGACTTTGAACCCCCAAAAAGGCCCACGAGTTGAAGCAAGAAGAGAAGGTCTCTTCTTTTTCCCCAGCAGCTTGGTTCTCCAACTGGAAACAAAAGGTGAACTTCTGATCGATACACGAGGCTCAAATCCAATTTTTCAATTTTTTTAGAAGCTGTTTTTTCACCGTAGTCTAATCTGAAAGGGGCAGGTGGAAGGGGAGTGTCTGGAGCTGTGTTGCTGCATTGTAACAGAGACTGGAAGCTGCAGAACAACACAGCCTGTCCTAGCAGGGCAAGTTGCAGTCTCTGTATATTTTCATGAATTAAAGTACCTGCCTGACCAGTCTCATTGCTATTCACCATTCCACCTGTGTCAACACCAGTGTTTTTAGCAACAATTTCGTATGTAATCATTGACAAAATCGTTAAGCTGTAAGTAAGCAATCTTCCACAGGGAAGATCTTGTAGAAGCACAACCCAGTCACCACTGCTAGAGTGCTATTTTAACCTTTTAAATAGGATTATTACCTTTTCCCCCCTACATTTTTGGCTTTGTGGGCTCATCTGCAATGTCTGCCTAGTGAAAGAGAACAAGGAAACTTAAAATATTTGTATGTTTGAATCAAAATTACCAAAAATTTTGAATACTTCCTGTGCTGCCTCTCTTGCTGTTTTGCTGTGGATTGAAAAAAAGAGGAGTGTCATAGTTTAACTAAAGCTTTTACCAAAACCAGCACATGGAGGCAAGGTGAGATAAGGAAATAACTTGTCCAGTGCTTTTGACTTCTCTCAAATCAGAAAAAGAGAGGATGGTTTAGGGAATGTACGAAGGCTTTAAATACTGAGAAGTAATACAGAAAGGACTTTCTCCTATCAACCTGTGTTCAAGGAAATTTTTTGGTTTGCTTTAGCTTGGAAAAACAGCTGATTGATAGTTGAGCTTATCCCATATTAACAGGCACACTGGCATTAACTCGGGGAAGAGAGACTAAGAATCCTCCTCTGTCTCAGGCAAGTTATTAAAATTCACAGTCAATCTGCAGGAAAGGAAAGCAACTGTGAACAGCAGAGCTGAGTTTGCTGAAGGACTTTGGGCTATGCTGGTGGCCTGGGGACAGCACGCTCAGGGCGGACATGCTTGTCTCACCAGCCAGCATCCCGAGGGACTCCCAGGGAGGAAATTTAGGACCAGGAGATGGAAAGGAAAAAACCTGTTTATTTAGAGAGGCCATGCTAGAATAAAGTAATCATCCCTCACCCTCCAGCTCTAGGGTTCTCTACAGAGCTGCCTAATCTTATTTTCTGTGATGCCCTGCAGCTTTCCAAGGCTCCCAGTCCACCAAAGCTCAGACTGCAGCAGCTGCTCACAAACATGTGAAACCAACGGGAAAGGACAAGTAACTTCCAAGGACTTAACACTGAATTTTCTAAAGGTTTGCACCTTGCTTTGACTTTCCCCACGAAAAGTCAGGTGGATACCACTTTTCTGAGACCATTTTGGTCATGCACTCCTTGGGGAACTGAAGGGCAATACAGAGTTGTGATTAGCCTGGGCAAACCCAGAGTAATTTAAACTTCAGTGACCTTACACCAGTAATCTAGACTATAAACTGCATGTGGTTTGTAAAAGGTTTATTTACATTTAGAGTTAAACCCTCTGACCTGTATCTGTGAGTAGCCAATCTCCTGCTATCTGTTTTGGAGCTAAGTTTTTAATCCTTTAGTGCACTCATATTCCAATAGAGAACTAAATTAATAGAAATTTATTGACAAATCTTTCTGCCTACTTCTGAGACACTACATGAAACACAGCTATATGTGGTACTTACTCTCCTGTATTGCAAAAAGCACCCCCCTCCCTTTCATGTAATCATTACTGCGCTCTTTCTATGGCCCTTATCCTATAAGTTGGGACAATTTCCACAGCTATTCTACAGAGAATCAGCTGAGGAAACACTGCCAAGGTCAGAGAGAAAGTATGCAATGCAAGAATTGCATAAAATCCCTCCAGAGACAGGTTACTGCTCAATTTACCCTTCCTTTCCATTGTCAAATAAATCTAAACTGGGAGATACAGGTGCTTCCTAACCTGTGTACCTGCACATACCCTCTGCCCATACCCAGACAGTGCCTTCAGTAGGAAACTCACAAGAGCAGGAGAGCAGGAAATCACACCGAGCTCCAGTCACTTCTCTGACCTGGAAGCCACAGGATTGGGTGTGCGGGCCAGGATTTGGAGCACACTTGCACAGCTGCAGAGACTTAGCACTGAATCTTAGAGCTGTCAGCCTGTTATAGTTAATTGCTAATTTGCAAGTCACAAATGGGCTGCATGTGAATTGAGTATATTAAGAGTCAAAGGTGCAAATTTCATGGCTATGTAGTAGCCTAAAGGAGAATGATAGCCAGATTAATCTTTTTGTCATCATTTTATGTGGAAAGGCCTTTGGCTGTTTATGAGAACTCTCAAAACTATTTAGGCACTATGTTGTTCTCATCTTGTTTGCTATTAGAAGTGAAAATGTTGATTAATCCATGAAGTGATCGCTGATCTACAGAGAAGCAGGGGAGAAGGATCAGAAGTGTCCCCCTTAATTATAAAGTCCTGCTTGCTGCTGTCTCTGTCAGTCATATTATGTAATCCTTTTCATAAAATTGTCTCATTTCATCTTAGAATGACTTAGAGGGTTTTTTGTTTCTTTATTTTTTCTGATGGTGAGAGACCCAACTAGTGTCCAGACTAAGTTTATCCTCAGCTTAATATTTTTTTCATAGACTCATAATGTCAGTTAAATTAACTTAAATGGCTATTTTTTTTTCCCCCTAATTTCTTCCTCTGTGTTTGACTTGCGAAGAGTCATTCATCTCAGCCTGGATGTTGTGAGACTTTGCAAATCAAATCCTTCAGGTATTGTATTCTCCCCCCAGTAGTCTTTCTCCTTATCTGCCCGATGCTCCTGCACAGAAGTCACTGGCACCAGCCAGTGTTCCAGATAACATCTTGTCAATGCCTGGATGGACACTGATGATGCCTGAATATGTTTTAACTTATTCACCCCTTTTGCACTCTTACCCCTCACTACAGACACTTCTGTGGAAGCTGTGATCACATGCAATACCCACACCTTCCTCTTCCTTGATGATTTCCAAATCCACATTTTTAAAAACTGATGTAGTTTAACCCAGCAGGCAGCCAAAACAACTACACAGCCATTTGCTCGCTCCCCTCACCCCATCAGTGGATTGGGGGAGAGAACTGAAAAGGAAAAGGTAAGACTTGTGGCTTGAGACAGTTTAATAAGAGAGAAAAAGAAGATAATAGAATAGTAATAGAATATACAAAAGAAGTGATATACAGCACAATTTCTGACCACCTGGAACCAATGCTCATCTAGTTCCTAAGCCTTGGCATGTCCTGGCCAACTCCCCCAGTTATAGGCTGAGTGTGACATCATATGGTATGGAATATCCCCTGGCCAGTTTGGGTCAGCTGTCCTGGATGTGTTTTCCCCCAGCTTCTTACATTAATCTCCTCATAAATCCCAAAACACAGTGTCATGCTATCTGCTAGGAAGAAAATTAACTCTATCCCTGCTGAAGCCATGGAAAAAAAACTTAATTTCTGGTTAGAGAAAAAAGTTCTGGTTTATATCTGCTTTATTTTACCATTTACACGATTAATTTCATGACAGGTCTTAAACTGCAGTCCTCAAGCTCATCAAGACCCTCTCTGCCCTAACGATTCTTTTACATTCCATGGCATTAGAAACTGCCATAAGTACACTCTTGTTTTTCAAAACAGGGTCATTAAGAAAATATTAACCAGGCTACAGATGTTCCTAAGGATCCCTCCAGTATCATACCTCTTCCTTCAAGATTAACTTCTGCAGTGTCTGAGGAGACTGAGGGGTGACCTCGTTAATGTTTATAAATATGTAAAGGGTGAGTGTCAGGAGGATGGATTCAGGCTCTTCTCAGTGATGGCCAGTGATAGGACAAGGGGAAATGGTTCCAAACTGGAACATAGGAAGTTCCATCTTAATATAACTTTTTCACTGAGAGGATGACGGATTACTGGAACAGGCTGCCCAGAGAGGTTGTGGAGTCTCCTTCTCTGGAGACATTCAAGACCAATCTAGGCATGTTCCTATGTGATCTACTCTAGATGATCCTGCTCAGGTGGGGGGTTGGACTGAATGGTCTTTTGAAGTCTCTTCCAGCTCCTAATATCCTGTGATTCTTTAAAGTCCTGCTGTAACCAGCACTGCTCTCTATAATTGCTTTTTGTAGTGCTTTACTGAGGATCAGATAGCTAAGATTGCCTGCATATCATTTGCATGGAAAAATAAGTTGTTAAGGCAAAATACTGGTTTATTTTGATGGTATCTACTTTAATAATACCCCCCCCACCAAAAAAAAAAAAAGAAAAAAGAAAAACAACCCAAAACAAAACCCCAAAACTTCCTTCTCCAGGACTGGAAACAGTAATGCTCTGGATGATGCACTTGGGCAGCAAATCGAGAGCCCTTCCACCACCCTTCCACATGTGTGCACCCACCAGTGCTGCTGGGGGTAGAGGGGGGAAGACACAGGGTCCCTTTATTTCTCTCTCCTGGCCTCATAAATCCTCAGTTGTTTACCTCTGAGTCTTTGATAACACCATTCTCACACTTTGTTCTTGAAACCTCCAGATGTCCAGTGTTCTGGGATGACCATGAACTGTAGCATAGTTACTGGGATTTATCTCCTGCTCTCCCTTTCTTAAGATTACACACTGAATTTGCTGTGTTCCAATCCTCTGATTTAATCCTTGACTTTATTAGTTTGTCAAAAATCTTTTTCTACAATGTAGTTTTTCAAGAAGCCTTTTAGTATATCTTTATTGAAAACTGTGGACTTGTAATCATCTATCTTTAGGCCATACCCAATCTATCTGTAATCATTCACTCCTACTCTCAGTGCATTGAATCCTTCTATTTTTTAATTATATTAATCTTTTGTTGTTGTTTGATTTTGGGTTTTTGTTTGTGTTTTGGTGAGTTGGGTTGTTTTTTTTCCATTTTCTTTTGCAGATCTAACTCAGTTTCACTTTTTCCAGAGTCTTATACTATTTCAATACTTTCCAACATCTTAGTTTTCTTTACGGATCATTTCTTTCTGCCTTTGCTTATGGCCTTACTGCTTAGCCCTGGTATTTCCCTCCAGGTTTGCAGCTGTTCTTTCCAAGCTTCTTACCTCTAGGCTGGTGTACATATTCTGGACATCTATGTCTCTGAGATGCAGAGAAATCTGAACCCCCCTTACATGCTAGTTCTGATGCTTTTCAGTTATTTCCACATTCTTAACTAGTTCCCTCAGTTAAAATAATTCCCTTTGAAAGGAGAATAGAGAACTTTTTTGTTATTGGTACCATTAAACTGAGATACTGGTTGTGAGATATCCTACTAAATGTTGTTTTCTTGGGAGGTTATATTAATTGGCTGCTAACTCTCGTGGGAGAGAAAAAGTAAGGCTAATGCAGCACCTCGACTCACTTTTGTCCCTGTCCACCCCTCAATTCCCCTGACCCTTCACACAAGAAGAGGCAGCAAAGTGACTGTGCAACAGGGCATGTTTTTTTTAGCAGACATTCTGCGTTTGTTAATGGTTTTCTTTTTAGCTCTCCTTGTAGGATCAAAGGGAAACTGTGGTACCATTTTTTAAGGAAGTGAGGAATTTAGAGGATGAGAACTTGTGTCGGGGAAGAAATTCAATTCAACCCTGATGTTAGACACAATCACAGAATCACAGAATGTTAGGAGTTGGAAGGGACCTTGAAAAATCATCTAGGCCACTCCTCCCAACCGAGCAGGATCACCTAGATTAGATCAGTCCAGATCTTCTGAGGCAAAAGCCCTTGCAGAACTAGCCTCACCACCATTCCTTGCACTTCAATAAAATGCACCCCTGAGAAGAACAAGTTCAAGCTAATGTTAGACATGGATCACAAGCTGAGTGTCAAAGGTGATCAAGCTCTAGAAAAAGTAATATATGAGGCAAGAACAAATGAACAAGGATTGCCTAACCCAGAAACAAGGGAATAAATGATAATAGTTCCCAAGACAACTGCAGTGAGAAGGGAAGAAATCTGTGCAGGAGTAAATAGGAAAAGAACTAATGGTCTCAAATTGCTGCAAGAAAGTTTTGTCACATGTTAAAATATATATCTCATATTTGTATACATAAAAATGGCTAAGAAAAAAATGGCAAGAAAATCTGAAACACCTCCATTACTGGAAGTCTCTTAAAATCTGATTAAACAGATTCAACTAGTCTTTCTCAGGAATGGTATTGTAATTGCTGATTTTGCCTTGGGGATGATGTACAGATCACATGAGCTCTATGGAAGCTCCCAGCCCTGTGACCCTGTGGAAAACATTGAGAAGTCTAGGAAAGGACTGGCCTTTCTTGCATTTGCTTATTCATTCTTTCTTCATCTATAGATTCTTCATCAAGAAAGTATGTCAGTTACTGAAATAAATTTAGCTGTAACTAATGTAGCACTCAAGGTCTTAAACTTGACATCCTCTTTGGTGAGAAAATGTAGCATGGTGAAGGCCAAAACAAAGTTGCAGAAGCAACTCCTCTTTGTATGTAGTGGCATAATTAGGGCTTTTAGTGTGGAACCAGATGGACCTCATTTTGTTTCCTAAAAACTATAGAATTTATTATCTTTATCTTTTCAGAGTATCATTTTGATACCACTACTTGCAGCCCCTCCCTCAGTATTATTCAGATGAAGGACAAGACTTTGTTTCTGATAAAGTCCCCATCACTCCCTTTATTCTTCCTTTCTCAAATAATTTTCTGGGTAATTTTAGCTGGCCTTTCTATAATGGCCTTCATTATTATTAATCTATGTCTTCTATAATATCTAATTACATATAGCTATCATACACATGAGTTTGCATTAAAGCCTTTTATATTTAAACTCTATAACTTGCCTATATAATTAGAGTCAGCAGGTCATTTTTTATCTCTGTCTGCCATGAAATTTGCTGTTACCAGTTCACAGTGTGCAGCAGTGGCTGTGGCTGCTCCCTCTCCATGCTACTGGGCCATGGTGGCATGGGCCCAGGGAGGTCCTCCTTGCGTCACCCCACTCACGTAGCCCTGCTCATCCTGTCTTTCTGATGGACAAGGAAATTGCAACTTGGGCTCTCTAAGGCCAAAAAAACCCAGGAAGACCACAAGTGATACTTTTTCTTCACAGGCCTCCCCGTGCTGTGGTACATTTGTGACCTGCTCCCATTCAGAGCCTTTGCACTGTAATGTTTCACAAAAGCATTACCACTTCTAAATTTAAGCTTTGGGATTTCAAGAGTAGTCTGAGGATGCTAAAATGTTATAATGTAAGGGCATTTTCTACAAAAGACTGGAAAATAGCTTTTTTTTGTGTGTGTGTAAAATCTCCACAAAACATTTTCCTTCCTTGTTCAGCATGAAGAAAGGATAAGATGACATCGATTAAATTTGCAGCAAACAAGACTTATGTGTGACTTTAGGAAAACTTTGCTAATTAAAACAATAAGAAATTACTGTTACAGGCTACTCGGAGAGGTGGCAGAATACCCAGTGGAAAGTTGCAAGAACATCTTTCCAGAATGTTTGGTTTTGCCTCTTTATGGAAAGATAACTTGATCAGTCTGGTGTTATTCTGAACTTCACTGTATATTTTCAAGGATAGAAACCTGATAAAATCTTTTCTAAAATTTTAGTTTCAGATCAAATAGGTTATTTATTTTTTTCTGATTAAAAATAAAAATCACAGAGAGTTTTTGTGAAAAAAACAGATGGTAATTTCTCTTCACAAGTTTTAATGATGATTCACTTTCAAAACCTCTAATTCCTTATTTCAAAGAGATTAAAATAAAATTAAAAAAAAGAAACCAAACTTTTAAAATTTTGGAACCCTTTGTCCTGGGCTGTAAAACGGAGGTGAACTTCTCTTTTTGGGTTTCACTGCCATGTGAGCCTGGGAATGTGCCACACATTTTGATTGATAAACATGGCAACATGGTTTTCTCTTAGTCCTAAGACTTCTACTGCAGGAAGAAAGTCTCGAACAATTTGGATGTAGACGGCAGCATCTCTTCTAACTTGGTATCACCTCAGCCAATTCAGAGAAGACAGTAAAATTTATCACAAGGAAAAATGTCAATTAGTTGGCAACCTAAAACGGATGGAGAGCTACCTTCTTCACAGCTGGAGACACATGCAGTTGTTATTTTGGAGGCAATGTCGGGTGCCATAGGGGGAGGGGTGAGAAAAATCGAACAAAATTAGATAGATTCATGATTTCTCCTGCTCCCTCCAGAATAATTCTCAGGAATGGTAAGCAGTTGTCCCAGAGTTCAGGTTTTCAGATGCTGTGCGTCTTGCAGCTCGGTGCTCGGTGAGTGTGTTCTTCCTCCTGGTGCCTGCTGACAGGGCTGGCCCCGCTACCATCTGGCTTGCAACGTAATGAGACCAAATGAAACGGAGCTTGAAGAAATTAACATTCTTTCCTTAATCTATTAATAACTGAAAAGTGTTGATTTTGGTGACAGCTAGATACTTTATTGTGAAGCAGATTGGTTAATTAGAAGTATCGTAATGAAGGTTATATTGGGTATGTGCATCAGAAACACATATTTTTAATAAGCAGAGTTTGGTTTTCCTCACAGACTTAAACATTCACAGAAAATGCTATGTGTGAAAAAGTCAACAAAATGAAAAGAAGACAATTTTCTCCTACTCTCTGTTGCTGCTTTTTTACTATGCAATAAGTCTGTCTATTTGGAATACGGCTAACAGCTAAAAGCCATCAACATGTGAAAAGACTTCACCTCATCGTCAGGGTCCTGAGGACCATTTTCCCAGCCCAAATAAGCACCTTATATAATAAGGAACATAATTTCCCTTCACCCAAATTAACTCTGTCCATGAGCATCCCATAGGTTTATTTGTGTGCTTCTGCTGCTGGCAGATGCAAGACCCAGTCAACTTACAGGCATTTCTTAATTGTTTTTAAAGCAGGTTCATATGGATTCAAATCAGTTCAGATTAAGTCTATTGGGTCTTTGGATAAATTGGAAAAGATAGAGGGTTTTAGAGCGTCTGCTTGATTTGATTGATTTAAACTGATCTACAGCCACACTGGTACAATTTTGAATTTAGCCATCACCTTCTGGTAACTCGTTCCTCTAGAAGTAGCTTGCTCACTTATCAAGGCTTTCAGATTAAGGAGCTGGCTATTAAAAATACCTTCCATTTTCCTGGCACAGTTATTAACTGGTACAACCCGATGATTGTAAAACTGGTGGTTGTTATTTTAAATATCAGCCTTAAAGTAAATGTCTTCTCATTACCACTTTCCAAATGAGTAAGATACTACCAGTGCAGGCACAACAGAGCAGTTCCAGCATCTCCTGCGGACCCCTGGCATCGCTGCCTCTGACATATTCCTGCTGGTTCCATCTTTGAACATTGTACATTGCAATGTCAGTTTCCAGGATTAATTTACTAACCAGGCAAAATGGCAGTTTTATGCTTTTTGGTCCTTAAGCTCATGCTCCTGTGGTAACTAAAATACCTCATTATGATTCACTGTTGTTCACTACAAGAGATGCGCAGGCATTCAGATCACTCTTTCTTGTTTCTCCTCTATCCCTTCATCACCATACGTGCCCTTTGCTCCAATTTCTCCTGTTGATGGTTTCTCACCATTCATCTCTGTTTCCAGCATCACTAATCAAAGGAATGTAATTACACAGATCCCAGTGCCTGCCAGGATTGTGTTCAAGCATCTCTGGGTGGGCCAGAAGGTCCTAAAAACTTGTATATTTGTGCTGTCCTAATAACATCAATGCATATTGATACTGTCACCAGGATGACAGAAAAATATGTATTTCTCTTTCCCATCCTCTGAATACCCCCATTTCATCCTCCACATCTCTCCAAATTCAGGGGAAAAACGTGGGGCCAGCACTATCAACTGGATGCATCCAAAGAAAGCTAAATAAAAGTATTGGCCTGATTTCTAGGAAGGCTCAAACCTACTTAACTTTACCTCCACACTTCTGGAAATTTGGTATGTCATTTAGATGCCTAAAAATGTATTTAGTTGATTGATAATAATTTGTGTTTAAATATGATGTCCTAGCAATATCTTGCTTAGGTAATAGGTATTCCACCGTCAAGAGTCCAGTACTAAATAAAAGCAGCAGAGGATTTTATTCCAAATGGAGAAGGCATTCATGGATGTACCATGGGAGTACACTGTCTGGTAGAGAAAAACAGATTTCAAGAGAGCATACGTGGAAGTGGACAGTTGAACTGTTTGGCAGAAAAAAAGCTAGAGACAAAGACCTGAAGTTTTGCACATATATTCCATTACTGTTCAGGAGATGTTACAGCTCTGTCAGTGACTTCTGAACAATACTTCATGTCCATAGGTGGAATTTAATTTCTGTATTTGAAAAGAAAACTTTACTTTTTAACAGAAGTGGGTGAGAAGCTGAGGAAATGGAACCAGAGAACCTAGCAAGTGCTGATGGAAAGTAAGAAAAAGCAACCAATTTACAGCTCTACCCTGGCTTGCTTTGTGTACTACAGTCTCCAGGAGATATGTTACCAGAAAAGGTCTGTGGGAGGAATTATCCATTCTAACCTTCCTTTCTCCACACCACCCTCCCCACAGCTGGCCCCCGCCCACGCTGTTGTTAAAATACTATAAAACTGCCATTTGTTTTGGACAGTTTTTCCTGATCTCTGTCTGATTTTCTTTCAAGCTGTGCCTTGAACCACTGGTATCTTTGGACATGTTCCTTGTGATTTAGAGTAGGGTTAAAACTAAGCAAAGCCCACCATAGGATCTCAGACCAGAGTTCCTGAGAGCTCGCTCTCAACTTTGCATGTAATACATAATCTTCCAAGTGATACTCGAGGGAACAGTGCTGCTGACAACAGACATCTATGTTTAGCACAGATTTGAATACTGGCACACAGTCAATAAATACAGTCCAAAACTGCTGCCCAGCACTCCTACGTTAACAACAGCCGCAGCTGAAGACTGTCAAGCATCCGCCAGACGTTCTACAATAACATGCCTGGGAGGTGTTCCTGCTGTAGTGCTGATAGTCAGTGAAGAAGCAGAGACACACACAAAAAAACCCGCAACTTCTAGATATAAAATATTTCAAGATTGCATTCAGGCTATTATAGTTGTGCTAAAACTGGCCCTGAAAATTTTAGACATGCTACTCATGGGCGTGAAAAAACATTGTATCACATACTAAATTGAGTATTGTTGATGAATTCACAAAGAGCCCTGAAAAATTAGATAATTTGATGCGAAAGAAAAAAAAAAGTGAATACTGTTAAAGAATCACATGCAGTGCCATCTGTTGCCTCTTTTGTTCTGCTTCCATTGAATCTTTGCGCATTCATTGAAGGTTACCCTTACTGACTGGGTTGCATAAATGCAGAGTGAGTAAACAGAAATCATTTAGTTTGTGAATTTCCAAGTTCAGAACTTGTGAACTGCAGCATTTAGCCTTGTCACTGATTGAACTGTTCTATAAAGCATTTCATTAATCTTACTTCGTTGTATAAGTTATTAATTTTAAAGGATTTGTTGTGATGTGTTTTCATAGTGCAATAAAAAGTGAACAAGTTGAAGTGGAAAAGGATATGGAGCAGAAGGCCTGTGCCTTTAGGGACTGACACCAGTTATTAGACACATATCTTAAGGAATCTGAAATTCCTCCTGGCAGGTGTATCATAAACAGGGAGCTGCAACTTATGCTCTGATGGTGCTGAGCTACTTGGCTGTTGTAATTAAACTTACATTAAAAAAAACCTCTCCCGCTGTTCCCCTCTCCTTCTGGAGAGGCTAGGAGTTTTCTTCAAATAATTATGACAGTGTTTCTAACACCTCTGTGTTCGTTTTCAGGATATAAAAAGTCACATGCTCCTTTACATGGCCAGACTGCAAATCTAGCAGAGGGGGAAGGGAGCAGGGGAACAGGGAAGAGGGTACAGCACTCTTCACCAGAGATGGGATTGCTGGGAGGAACAGGGCAATGGCAGAAACGATCTCTTCTTCTATTTCTGTTTTTAAGATAAAGTGAAATTTCTACACAAGTATCTGATAAAAGTAAATGCAAACAAGAAAACTACACAAGTACTGCAAAGCCATCACTTTCCTGGGTTGGCCAAAGATCCACATGCCATTGCTATGTTGTATATTTAAATCGTGAGATGGGGGATGACAAAGTCAAAGGTGAAGCTTCCCCAAGTAGCGTCACCCCTTCAGTGTCTTCCCCCAGACAATCCCAGTCTCCAGTTTCAGGCTCTCTCCCAGACTGGTTTCCTCCCTGGAGTTCAGTCCCCCACACCCCTTCTGACTCTGCTTCTTTTCACAGCCTGGCTCACACCTCATCAGTAAATTACACCTTTCCCACTCAGGACCATTTTCATTACTTTGCTTCTTCCCTTCATCTCAGTTTTCACCTACCTGCTGGCTCCCAGCTTACTCACACATGCCAGAGAATGTATATTATGACTGAAATTGTCAGGACATTGAGAAACAAAATATTAATAAACCTCTACTGATCCTATGTCAAGTGGATTTTCAAACTGCAAGTTAGGAAGGTAGTAATAGGCAGAACACTTAGAGATTTCCAAAGTTATAAGGAATCAAAAAGAGGGTCTAAAATAGGTATCAATGCCAAATCTTAGCTACAGCCAGTGCTGGGATTTTGTTTGCAATATGAACATATTCCTGCACAGTATCTATGTAGCACCAAGTCCACCTGTTGCTTCAAGAGGTATTAAAGCTATATGAGAAAATTCTAGGACTTCCAATCCTTCTCCAGCCAAGCCTTCCAAATGCAAATTTCCAAAGTGCACAGAAATATTTATAACTAGCATTCATATTGCTAATTGAAATATTAGTAGGAGATACCAGCTGCTTCCTGCATCAAAATACTGACATTCATTATTATTGGTTGGCAGAGAATTTGGGTTTTTTTTTTAAATTTTTGTATCATTTTGGTGCTCACAATAGCATTGTAGTGCAGTTGAGAGTGTATGGAAACCAATAACTAAACATGAACTCTAACCCTATGCTGTATTCCTGCCTTTCTAAGAGCTTTAAGTGCAGAGACAAAACCTGGGCTTGATTCCCTGGAAAGGAAAGAACTAGCACCATTATTTGACTTTTTCCAAACTTTCTTAGCTGTGCAGGAAGAGTGCACCAGGTATTTTGGAAGGTTTACGCCACCTGTGTTGGCTAGGTGTGCAGTTATAGTAGCAAGAACGAGAGAAATAGAAAAGGAGAATCCTGGGAAGTGTTGAAGGATGTTGCTGTAAGGAAGCTTAACTCGGCCCCTTCAGGGGGAAGACTTATTTTAGCCTATGCACTGCCAATTTTAAGTTACACACCGTTTTCTTAATTGCATATTTAAATGTTTAAGAAGCACTTCTGATAGTGTTGTGACTGCAATCAAAATTAATGTTGGGTCTAGCTCCTTTTGGAATGATTTGGAATGTTATCACATGTATAACATTACATGTACATTAAAAAAGAAAATAGTGGACATTTTTGACATTTTACACCATATAGGAACAGCAGGAGCAATTTGATTATTTTCTTCATGCAGCCTGACAAAAGGCATAATCCTGACTATATACTGTTACCATCCTTGCAGTAGCAATCTTACATAATTAGGAGGACCCCTTACAATTTAGATATCCCTGTCCCAGACATTGTACAAGCAGAAGGAAAAGGTGGACCTAGAGCAAACAGAAATGACAATCTTCGTCTAAGACAAAATTCAGTAGGTGGCAAGGTAAAGATAAAATATCATTTTCCTTATAGCGTATACTGGTAGCTGAATTGCCCATTGCCATGGATACCATGCTGTGATTTCAGGAGTGATCTTACCTGAGCAGTTTGTTAACTTTACATCTTATCAATCCAGACATTTATGCTATGTAGTCATCATACCGGTGCCCAAAGGAGTTGAAGACTCATCCCAACCTCAGTGGACAATGTTTGGATATACCCAGGAAGAGACACTATACAATCAAAAAGCAGGGATTTTATTCTCAGCGTCCTATTAGTATAACTTAAATGGTGTTGGACTCTCACTCAGGTGTGACATTAGAGGGGTTATAAGAAACTAATGGCTCAGCATCCCTTAGACGGAAAGAGGTGGAGGATTGCCAGTGAATTCTCCTTTATTGGTTAACCAGTAAATATCCTGTAGAACTTGTATAATAAAATAGTTATTGTCTTTGACATTAGAACTATCTCCCTCATTGTGTCAGGACAAGGCACACACAGTGACTCTGGTTCTGAGTTTCCTCCTGTTTGCTGCAACAGATCTTTGCAATTTGTTTTTGGCATTAATTCCTGTGAAATAACCCAAGTGAGAAAGCAAAGGGGTCTCAAAGCTCTAGTAACACTGGGACGACTCTGCCAGTGTTGGGACTCCCTGTGCAGGCTCCTCTGCAGGGGTCTCTGTAGGTGGGCTCCATCACACACCAGCTGAGTGCTAGAGCTGGCTGGAATGTTTCAGCCACACAATTTGGTCTGAAAATTATCATTTTTGCAAAATAGCACTTAGAGGAAAATCACAAGAATTTCACTGAGGAAGATCGTTCAGGGTTTAGATAGAATTTTTAACTGTAAAGGAAGCTTTTCTCCCCATGCTTGGTCATCCAAGGCATAGAAGCCATGTCTCCCTTCCCTGCTCTTTCTGAAGTACAAAGTGGATTCCAGCCTTCATTTCCCACTGCCTTGTTTAGCACCCCAAATGCCAGTAATTGGTTATTTCAGGCTGAGCCAGTTTACCATTCTTCAGTGTTTGGAGTGGGTTTTTTTTCATCCTGCTATGAAAAGGGGTGTCCTTTTTTTGCAGCCAGAACATCTATCTGCTGTCGAGACATACTGAGACCATCAGAACTCTACCATCAGATTTTATTCTCTCACAGTACATCTGTACGAGTGAGAAAAAATATTGGTGTTTTTAAGGTGGAAATGGTGCACAGCATAGGTACGTAATGTCTGCCTGAGTTTGCTGAGGTGGAACTAGTCACATTTCCTATTTTCCATAGACATGAGGTCATTGTAAGCCACAACATTTATGGATAAATGTATAAAGATCTATCAGAACTCTAGATCTATTGATTTCAAAGGGGCTAAATACCTCAGGTGTCCTGGCCCATACACTTGAACTGGACAGCCCATGGCTGAATGTAAGTGGCTTGCCTGCATCTGAAATGGAGATTTACACTTTATCTCCATTTGCAAAGGCTTCTGCAAGTAGTTCCTGAAACTGTGAAGCTGACATGATCATTCTTTCTGAAAACACAGCAGCTTTGATTGTCTCAATAATTTTTTCCCTCTCATAATTTCTAGCATCCTTAAGTAAATTCAGGAATTTTTTCATTGCTGTTTGAAACATTTGCATGGACGTTTTCACTCTCACTTATGCTGTTTTCTTTTTTAATAAAACCTTGTCTGGAGAGTGAGGTTAGCAGACACTTTGTTAGCAAAACAGCAGCTTAGCGGCTGGGGAAGGCAGATCATCATCTGCCCTGTTGCTATAGAGTCTGTCTCCGGCTGTTTCGCTATTCAAGTATCATGCCTTCATATTATGCCTTTTAGGAATATTTCTAAGACAAACTTGCATCATATTGGATTAAATCAACTCCTGCCAGGTTTTATTTTTTTCTCACTATATGCAACAGCATATTATTAATTAAGTATAAAGTATGAGCTCTGAGAGCTTCTGAAAAGGAAGACAGTAAGATCCTTAGGGCTAGAGGCTAAGGATTTTGTTCTGCAAAGAAATTCACTTCAATCTAGTGCTGTGCTTTTGTACTTTTTGTTTCATTTCATAATATCAAGCTCCATATCCCAATTCTACAATCCAGTTCATGTTGACTGAATACACATTACTACATGGACACAGGACACAGACAAACCTTCAATACAGCATATAGTTGAGATTTACATACAAAATGGAAACAAAACATAGAACACAGAGCAATGGAATAACTTATAGTGGTGGAAAAATAAGGCTAGGAACAGTCTTGAGATATGATCTGATCCCTTCCTTTGTCCCCAGGGCAGGATCAGCCATGACTTTGCTATTCACAGCAGCTAGGCTCAGAGACTGCCAGGTCCAGAGATGCCCTGGTCTACAAGCACTGCTTACCACTGCATCGCTGGGTCATTGCCATTGTGAAATTTTACCTACTGTCTCACCCAAGCTTTTTGTGCTACAAGGTAAACTTGTTTCTCTTTGCTTCTTTGGACAGTAGTCTACTCCCATGTGATCCTTCGCTTGCCGCAGGAAGAAATTATCAGAAATCAGAGATTTTTGGCATAAAACTTCTCAGTCCAGATGCATGGAGCCCCCTCTGCAGCTCTAACCTGTGATGGCATATTCTGCCACAGGTTAGCTCGGGATGCTGCTTTTGCTGGGTTTGTAATGGCTCTTGTAGCCAGTACTTGGTAGACACTGTCAGTTCTGTGTTTTGTAATCACATGTAGTTCTTTTGGAGCACCTCAGTCCAACACAGAGAGCACATCACCCGTCAGCCTGAGCGGCAGCTCACACTGCCGGCTGCACTAACTCAGTACAGTACTACCGTGCCATTCACAATCTTCTTCCTTGCCGCTGCCTTTGTTCTGTGGCTTTTTTCACCCAGGCAGTGCTCCATAGACTGCTTACTGCCACTGAAACTTCTGCTCAGATTGTGATGCCACTAACAAAAAATCCTTTTAAAAAAATCCATATGGCTCATACATCTCCAGTGGGATAGTATGGGTCTGGACAAACCACAGGAAATCTTTACCTTAAGAAGGCATGTTATGAGATTAATTTCAAGAGCATTAACATTATACATCCTGAACATGTTTTAAAATATCACACTTGCTGAACTTTTAATCACATTTGAACATGTAATGATGATGCCAATGTTTTGTAAGTTATTATAAAAATAAATTTCTTCAAAGATCTACAGAGTAACCATTGACAACCGAAGTTTCATCTTGAGTTCACTGCATCAGTTTGGGAAGAAAATTTTTCCAGGCAATCATGTCTCAAATGCACCGTCTAATTAATCTATTAATATTAAAGGCAAACAGTTGCCAATCTTGAAGTGCAATTTCACCCCTTGTGCAGTCTCTCTATAGAAGATCCATTATTCCAATGCAATTAAATTCTTTGAGTTTTTTGCAATGATTTATTAATAGTAATTTGTAATGCAGCATTTCATTGGAGCCTCAATGAACTAGACATATACAAAGAATATTGCTAGGTTTCAGGGCTTCTGAGATTAATGAAAGGGAGGGGTTGTGGGAGATAGAGCCAGGATACTGTAAACATATCTTTTCAGTTGTATCTTTTAAAATACAGTGTGCTCAGTGTACAAATGATTTGTGAGAGGAGCAGCATCAAAGTCTGTATATGTGAGACATCATATACCAGAATATAGCTTTTTATAATAATAGTCTGTCAAACATCTGTCTAAGACAGGAACTTCCAGATGTTCCTATTACATCCAAGGTTTAAAAGTAATTTATAAATGTTTAGATAATGCAGAACAGAAATTAATCACATTGTCCTTCAATAGATACACAGAGAAAGAAGTTTCCTTTCCATCTGATATGGTTCAGTGGATCTCACTGCAGCGAACCGATACTGCACATGGTTGGCTTTGGTGAATAGTTTTTTGGGGTTTGTTTGTTTGTTTTGTTTAGTTGTTTGGGTTTTTACTTTTTTTTTTTTTTAACTTTTCCCTTCAAGGATGGGAAAAAAACAATTGGGGGGGAGAGGGAGAATCTCTCTCTGCTTCACCTGTGTATTTGTTAGACCACTGACTAAATGAAAGTCCTGTATATTAAGCCCAATAAGCTTATATTAAGCCTAATTAATTCAAAGCTATTGCTAATATTTCTTTCCTGCTAGTCTTTGCTAGTTTCAATGACTGAGGCATCTGCTACAGGTATATATGTTTTGGCACCACATATTCACAAAATTAGACATGTATTTTGTAGTTGAATTTGGAAGAAGTAAATTCCATGTAACAAGACATTTCTCACTCCCATACTGATGGCAGTCCCATAAGACAGCCAACACTTAGGTTTTGTTACAGTTCCCCTCCTGGGGTGTGGTATTCCTTGCTATCATTACTGGCCCTCTATGCCAGCCCAGTACAATTTATTTTAAAGACCAAATTCTGCAGGTTATCTCCATGTATTGTTTCTTTTTAAGAAGTGTCAGAGGTTGAATGGTATTTAAAAGAACCTCAATAAAATTTAAAAATAACTTAAGTAAATTGATTTAAAATTTAAATAACTTAGATATCTGTTAAGTACAATTTTAAGGTATTAAGAAGCCATACCCAGACACATAAAAACTCTTCAAAATTTCATTAATTTTTACTTCTTTTTTATAAAGTTTGCTCCCTTGATAGTCACTATGATTATCTGTAAATGCCACAAATTTCATTACTAGACTGATGTAGCCAAACCAAATGAACACCAAAATACACTGCTTTTTTTAGACCTTTTTCAATTCTGTTTGAAATTTACTCTTCCCCAATAGTTCTATACATGCAATAGAATTAAAGATAAGGTAGATTTTTCTTGAGACGATATTCTGAACTGAAGCTTGAGAGAACACTATGTATTTACAGGATATGTGAAAAAAAAGATATGATACTTAGCAATACCACTTTTGTTTCATTACCATCACACCCAAACACAGGGAGGCTGCTCCCAGCACTGCTAACATTTACTCATCCAGTCCACCACCTTTCTCTGGGCTGCAAAGGAAGGTGGTATCTGGAAGCTGGCTGTTAAAAAGCATGCTCTGAGCAGAGATTTGCTTTGAGTCAGTGGCAAAATATCTGTCTGTGGAAGAGGTGGGCTTTTCATGAGTCTGTGGGCAGACCTTGCTCAGGTGGTGGCAGGTTTCAGATTCTCCACCAGCTGGTCTGGAGGCTCTCCCGAGCCAGTGGAAAACATCTCCTCTTCAACCAGCTTCTAGCAGCCTTTCAGTTGTACACAGGAATGAATAGGGAGAGTGGAACTACTGCTTCCCAGCACAGGAGAAACCTCTCCTTTTCCTGGCTTAGTTAAGCAAATCTCTCATAGACTCTCACACTTCTCTAAAGTATATGGCTATGATCTTCCCCTTGGCCTGTGTTTAACATGTTCGGATGTAGTGTTATTGCTGTCTGGCAGTTTGTCTGTCTGTCTGAACCACACAGTACATACACTGTAAGATGCCACTGTAAAAGAACCATTAACATTTCCACTTCAGGCCCATGAAGGCTGGCTTGAGGATGCAAACATCTCCTTTATCACATGCCTTAGTGTCATGTACAGCAGTGGTATTCCCAAGCAATGAAGTTCAAGGAAAAAATTTTATTTGGAGTTTAGAATTAGAAAACATGGGAAGTTAAAAGCCATGAACATATTGTGAAATAAGTCTTCATGCTAAAATGAAATACAATAGTTTTTTTTTTAAAAAACTTCTGTCTATTTCTAGCCAGCTTGCAAGAGGATGGCAGCTTTGGAGAGGAACCTGAAGGGAGTCCTAATGGGGATTTCCTCCTGCACTGTGGATAACTGGACTATGTATGGGTCTATTCAGGGTCTACACACAGTATTTAGCAGAGTTTTAGTTTGCCTAGAGAGTAATCAGTGGTGAGGGTGTGCATAAATGTGATTATGGGGGACCTCAACATACCATATGTTCTACAGTCTCAATGTATGGGAAAATGATTTTCTAATTGGTAGCACAGATCTGAAACAGATGTTGTTTTAAAAGAAGCAAATCCATCACTTAGGACTCCCAAGAGGAGTCAAATCATCACTTGATGCATCAAAGTGTTGGAGTAACTTTTCCCCGTGAGATGGAGTATGACTGCGGCTGTATTTGATCCAGACACCTGACTGTCTTTGTAAATTGAACAGAGTCTCTGCATGCCAAAATTAAATGGGGATTCAGTCTGAAGAAAACAGGGATTTTCCAACTTTCTTGAAGGAGACTGTGTGAAAGACAGAAATCTTTCTAGAGGGGATATCCCAGTGGATAGGCAGGTCATGCAAAGTAGCTGTCAACTTTGAAAGTAAGCTTTCTTGAAATAAGGGTACAAAAACTGTCACTGCCAACTGATGAAACCACTAATATTTCAAAATTCCCATAGTAGGTTTCCTCTGGCTTAGTTTTGCTTAAGCCATGCAAGACCAAACCTGTGCAGGTAAAAAAAGTTACATCTCTTCAAAGTGTTTCCCAGATACTAATCTTGCCTTCCATGGCATCCAGCCTTTGGCAGTGAACAGTGTGCATCTTCAGCCTTGGGTCAGACCCTGTGAAGCCCAGATAAGCAAGCAAAGAGGACCAGTTTTCAGAAGATCTTTTATCCCATTCACATTCTAGGAAACCTTGTCCTTTTTCCAAAATGAAGACCAGGACAAAGTACTTGATACTCCTGTATATGGATCTACAATACCTAAAGCTGAAATTAAGATTGGCCCATAAGAGATTACAACATCTCTATTTCTTAAGACAACAGTAAACTCAAAATTTCATTTGCATGCTCAGTTAAGGGGATGTAATTTTGGAGCTGTGGATTCTTTGATATTCCTTTTAAAAGTCTTTTCCAAGAAGGAATCATTGCATTCAGACAGACTTTTCCTTTTCAGTAACCATTCCAACCACAAGTTAAACAAAAGATAGGCAAAACTATGCTTGAAGAGATTCTTAATTTTATTGGGAACTTAGTTACAGGATTATAGAAAAGATGTTCCCATATGATGGTAGATAGAAAGTCATTTAAAACCAATAGGATACAAAGTTAGTAGGGAACTTTGAAGAGAGAGAACCTATCTGTCAAGAGTTGAAAATAATTCTTAGGACAGTTATCTTGTTTTCTGAGTTTTGGATAGCTGTATGTCAAACTGTCACCAAAAGGAGACAACTAGTCAGGATAGAAAGCTCTCTCAGCTGCCACTTCGGACTTAAGAAAGCTTTGTAGTATCTAGGGAGTGTTGGACAGACCATAAAGGAGAGGAACTGGAAGGAGGAAGAAAGTCAGGGTTGAAGGACTCCAAGGCTCACAGATATGTATCTGTATAATATACTTATAGATATCAGTAACCAAATGTCATTGCCCAGAATTGAGAGATTGGAAGGAAAAGAAAAGGATTTGAAGACTCAGAGTCCTACAGTGACTGAAGAAAAGGGAACAGGGAGCCCTTACAGCCCAGGGTATTGATTAATTGAGTACCAGGGAAATTAATTTGAAGAACAGAAAACCACAGAGACAAAATTTCTGGAAATAAAGAGTCAAGATAATTCTTGGTCCAGGGGAATAAAAAAATAAAGAGAGAGCAAATAGCATCTCTGAGACTGATTCAAACATAGGTTTCTAGAAGCAAGAGAGGAAAGACCCACACATGAGAACAAAGAGAGCAAAAGAGAGATGTAGAGGAGATCTCAGAGCAAATTTACTGTGAGGATTTGAAGAAGCTTGAATATGAAGAGGAAAAGGGAGATGAAAAGTTGTTTGGGAAAAGCTTGCTTTGTGTTTACTGGGAACACTGGTGCTAAAGCTGAACTGACAATCAGGAGGTGAGGGACTGAACAGAAGGAAGTCATTTTATGGCTTACAGGAACAACTAGCCAGAGGGAAAAATAAATCTTAATCGATGCAAGGTCTTCTAGTTTATTCAGGGAAAAAAAATACAATATTTTTCCAGTTAATTACTAGGGACGGTTCTTGAAATGCAACAGCTTGTTTTAAAGAGCATATGGTAGGGGGTGCTAGGCAAATGCAGCAGACAATGTGTTACTAAAAGAAGAAGATCTCTTTTACATAAGGAGACATATGTAATCCAAATTTATCCCCACCATATCATCAAAATGGGTATTTTAAATCATGCCTCCTAATATATTAATATTCAGACTGCAATTACTCAGTAAGGTATATATACGATCAGTCCTTTCAGGCATTAAGGGGCAGCTGGAATCTTCCATGTGTAGAAAAAGAGGAAGTAAAGGCAAGAGATTGCTACAACAAGTGATGTGCTAACCTAGCTGTGATAAGTGATGGGCTAACCCAGCCTGATCACATGCTGAGGCCAATAAATTGTGCTGTCGTCTAGAAGCTTCTTGAAGCTCTACAACTGCAGGACTTATTCCTTTTACATAAATATCCTTTTCCTGCCTTATTCAAGTGCTCTTTGAATATGTGCTCATAACTTAAACTTATTTTTCAGTAACGCTATTTTTATGGCATTAGGATTTTATATCTCTGCAACAACATGGTTCTCTTGCTGTCTCATTGCCACCTTTTGTCAGCTGCCTCCCGGTTTCATATTCTCTGGCACAGTGTGAAGAAATTTCTGGTTTACCCACTCTTATCTCCACCCAAATCCTTTTGTAGATGAGCCATAGGGGAGAAAGCTGGCAGCGCTCTGCACTTCACTCATAAAATTATTTCTGTTTAAAATAACATTTTGTGTTTTTTTAATAAAGTCACAAATGAACCGTGTCACAGAGTGGATGAACGGATTTTATTAAAATCAAAAACTAATTATGAATGCCCAACTTTGCAACATCCCTGAGAAGAAGGGAGAGCTGAAGGAGGATATGAGGGGGGGCAGTGCCTGGCAGCAAGGATTATGTGGGAGGAGAGGGTCCCACAGTGGGTTGGCTCTGGGGACAGGCATTCAGACTGCTGGCTGTGTGGGTTGGGTAGGGCATGGTGCCCGTATGAGCTCTGGGTTAGTTGGGACAATTCAGGGGTGCTGAGGTAGTCAGTGAGAGGCCAGCAGGGGCTGGCACAGCCTGCTGCTCAAGGGGCTTTGAGCTTGCAGCAGGCACCATCAGAAGTTCCTCAGAGAAGAGGCTTCTGTGGCAGCTTCTGTGTTCAGATGACCATCTGGATTCATGTTACGTGTGACCTTGACTCTTTGGATTTCCTGAAGAGGTGGAGTTGGGATGAAGAGCACAGTCCCACCTGAACAGTTTGGTTTTGCAGTGAAATTGAAAATCCCTCTTAGATGGTGCTCTGCAGCCAGCTGAGAAGCCAGCCCAGAGGTTGCATGGAAAGGATGGTACCATGTACTTAACCCTAAAGTGGATTTTGGATGATCATCTTAGGTGCTGTAGATTGTTAATGGATATACAATATTTTCTGTTTTAAAAAAAGTCCAAACAGCAGTCACAGTCACTTCTAAATACAATAAATTCCATGTAGCCTGAAGAAAAAATATCCCCTTCAGAGTTTTGAAAGTCTTGTTGCTTCAGTAATAGCAGATACTGTAAATGCTCTAATGAGCAAAGAGAGTGAGCTTTAATGTTGCCAATATTATCATTCAGTCATCATCTTTCTATAGACCTGGGCCCCTTGGCTCCTTTTTCATGTGCCTGACACCTTCTCCTCCTGATTGCATTGTTTCTGCCAAAAGAGCTCACAGCACATACAGCTGCTTGCAAAGATGAACAGATTCAAAAATTCAAAATTTTCATGAAGGTGAAACATATGTATCACACCGAGCTAGCCACTCTTGACTTAGCTGAGAGAGTGGTTCAAACAGACCTTTATTCCACAGAAAGGCTCATCTGTATAGCAATATCTACCAAGACACTATGCATAAATCTGAAGAGGTCATACCCAAAGACAGAAAATCATTCACAACGTTCCCTCTTTTCCACTCTCCCAATGCAGCTCCTTCCTGCAGGATCTTGCAGTACAGTTGGCAGTTTCTATACCAACCTTGCTTTCTTAGGCACATTATAAAGAGCTGAGATGAAAAGGCTGAGGTTGAACCTGACAGCAACTGCACCCTGTGCTTGCTATGACTGTGGGTCTGCAGCGCCCACACATGGAGTTGCTCACGGCGAGCACTAAATCAGGAACTTAGCTCCTCTGCTAAACTCCCAGTGCTGGGTCAGGTGCCTTCATAATGCACAGGGAGAACTAGATATGGAGGAATGGAGATCACTACTCATTGAGGGGACACCTTATAATAGTCAATAGGAAGTGCTAAAAAGGGAAGAGTGTTTCTTCCAGACTTAGACATCTGTTCCTTCTCTGGCCCCAGATTCGAAAAACATATGTGAGATTCACAGACCAACACTCTGTCACTTAAATCATCCCTTTGGGTACAGACAACCAGCTCCCTTTGTTTCTTTAAAAATCATAGTTGGTGGCAACATCATTTTATCAGCTAGTCTGGTGTTCAGATCTGAGTCTTTTCCAGCATGCAAGATCAAGCAGACAAGGCTAAATACTGATCCATAAGGCATACTGGGATGGGATGAGCCTCCTACCTGGTACATGTTCCCTACTGTGCAAAAACAGTGGGAAGGCTTTTAGGGTCAGAACAAGAGACCATAGGAGAAAGCATGATGTTGTGAACCTATAAAGATAGGATTCTGCTCAGAGGGCCTGACTTCAGACCTTGTCATAACACATGCATAAAAGTACATGCATTAAACAGTCATCACACAGTTGTACTGCCTAAAAGAAATCATGCAGCAATCAAGAGTTAAACCCCTGGAATCTGCATGACAAGTGGGTGCTATAAACATCTAGCACCTCCACATCCCTGTTTCTGAGTACAAAACCTCTCACTGAAGCCTTTTAGAATCATAGGATTTCTCCTAATCTAGCTGCTATTTCCATCTCCTGCTTCTAACCGTGCCTCACATCAAAGCCATCTTGGCAGTTTTCTATTTGGAATACCATTTCTAGCCTCCCTCCAGCTGGAGCTCCAGGCTTTTCCTGTCTTTCAACCCTGTCCCACATCCATTTTTAGGTCCTCAAACTCCTTTATGGAGTTTATACACCTTCACATTTCCAGTGATAGATTCTTCAAATTTTAGCTTTGGCATCATGATTCTGGAAAGAGGTTTTCTCACTGTCTTGCTGCTAATTAAAACCAACTCACTGAAAGCTCTGATCCGCAGTCTCAGGCAGGTCCTGTCGCTTTCATTTGGTACACAGTTATTTTCCAGGTGATTAGTTAGGGTGTTTTTAAGTGGTTTTCAGAAGCAATGTTTGCTAGGTACGCTGCATTAAATCCACCCATGAAAACCATACTCATTATATTTTTAAGAGAAAGTAATTATTAATCATGCAAGTTAAATTATTCATTGTAATTTTGAATTGGTCTGCCACTTTGAAAATAAACAGCTTGTTTTGTCCTTTACATATGTTTTAGAACCGTGCTACTTACCACCCAGCTGTAAGCTTGAGTGAAAATCAAGGAAACTGAAATCTGTAGGCAGATGTTGCACTTCAACGTCTATCCCACACTCAGCTCTGAAAATCTTGTGTGCAGAATCCGCTTTCCTTGACATGATTCAGTTCATAACCAATGACTTAGCATCACCAATTATCCTGGGGCAGTGAGGCAGAGTGTGTGCATCCCTTGAACTGACTTTGTGGATTATTGATCCCAAAAGTCACGCACCAACAGCAACAGGTGTTTGGACAGTATTACAGGAACAGATTTATTGATTTGATTCCTTAAATAAAACATTACGAAGAAAAGGCTATCGCGAAAGATCTGCGGATTATCCATCATGCTTTTGGCATGCGTTTCTATCCTGATATAAAATATGCATGCTACAAATGCCCAGGGAGTCTGGCTCTTGTCATCGGGACTGTGTCACATGACAGCAGCCACCCAAGCAAAGGGAAGGGTGTATGTGAAGAGTGTGTTTACATGATGTGAGCATCAGTGCTGAGTTCATTTGCTTTATGGCTGCTAAAAACCCAAAATCTTCATCTATAATTGACATTTAGCACAGGATGAATCTTGTCATGTATTTACAATCCTTTTATAGTTCCAGCCATTCCAGCTCTCGCTGACTGACTAGGCTCTCCTGTGCCATTTCAGGGCAAAATCAAATAGTTGAGTCATGATTTTAAGCTGATTGTGCACTGAAAGGAGAACTCCTACTGCAATGGATGACTGTGAGCTTATGTAAAAACCTGACACCTCCCAGCTGAGCTGATATCACAGGCCGTGTGTTATTGAACCCAGTCTGGTTTTGACTCGGGAGGGTCGGGAAGCAATGTGCATGATGTAATTATCCAACCAGCTCTCTGGATGCAACACAGAAGCCCCACTGAAATTCTCTTGCAGTTGCAGCGCCTGGTATGCCATGGCTCCCAGCCTCCCAAAGGCATCCCAGGGTAAGAGGCACGGCTGAGGTGTGCTGTCCTCCTAGCCCAGGCACAGGTGCAATGCCTCTGCGGGGCTGCACAGCTCACCGAGGCAGCAAGAAGCTCCCCCCACCATCGCTGCAGCTCACCTCCCAGTCACACCAGGAATCACACGCTGACGCAAGTTGGGAAATGATTCCCTCTTCTTGGTGGCCCCACTTGCAAAAATATTTTTGGGAATGGTAACGACTGATAAAAATATGTGCTATAATCTATGCCAAGACAGTGGTAAATTTGCTATAGCAACATAGTATGTCTGATGGTTATGTTATTCTGAAGCCTCAGCTGTGGGCCAGGACTCCTTTACACTAGATATTGTACAAGCCCAGACTGAAAACTGTCACCGTGAATTTGCTATTTAAGTAATTGATCTGATGAATGATGATAGCTTTGGTTGTGAAATGTACTGCTTTTAGAGTAAAAATCCTGCTATTTTTATCTTCAGTTGTTTGATAAATATCCAAATAAACATAGAAGTTCCAGAGAAACATGATTTCTTGCAGAGGGTTTTGAATAATTTCTGACTTTCCTTATGTCTCTGCTCTAAGAAAGTTCTGACAAAGAACTTCAGGAGGGTGTGGAAAGTCTTAATCCTGGCAAATGACTGATAACTGCAAAGATACCTCACCAAGGAATAAAATGCTTTCACATTTACTGTATATTTGTTATTTCCAACCTATTCATAGCCAAAACATAACTTCACATAAAAGCATGTAAGTTAAGGATGACAGAAAAGGTGCAATGAGAAACAAGTAGACATGGAGAAGCCCCATGGGGAATGTAACTGCTTCTGGCTGTGATGGAATGTCTCCAGAGGCACCAAAGGAGATTGTTTAATATATGGGCCCTCCTGGAATACAAAAATCTAGCGACACCACACTGGCACAAAAAAAGCAGGTTGTTCCAGAAGAAAGGGTTATTTCCCTATGCTATGGTTAAATGACATTGTACATTCCATTCATTAATGCATTAACTGGTTTTCTTAGTTATCTTGCTTATTCTAGATTACATACTCTTTCCAAACAAGAGTGTGAGTAAACAGCCTTAAAATGAGGTTTTCTGGCTGATGGTGGGAAGAAGGAAGGACTCCAGGTTTAACGGTGTGCACCTTCTATCTACTGCAGAGTAGATAGGGCCCCCAGCTCTGTTTTGCTCACTTTTAAAATATCAAATTAATCCTGGTTAAATTCCTTAAGCTTTTGTGGTCACTTAATGAACCTGAACCTGACACATGCATCTTAGACAGCTATTTGCACGTGTGCTGAATTTTGTCTTTAAAAGGCTTGGTAATGCAAAAAAGATTGGTACAACATATATTTAATCAAATTTGATAAATATGTCTCTCTGTATCAATCCTATAAGGATCTTAGACATAAGGTAAATGGTTATATAAATAAATGTACCCAATTCCAATGGAATTTATTTCATTGCATTCACGTTTTGCTTAGCATTTTTATGAAACCATATAAAAAATGAATGAATGCTCAGACTAGTTTACATCACTCCTTAGTGATTAATTATAGCATAAACACCGTGAATCTTCTATGCCAAAATAGAAAAAAAAAATACCTCAGAGATGCATTTAATCATTTGGATCTAGTAGTGCTGTGTTTACTTGTTCCTTTTTGGTCCATTAGAGAGTAAATTAGATTTGATTCGCTTACTCTGATTGGCTTAATTGTACCAGTTACAGATGAAGTACAAATAAAACCGTAATAAATCCAGCAGATGTTTAACCTGCTCAGCCAAGATCTTTAACAGTCAATTCCAATTGCAATTTACACCTAGCAATTTAACAAGACCCTTAGGAAGCTGATCCGATTTTTCTAAAACACCAGACGCTTTCTGCACTGCTGAAACAAGACCGATGCATGGTATTTTCAGGTCAAGATTCTCTCACAAACATTTTTTGTGATCTCAATTCTTTTTGCTCCGGGCTGTGGGGGAACAGCATCCCCCGAGAGCTGGGGGGGTTATAGGAGCTGATGTGAGAGTAAATTGCATAGCTTTTGCCCAAGGTAAAAGCACTAGAGGCCACTAGTATAGAAAACATCAATTCTAGAATAAAATTATAAAATAATGGGGTTTAATTCTTTGACTTAAAAATCTGATTATACTTACATCTAATGCATAATTTACTAAACTGCAAGGTTCATCAGATCACAATTTAAATTGCTATGACCTTTAAAAATGCTATTTAATATGTGCATGAGAAATTCTAATACTAAATACCGTATCTTAGTCGAATTGATCTTTCATGAGGTATTGAGAAACCATCTGTATCTATAGAACTAAAAAGGACAATATACATCAGCAAACCAGTCCATGCCAGAGTTTGTTATGCCCCACAAGCCCCGCCAAGAAATAAAGTGCTTATTAACATAGAAAAATGTCAGTTACTTTAATTATAGCAAGAGGCAAAAGGAATCCTCTCTGAGTGTGAAATTACTGCAAAGCCATCCATTGATCCCTCCACTTAATCAGTCTCTTGAGAGGGCCAGGAGGATGGAAGACCATCTGATTACAGTGGAAGTGTCAGCCTGGGACTAGCATTAGGTAATGGTGAAACCAGAGTTTCATATTGAGGGATTTCCCTTGTCCACTCACAAACCTGGACCACTGGCTGGTTTCACCACTTGCCCTCCTTGAAGCAGGTTCCTCCTCCCTGAGCAATGCTGATGGAACAACTGGAGGATATCCAAACCCTTTGGTTAGGTTCCTTGACAAAAGGCTCAGCAAATTAAGCACCAAGTCCTGGTGAAGAAAGCAAAACCAGAGGCCCCAAATTGGCTACTCCAAGATCATCTGAGGAGTCTGAGCAGACCACTGCCCCTGTGGTGAAGCCCAGTGAGGTGAGTCAAGGAGAGATATTTGTCCCCCTGGCCAGCTCAGGCAAACCAAAAGCTGATTGTCTGCAAGGATGTAGGAAATAATTTCAGGGGCGTGGGGGGAGAACTATGTAAAAGTCATCGGATGTTTCAAGGGGATTGAGTGTGAAACTTCTTATGGGACATTCAGGGGAAGAACCAAAGAGGAGAAAAAGGGAGTGATCTATGTAGCTCGGAGCAGCTCAGGATGAACCAGGGAACAGACCCACCAATAGTGCTGCCTCCATCCGCTCTCTACAAGAAAATCACTGCTTGACCTCACAGCAGAGCCTGCTCACTGCTCATACAAGCGCTTACCACCATGAGGACATTTGATTTATCTTTTCTCTGTTGTCCTCTGCTTGTCCAAGCAGCAGCAGAGGATGATACTTAGCAAACAGTTGAATACACACCCATACTGACAACAAATAATTTGCAAACAAGATGTAGTCTGGAATATGTTCTGACTATTTAGAATATTTAACAAATCTGTCAAAATTTAATTCTGTTCATAGAAAATTTGTGCATAGCAGAAAAAGCTAAAACTGAAAATGTTTGATCTGTATCATTTATGCTGTTCTGTCAGCATCTGAATGTTTGAACAGAAATCCTACTTAGATTCCTAAATGTCAGATCCAAATTCACTTGCCCCCAAGACAAGTCTGATCCATTCAGAGGAGGCTAAGGTGAGCTGGTCCGTGCCAGGCATGTATACGGCTCGCACTACACTGCGCGCCTCTAATGTAAATCTGGGTTCCTCATAAATCACTTTTCTGTTTCAAAACCAAACAAAATCATGCAATATGTCTGATTGGTCTTCCTTTTATTTTTTTTTTTCTGTACATGCATTACATTACACTAGATTATTGTGAAGTCAGAATTTTCAAAGTATTTGAATTATTCACCACCTATATTATTTTGTATTTTATTCAGATTGTCATGAGAATTGCCTGTGGATTTAAAGTCATTCTCTAATAATGTTCACTTTTTATTATTGTACAATATGATTATTTTAGTGAAGTTGGTTCAAAGGTGTCTGTTTCAACAACAGCATAAAGAAAATGAAACCTTTTTGGTTTTATCAAAATTTTAAAGCCTTCTGAAAATCTGTTTCTAGATGTTAAAAAAACCTACAATTATATAAAATTTTTCGGTGATTTTCACACATATTTTTAAAACATTGAAGTGAAGTTTCTGACCCTTTAAAAGACAAATTGTCTCAAAAAAAGGAGGTAGAATGGGAATTCTTCATATATTTTTTTTTAAAGTGTTTGTAAATAAAATCTATAGTTAGAATATAAAGTTTCTTAATAGATCCTTGAGTCTATTAATATTGAATTGAACCTCTTACTCTCAACTCGATCCTTGCTGCAACCCAAACCACTCTGAAGGAGCCCTTTATTAAAACAGTGTTCTTACACCAGGAGAGCAATATGGGAAGCTGTGATCGGAACTGACAGTTGGTTTACTCTTACCATTTGATGACAAAATTTCAGTGCCATCTGTGGGAAGCCACACAGGCAAATGTGTCATCACATCTAATAATGAAAAGAAGAAACAGACGGAACGTGATGAAGAAACAGACTGCTTTAATTACCCCCTGCACAATGCTTTACAAAAATTTTGCAGAGAACAAGTCCAGAGCGGACAGAGCACTTAATGCAAAGGAGAATATCACGACAATGGCAAAATAGGGTTTAACCTTGTGTATTATATCTGAGTGATATCCAAACCAGAGATTCACTAAGAAAAACCTTTTAAGCCTTTCAGACCTCTGAATTTAGTAAAGCAAGGTGATGCTGGTAGCTTAGGAGATAAAAAGGACGTGGTTGCTTTTTTTTTATCTGAATGGGGAAATATGCATAACTGCATATGAGATGAATGGAGATAGGGGCACACCAACATCTCTCGGTGCCAGCCAGGATGGGGAACAGCATAGTGACATTATGTGGGGGACTCAAAGCACTCTGTTGGGGTGATCAGGTTATGGGTTGATTCAAGTTGTTGAACTTGTGCTGAAGGATTGGCCTGCACTGATGGGAGGAATATAGGTTTAGTTTTGGAGAACAGGTTGCTCCTGCACAGGTCAAGATACCCCTATGTAATCTGTACCTTAGCAAAGAGATGATGGTATATTGTTTTTAGCCCGACTGCATACCCTGCCTCCCAGATATTCTTGCTTGCCCACAAGGGCAATGGTTTGCTGTGTTGGTTCAAAGAGCTGCTATGGGAGAGAAGAGAGCAAAAATCTCATTTTCAAGGGTGGCCTGTGCATGAGGACCCAACTCCAGTGTCACCTCTGCAAAATTCCACCTGATAAAGAGGCAGGAAGTAAACCCCACGGTGGTGAGGACAGGAATGGTGGGGCTTGCTTGGACACTGTCTTGGATAGTGACTGTTCCCTCAGACTGGGAAAATAAATCATATGTGAACCCTCTCTCCTGCAAACCAGCACCCTGTCCCAGTGCTCACCCAAGGTCCCAGAGTGTCTCTCAGCCTTTCCAGGTGCTTTTGTTTCTTCCTTGTTCACATCTAGCTGCAATAATGTTTGCAAGAGAGAAAGTGGTGATACTGCTACTTCTTTCTTCATGTTCTGCAAGCACCGTATTTTTCTCTCTGCCCTTGGCAGGCTGGTTATCTTGCCCAGGGACTGTGTTTATGTGTGATCAAAGGAAGAGCTATCCACCAGACCCTCACAGAGACTCTAGGTATTGGGTCTCCAACTGGAAATAAATTTGCTCAGGAATTTACTTGCAACCCAAACCAATTTGCCAGAATATGGCCAGGGTCGGCATTATGCACTTTGTGGAAACACACATGAAGTCTCCCCAGCACCAGCTCAGCACAAGCAGAGCACTCTGGTGACATCCAGGTTTGTCAGTATGCAGAGACCTTTCACTCAGAGAAAAGGGCTGTGGCAGAGGGTCTGTCCATGGCTCACACCGAGCCCTGGGGAGAAGGCAGACATGGCTGGACCCCGGCTCAATGCCACAGCCCGGGACCCCAAGTTACACCTCCCGTTGGCTGATTCAGCATCTGAAGGTAGAAAAGGGGAGTCTGTGTGTGACACAGAAGTCAGTGGAGAAAGGCAGCTGACAGCTCCTGGGATCCACAGCAGGACAAGCACTTTTCCCATTCTGGCAAGCCTGTCCCACTGAGAATGGCACTCACAGCTTAAGAAAGATTCGCACATTCATAACGTTTCTGTGTGACCAAGTGTGACAACACTGTATGTGTGTGCAAAATCAGAGTAATTTGCTATCCTTGAATGCCACCTATAGGTTACTGAAATGATCTTGATGCAAAACCATGGAAGACAGAGAGCACAATGCAGTTTTGGGATTAAAGGTGCCAATTTTTTGTGTGCTTACTTTGATTTTTGTAAAGTCACTAGTGACTGACTGTGCTGTCCTCAGGACAGTTGCATCCATTGGCTGCAGATTATGCTTCCTCCCTATCTGGTTTTCAAAGTGTTCTCACTGGTGTTAATAATGGCTCATTTATGAAACCATCATTCAAAGGCTACTCTTGCACAGGAACACAACCCTATGGATTTATCCCTCATCACAACAAAACCTTTCATTGCTGCACAATCCTGCCACACAGCATCCTTTGGAAGGATGTCACAGGCCACTCTGCAGCAAAAGAGTTTCAGATCCTTAACAGGGAAGTCAGGGATGTATGGCAGCTGTGTGTCTGGCTCTGTCCTTTCTATTTATTCAAGTTTTCCTAATTAGAGCAGAAACTTACCATTTCTCAACTCTGTAACAACATGAGGTTCCTTTGGGAACTGGTTCATTTGGGAAGTTTTTGACAAATCAAATGAAACCATCTAGAGATGATCAGTTAATTTCCAAGAGGGTTCATCTGGCAAGTTGCTGAGCGTGACCTGCGCCGTGCTCGTGGCCTTCCCGCCACACACCACCGTTCAAGGAGGCACTGCAGGACTGCACTGCCTCACCCAGCGCTGGCTGATCCAGGTACAAGGATTTATGGACATACCACATCCCATTCCTAGGTTCTACCAACACCTATCTGGTAGCATATTTGGACACTGGTGCTATCCCAGTACTATGGAACATCTCAATGTGACTTCTATTACTATAACTTCCCTGAAGTGCTTGGGAAAAGAGGAACACAAATTTGCCTCAGTGTTTTGTAGAGAGCTTCTAAAGGATGTGGATGAATGGGGTATTACTGTAAATAATTTGTTTCTGGTCTCTTCACACCTGTACATGAAGAGTGTATGGGAGTAGCTGTATAATTTATCAAAGAGTGGTTATTTTCTTCAACTGTAATGTCTTCAGGACACTTACTATGAGAACAATGTGGAAGGTGTTTGATTTGAGCTGTTCATCTCTAGCATCGTATCAATGTAAATCAGCAATGTAATAATGGAAGCATAGCATGCGTTAAGAAATTCGGTTGATGCAAGGAGGTCCTTCACAAGTTCTAGCGACCTAACATGTCTCCTAAAAATGTTTCCAGGTGTACACAGTCATTCAGTGCCACACTGAACTTCACTGATATGTGTAACATCAGGAAAAAAAAAGGTTTCTCATCCAATAATGTTTTTTTTTTTTTCCAAAATTTTAAAGTTCAACGAATGAATGCTGTCCTTTCTATAATCCTTAGATTACTTCTTGGAGAACGTGTGAAAATGAGTATGCAAACAGCTTGATATCCCTTTGTTGTACAATTTAATGAACTGTTAAATGTGTGAGGAAAAGTGCACAGTCCTGTTGCCTGAACCTTTGTTGCTAAAGTAAGCACTCAATGGATCATTGCAAACACATCCTTATGGTACAGGCTAATAGTTACCTTCAAATCTTTCTGAAAAGACTTGGAAAGATCTTTAATATTTGTGTAAGTTTTGTATTTGAGGGTAAATCATGTGCAAGTCATGTAATGCTATAACAAAGGCAGAGGTAACTAGTTGAAACCTGAAGAATTAAGTTCTCTCAATATTAACATCGCCTGATATTACTGATATTACTGATATTTTTATGTGCTTTGTTATTTCTCAACCAAAGCTATTTTCTTATACTTCTGAATGTCTTTTAACTATGGTATATAATTAACAAATGCCTTTGAATAAAAATTTGAGCTATCGAATCACTGCAGTCTCAATTTTTATCATGTGTGCTAAAGATGCTGTTCAAGCATCTGTCCATATTAGCAGGCTCAGCTGCATGTTCACTCTCACAGAGTCAAGAGAAGGCAGTATTTTCCTGACAACATTCTCAGAGCCATCTAATTGTTTTTCCTCTGTTAAGAGTCTCTCCCAGGAGGTATAAACAATTGCAGAGAGGAAAGAAAACAAAAAAAAAAAAAAACAAAGCAGCCGAGGCACCTTCTGAGATGACAAAGCACAAAAAGTTAGGAGAGGCATGAGTTTTTCTTCTCTTTTTTCTCATTTCAGTGTTTGCACTGAATGAATAGTGTAACTTATTAGGGCCTCAACACCAGTGAATCAGAAACCAAAATTGAAATGATCCAGAAATGTTCAGAAGAAAATAATGTTTTGCAAAATCCCAGTCTGTGCCATCTCCACAGATTTCTCTAATGACTGTTCTACTGGAGAGGAGAGCAAGGCTTTTCCTCAGCCTCATTTGTACCCTGAAAGAGCCCATCCTCAGCCACAGTGAGTTTGGGCAGGCATGACTTCTCTTGCTCCTGTTGGTGCATCTCTCACCTGACAGGGTTTTTTGGGTGGTAACATCTTTATCCAAGGAAGATTTGGCTAAAGGGTCTCAGGTAGGGCTGGGGACCAGCCATGGTAGCAGTGGTTGCTGCCATCTCTAGATATATCTTGACACCCAAGCTCTTCCAAAGCAAGATGAAGAGGAGGGCAAAGCAGTATCTTGGAGGGGGTTCCCTGCAAGGACTTCCTGTTGTTATGGGAGAGGGTGGTCACACCCCCATTTTTAAAGACATACAAGTAGAGATGCTTCTCTGGAGATAGGAACAAACTTGGCTTTGTCGTCTCTGTGGGATCAGGGATGCGATTTAAGACTCTGCCAGTGTGTGACCTGGTAAACTGGATATTGAGATAAGATACTGTGCTCTCATCCATTTCTGACAACGAAGGCAGGTTTTGGCATGGCTAATGACAAAATCCTTCCCTCTGAACAAAACAGTGCATTTTTATGATTCTGATGCTGGCTGTAATTCAGTTTTTTCTGGATGTCAGTTGCCAGCAGCTTCCTCAGATGAATCAGCTTCTGTTCTCTAAACTGAGGCAGACAGATGTTAACAAAATGTCTGTGCAGCACTTAATTCCAAATACTAGAAAGAGAACTTTTGGGGATCTACTGTCTGTTAAGAGGACTGGTTGAGTCTGTGCAAAAAAAAATTGTCTCGGAAACAAAAGGAGCAGAAGGAATCCCAGTATTCCAGCTTGGACAGAAGCTTTTGGAGCACTCACATAAACTGTATTTCACATTCTCCTAAGTATCTGAGGGATTGCAATATTTACTTTAGTTCTTACATGATTCAGAAAACATTAACTAAGATTTCAAATGATCTTTTCTCAGAAAACTTTATCACTGCCTTTTGGCCAGATCAAAGATCAAAGAGCCTTTGGAGTCACTTCTAACACTCACACAAATAGTAAACAAAGCTTATTCAGCACCAAGCATCCATCTAGGTTGACAGATTTTGCAGGCATTCCACCAAGAGTGGAATCCTCCCAGAATAAGACTGTGCCAAGTTAACTGACTACATCACAGAGGCCAGCACCCGCAAGTCCTCTTCCTAGTACTGTAAGACAAAGAAAGTCTTGGTGTTAGGTATTGGAAAAGTATGGCTTTTCCCCACAAAACATACTGCTTTGGCACAGATAACTGGACCAAAGAAGAAAATACACACTGATGTTATTTCGATCAACCTTCCAAGGTATCATCCACGAGAGACCATAAACAATTCTGTAGGGGAAACCTGAAGAATTTGGCAGCAGTATTAAATTGCATTCCACCACAGGAGTTTCTCTTCCTGACCATTAGCCTGAAATGGAAACAGCCTGGGAATTACTACATGATCCCATGGATTTTCTTTTGATGATGATGAGAGCTCAAGCCCAACAGAAAAGCAATACCATTTTTAGGGATAGGAAAAAAGTATCTAGTAGCATTTGCTGTGTATCAAACTATCCTGGTTCTGGCTAGGCCAGAGTTGACTTCCCCAAGCAGCCAGCACAAGTGATCTGAGCTGGCCTAGGCTGTTTTCCACACCACCTGACATCACACCCCCATGAAAGGGGCTGGTTGATGAAGGGCAGTTTGGTGTGGTTCTGGGACAGTCTGAGTGGGGTCGGGCATTATGTTGGTCATCACGTTGGTGCAGTGCTCTGTGTTACCACCTCATCAGGTCAGTAAAGTGATTTCAGTCAGTTTAGATCTGACCTGATCATGTCAAAAAGCTGTGATGAATATGTTATTCAAAGAGGTGCTGGTGACAGTGGTGTTCTGTTGGGTCACCTGGCTGTGGCATGTGAACCCACACCTACTTTATGTAATCCCTGCCCTGTTGTTCATCACCTCAGGGAGGGGAGTCAGGATTCTCATTCTGTTGTACTGTGTGATATCAACCTATGACAAGATATGATCTGTGTTTGTGAGCCTCAGCTGGTATTTATATGTGGCGTTTCTGCCATGTCCATATGGTGGCCAATATCTCTCAGCATTGTTTAACAATCACACTCAATTTTTAGGGAAGATGAGGGGTGGGGTGAGGGGATGCTTTCTCCTCCTGCACAACCCCTGGGTTGTTCAGGCCAGTATGTTCCTGTTGCTCGTTCTCATGAATGTTTTTTGAGTCTTATGTGCTACAAAAAATTGTTTCAAGAATATTGCCAAGAAATCTTCCCTGGTGCTGAATGATCAGGGGTTGGACATGTGTGGAATGGTGTGGGAGAGTATGGGCAAATATCTAGAGACTTTCTCACCCTTGATAGTCTTGTGCTTCACCCCTGAACACATACAGGGCCCTGAAAAAGTGAAACAAACACATGCCTGTTTGTAACAATAACCCATAAATGTGAGGATTCCACCTACATGTCCTTGAAAAGAGTTCAGAAAATATTAAAGGAGCTATTATTGTTTCTGAAATACCTTAAAGGCACAAAGGCTGGATGATCCCAAGCAAGGTAGCCACGGAGCTCCTGTGGTACAGCTGGTGCTTGCAGTGCGATCACCCTCTGGTGAACTGCGCCCCACCACCCACCCCCCACACACACACACAAAGGGGCAGGGGTGGGAAAGGCATGGCTTCCAAAGCACGCTTGTGGCATGATTTACCTATTTTTACAGTCAACTGACACACTCTTAGAGGAAAAGCTTTCCTTTACATCTAAGCAGACTTTTTCTTGCTGCAGTGTCCAAATGTTTCCTTTCTCTGCTCACCTCTGGTAGAAGTCTGACCATCTCCACTCTAATACCATGAGGAAGTTGAAGACAGTATCTGCCTTCCCCTTCATGTCATTCCTCCAGCTGAGGAATGACATTAAGGGGAAGGCAGATACTGTGAGGGAAATGAGGGGTAAAGTTCGACTAGACAAGAGTTCGACTGACCTAACAGCCTTTTACAGAGATATAACCAGATGGATGGATGATGGTAGGGCAGTGGATTTGGTTTTTCTGGATCTCAGTAAGGCATCTGACACTGTCTCCCACAGCATCCTGCTGGGCAAACTGAGGAAGGGGGGTCTGGAGGGTAGAGCAGTGAGGTGGATTGAGAGCTGGTTGAAGGGAAGAAGCCAGAGAATTGTGACCAATGGGGCAGAGTCTGGCTGGAGGCCTGTAACTAGTGGAGTCCCTCAGGGGTCGGTACTGGGACCAGTACTGTTCAGTGTATTCACTGATGACCTGGACAAGGGAATAGAGTGCACAGTCAGCAAGTTTGCTGATGTCACCAAGCTGGGAGAGGTGGCTGACACCCCAGAAGGTTGTGCTGCCATTCAACAAGATTTAGACAGTCTGGAGAGTTGGAGAGGGAGAGATTGAATGAGATTTAACAAGGGCAAGTGTAAGGTATTGAATCTGGGGAGGAACAACCCCAGGTACCAGTGCAGGTTGGGGACTGGCCTGTTGGAGAGCAGTGTAGGTGAGAGGGACCTGGTGGACAGCAAGATGACCATGATCCAGCAATGTGCCCTCATGGCCAGGAAGGCAAATGGAATCCTGGGTAGTATTGGAAGAGGGGTGGCTAGTAGGTCAAGAGAGGTCCTTCTCCCCCTCTACTCTGCCCTGATGAGGCCATATATGGAATATTGTGTCCAGTTCTGGGTCCCTCAATTCAACAAGGACACAGAACTCCTTGAAAGAGTCCAGAGCAGGGCCACCAAGATTATTAAGGGAGTGGAACACCTTCCTTATGAGTCAAGGCTGAGGGAGCTGGGTCTTTTCAGCTTGGAGGAGACTTAGGGGTGACCTCATTAATGTCTATAAATATGTTAAGGGTGAGTGTCAGGAGGATGGACCCAGGCTCTTCTCAGTGTTAGGACAAGGGGCAATGGGTCCAGGCTGGAGCAGAGGAAGTTCTATGTGAATGTAAGGAAAACTTTTTTCACTGTGAGGGTGACAGAGCACTGGCACAGGCTGCCCAGAGCGGTTGTGGAGTCTCCTTCTCCGGAGACATTCAAGACCAATCTGGACATGTTGCTGTGTGATCTAATCTAGATGATCCTGCTCAGGCAGTAGGGTTTGGACTGGATGATCTTTCAAGGTCCCTTCCAACTTCTGATATTCTGTGATTCTGTAATGGCAAAACACTGCATCTTGTGTGACTTGAGTCAAACCACAGCTGTCATTGCCAGCAGCATGACTATGTTCACAAGGAAAGTAGGTTCAAAAATAAAAAGATTTCACCAGACCAGATAAGTGTTGTTTTAAAAATGGCAGATACTCTTATAGCATTCATATGAGAACTGTTATAAATAGGTAGCTTTGGATATAAAGCATGCAAGCCACAAGAGGAGACAGACCCTGCTTACACTGTTGCTGCCTGGATTATCTGTGCTGTGTCTTTGCCCCAGAAGGAATTAGTCTTACAAAGTTTCTTTAACCTCAACGAAGGACAGAAACAATGTTGAAGATGATAACGTGATTTTCCATGGGAACTGCCCTTGCAGATTGTCTTTGAAATTGTAATGATTGATTCTTCTTTTATTCTGTGTTTATTACATTAAAGGCTGTAGGTGGGCATCATATAGGACATGGAGAGAGAGGCATAAGCAGACCAGGATGCTGTCTTGCAGCTGGGCCAGCGTTATTTGCTTGAATGGGATAGAAAGACCCAAGCCTTTCTGAATCACTTTGAATGGTATAGGTAGAGCTGTTTCTATACCTTAGTACTTTTAGTCTGCCCAAAATATTTTCGATCTGAGAAGTTCTTTTTTTAGCACTACAGATTTCTCTCTTTGGGATGCTCACTTTAGGGATTTAATCAGAAAGCCTTGGTCCATTTGTGGTAAATCATGGGAGTACTTTCTCCTTGTCACCATACTAAAGAAGCCATTGATTGACCTGTATATGAAACTGTGCTAGATATTTTAAAGAAAGCCTATGAAAATTTATACAGGATGAAAACAATCACAGGAAAGATGGAATATTCTGGGCATCTCATGAGGGATTTTGTTTTGCCAAGTGATTTTAATTTTATTTTCTTTCATTTGAGTATTGCGAGAAAGATGAGTGTCAGGGATAAAATTAAATGAAAGAAAGCAGTAACTTAGCACTCAGGGACATGGAGGACAAGAGGTGTTGCATATGGGAAAACAAATGATGAGATGGTGTGATGGAGCTTTGCAAAGCTTTGCAGCTGCAGCCAAGAAAATTCAAATGAGGAAGAATGGGCAAAAGGAAGTCAGTGGCATGAATCATAAGGGTGTAATGAGCAGAAGGTCAGAAGATGAGCTCATGTTAACCAACTGGATAGGCTGAATGGGAGCAAAGCAAATCTCAGGGAGGCCAGATTCAATGACAACACAATGCGAGTTGATGATTTGTAATTTTAATAATGCAAAATTCAGTAAATAAAATGTTAAAATAAGCAACTTTAATAATTCATTGCAATGTTTACTATTTTAGGACTGTTATTTTATAGCGTATCTGATTCAATTGCTCGGTGTCATTGTATGTCCTTTCCTTGTAACCATGCCACAACTTAGACATTACAGTGTTTCATAAATGGCCAGCTAATTGTAAGGTATTTCTCAGTTTTTCAATGAACAGTACAGACAGGACCCTGTCTGTCACACTAGAACATCAGCTTTAAACTAGAGTTACACTTTTCCTCCCTGAGGTTATATATTGCCTCAGGTGGTATATATTTCTAGTGCTTGTACTAAACCAGCAACTTTATGTAGGCTTGAATACTATTTAGGACTTTGTATTTTCGAAGTACTGTGCAAATATTAACCAATGTATACATACCTTAATTTCAGTGGAAGATGCTCGTTAACAGTGGGAGTTAAGAGCCAGAGGCTGCATCAAAATTTAGAGATTATGCTGTGTTTATCTTTGCTGTATCTGTACAAGCACTTGTAGGTGCTTTTGGTAGAGCTGATAATTTTGCATGCAGGAATATATATAACCTTCACCAAGATGCATATTTTTCACGATGGTACTTGGTGTTTGATGCTGCACAATGACAGATACCCACATATGGACAGTTAAAGCATTAATGGTGGCAAAAATCTCCAAAGACTAAAACACATTACATGGCAGACTGAGGCTTGTTAGCTCAGCATTGATCCCAAGCAAAGTCATGGGAAAGAATGAACACGACAAACATTATTGCTAAAGAGTGGTTTAAGTACAATGTAAGATGTAAGTATAGGGAGAGTAACAAGCTTTAATGAAAACAATAAATCCCTCTTAAATGCAGATTTTCAAATGTTGGCATTTAACATGGAAATATTGCTAGCATTTCTGGCAAGCATAGTTAATAATAAGTGACAGTTGACACAATGCACTTTGATTTCCACGGGTTCTTTTACTTGATACAGTATGACATCCTGATTAAAAACATTTAACTGAACCACTGAAGCACATACTTAAAAAGATTAAAAACTGGCTAACTGATGGATCTCAGAGAGGAATCATTGATGGGGTCTCCTTTCTAAGCCTAAATGTGTTTAGTCTCTCTACTGAGTAGAAGCCATCAGATTAGTCCTACAGCTCAGCAAGACCAAGGCTTGAGAGAAGACTAGCTAGCTCTGCTGCTCTTTAGCATAGAAAGGACATCATTCATATATGCCCCCACTTTTGTACCTGTATACTCATGCCTACTCTCTTGTTTTTCTTACTATGGCATTTTTTAAACTGACAGATTCAGATTTCACAGTGTTTAGGCAAAGGTCTTCACTCCTGAGTTGAAACGAGATCTTAGCCAGTATCAGGCTTTCCATTAAGAGCACTGGACTTCGGCTAAGGTCCCCAGTGCGACTTCCAATAATCAACATTCCACCGGTTCCTTGTGCTTAAACAGTGATGAAAGCTGTACTCCCCCCACGCCGCCAAGGACCTCTGTAAGGAAGAGCACTAGACACAGAGATTTGGGTGAAAACAAGTCCTTATGTTTTATGAGTGTTTTAGGTAGCTCTCAGGTGTAATAAACAATCAGTAGAACAAGAGTAGAACAGCAGAATAACAGGACATACAGCTTGCCCTGCATGGCAAAATACCCTAAAATATTTGGGTGAAAATAGAAGATTTTGGCATCACTAAATACATAAAATTGCCAACCTGAGAAAACTGCTCTCCAGAGCCCTGCTGATGGGGTTAAGAGCCTCATAACTACAGCAAATGCACAAACTGAGATGACAGATGCAATGGACGCTGAGAATTCAAATGTAATTCATATCATATCTATGATATATTTTACATTAATTGCCAACCTGATTGTTGCACTATATAATGCACACACACAAAAAAAAAAAAATTGAGGGAGCCTCAGCATAAATAGAGAGACATTTTATATAGGCACCAGTAGGCATGAAAAATAAATCAGAAAAGTAATGGTGATCACACAATGCTCTCTGAGCCTGTGGCACAGAAGCAAGAGGTTTGCAATTTATCATGCAGTTAGGAAGGCAGCAGGAACCCTACAGTTCCCATTGTGAAGCTGCAGAATTGTCCTGCAGTCAGCGATTTAGTCTGAACCATTTTATTAAAATACCTTGTTGTGCTTTGCAACGTAACTCCTGTTTGAGACAATAGGTTTGAATTTAGGAAAGCAAAAAGAGCACATAGTGAGAAGAGTCTCCAGACTGCAGTGGAGAGCTCTGCGAACTCAAGAAGACAGAGAGCAATTAGGTCTCCAGCAGCTCCTCACCGTGGGTAATCATATTATAATATGCTTTCTTCTCCTACAAGGGCTGATAAATTTATGTATATATAATGGGTCCAGGATTCATATTTATACCATTTTTAAAGCCTGGTTTATTACTGTGGCAATAACTTGTTTTCTGTTTAACATGGGCAAGTAAAGAATCGCTAGAACATGGGCAACTTTCCCAGTCTCTTTAAACATACTGCCTTTATAGGAGGGATGAGACTTTAGCTGCTCCCACTACAAACAGCATAAGGAGCTCACTCTGTCCTTTATTGTACCAAGATTGTTGGCTTTAATTTGACAAGATTAGATATATGCAAACTTCAGATAATGCAATTTTTTTTCACTTGATCTGTCATTTATAACATGACTCTGTCTTGCTAGAGTGCAGGGAAGTAGAATCAAACAAACGGATGCTCCATTTCAAAACTTCTGTACATGTCATGAATCCTTTTTTTGAAGAGGGGAAACTGTGAGGTTCCTGTTCAACTATTACTGAACATTTGAAAATACCTGAAGATTTCCACAAAGATTGAATAAATAAAATGTGGTCCAGACCTGTAACATTTTATGACGTAAAATATCATTCCAGTGAACAAGCAAATTAAAGTCAAGAGATGGGTTTCTGAAGAGGCCCTCCAGTCCTTTTTCTTTCTAAGTTCTAATGGGTCTTTACAGTAAATTTGAGAGTGTACCCATCAGTGCAGCATGACATATGAATGCAGGACTGGTGTGAGCAAGGCAGACCACAGGCTTGTTAAGCACAGTATCCTCTTCCTGACTGTGGTCAATGGCAGATGAATACTAAAGGAAGATGAGCACGTGGTTATATTTCCCCTGAGTACTCTCCCTGACTCCAACAATTTGTAGTTTAGAGGCTTTCCCAAAAAGAGGTGTTACCTTAGCATCCAATGGATGCTGATGGGTTCTTTTCAATGAATTTGTCTATTTATGGTTTTGACACCGTAAGATTTTAGCATCCACAGCATCAGGGCTCAAGAGGTTACAGAGTTTAACTGCATAGTATGTAAAACCCACCTCCTTTGTTTTGAACTTTCTTCCTGATGCTGTAATTTATAACAGTCTCTTAGATATTGTACCTGGAAGTGTCAGAGCCATCATGCGCTCCCAATGAACCCTTCCTGAGCTGCTCCTCATATGCTCTGAAAATATTGCTTCTTAAGGCATACAGTTCTTCTTTTTTTTTAATAAATTTCAGTTGCAAACAGAAAGCAATGTAAACTTGAGCTTCATTTAGAAGGATAGGAAGACATCACCACTCCCTTCAGACATCATTACAAAATGTGCATTGGCCATAAAACACTCTTAGAAGTTTTCCATTTCCTGTCTCATTCCAAGACAAAACATTTCTTCCAAGCTACCATATCCTGAACGATGCAACATTCTTCTTCTTCCAAATTGTGTTCTGCAGCCAAACCAAGCAGGCTGGTCACCAGAGAACTTCCTCCCATCTTCAGTGTCCTCTACACAAATTCAGGAAAGTGAATGGTCTCTGCTCACTGGTGTGTTTGATCATAATATGGAGTTGCACAGCATGCGTTTCACACTGAAGCTGTGCTTTCAGGCTTTTCTGGGGCTGTGCTTGCATAAATAGATTGTGTGTGTTTGGATGGTAGAGTAATTACCACATTTCACATGGCAGCAAGTAGTATGGGAAGCTCCAATATGCAAAAAAGCCTGAAGTCATAAAAATATTCAATTCCTAGTGACTCAGCATTATCTTCCATTTCAGTCATTTACAAGAAATAGACAATTTAAAGTGCTTAATTATCTCAGGTTTGTTTCAAAACTGATTGCTGTCTTTTCAAACCTGTGTCATTTGAGAGTGTCACGGGTTGTGATGTTCATTAGTCAGGTAGATCCTGAGAACAGATCAGTAAAACAATGAGAGCCCTAGCTCAGGAGTTTCTCTCCAGACTAGCTGCAATTTCTTCAACCAAAAATCTTTGCTCCCTTCCTCATGACAGCAACATCAGAGATGAATCTTCTGCTCAGCTTCAGCCAGGAGGTGGAGTTGTGAAGCTTCAGCACGGCCCAGCCTAACCCACATCCCACCAGCCTCTGCAGATGATCAGTTTATCAGAGAACTATCTGAAAAGAAAAAAATACAACCCCATGAAGTTTTTAATGGATAGCAAAAATCATAAAGTCCCTGAGCCAGCACATGCTTCTGAAATTTGCTGCACGGACATATTTTGTGTGATTAGCAGAAACTAGTGCTTCTTGGGGGAAAAGAGTGTTGGAGAAATGGTTCAGGAAAAGGAAAACACTCCGAAATTGTCTGCAGCCAGCCCTGCTCGGGCAATATGGATCTGAATTTCAATTCACTGTAAACAAGCAGCCCATCTCCGAGTGTGTCAGCAGCTTTAATGTCATGTCATCCAATCAACACAGGTTGTGTTCTGGGAATCAGAAAGCACTCCTGCATTCGTAGGAGAGAAGATGTTTTGTCTTGTTTTACTAATTCCTTTTGCTGAATGGTACCTCGCTTAGCGCCTTGCTGAAGGTAAAGATCAGCATTCCCTTTCTGGCGTTGGCGAATACCTCTTTCAGCACCACAGCGAGCTCACACATGCCTCCACACTGCCGTACAGAAAGAAGCAGCAAATCACTCTACAGAGAGTGGCATTTCTTCTTCTGTGATGAAGTCTGAGTGTACCTCTGGTAAACACTTTTTAAGGTGAACTGTCTACTCAAAATCACAGTTTGCTTGAAAATACTGAGCCAGTTCTTCAGCTGCTGAAGACTGGCAGAGATTCATTTAATTCAATGGAGACGTGCTAATTTGAACTAAAGAGCTGACCCTCTGTGCCTACCCATATTAAATTATTATTATATTAGACAGATTGCAGATAATTATAATCCTGCATGTTTCAGTTTATTGACACTGTGTCTCTGGGAGCACTCTCTTAAAGGAATTTAGCCAGTCATCTGCCATTCACTTCAATTACAGAAATGCACATACAGGCTCCCAAACTAAAACTGAAAAAAAAACCAAATGAGAAATAAGAGTCTACAAAGCCACAGCAACTGGCAGAGAAATTATGGGCTAGTCTAATATTTGATCTGCTTTCAACTTATTGTAAAAACATTGCCTACTAAGCTGGCAAGATTCGAATTACTCCTTAAAGGCAATTCGTGATCCTTGTCATGCGACATCAATCTGTACACATAAGCCCTGTCCCATTCAGTTCTGGACCAGGGCTGCTCTCAAAACTCTTCTGACCATAAGGTTTCTTCTTATTTTAATTTCTCAAGAACAGATGTCTCCTTCCTGACAGCATATCACTGCCTTTCATCTGTTTGCTCTGGGACGAGATGGTGGAGAGCCACAGACTTGCTTTCTGTCACCCACTGACTTTAATACCACAAACACAGAGCCTCACAAGCATGGCATAGGAAGCCTGTCATGTTACACAGATGCTGCCTCACTGCTGCCTTGTGCCCACTCCTGCTCCATGGTGGAGACTAAACAGAGGTAATGTTAACCTCCTGTCTGGATGTTCCCATGAAAATCGGAAGTGGGCTTTGTAGTCTGTGTGATCCTTTCTTTTTGTTTTCTTTTTTTTCCTGTATGTTCATTTCACTGCTAAAAGACCATGGACATAGTATAACAGATAAGCCTAGCCCTTGTCTAAGTTGTAGTAAGTCCTCGTCTGTAGTTTCATGTAACATTGTCAAATAGAAAGTTGAGAACAACACTGCACATCTTCTACAGTGAGATAAGGCCTTACAACCACTTTAGCATATGTTTATGCAAACATAACCCCACTAAAAGGTAGACCACCCCATTCTGGGATGTGAGCTAGCTCACAAATCACTGCATTGCCATACATTTGGGATGAAATAACCCCTTGCTGGAGCCAGCTGAAGGTGGTGGTGGAGAGGCAGCAGAACCCCAGTCTGCACAGGGCTCTTGCGGCAGGGAAGGGCAGACCCGTGCTGGGCTCCACAAGAACAGCACAGCCAGCAGATCAAGGGATGTGCTTATTCCCCTATCACCTCTCTGTCTGGCACTTGTCAGACCACCTCTTGTGTGCTGTGTCTAGATTTGCATTCCCTAGTACAGTAAAGATACTAACAAACAGGAGATTCCACAGGAGGGACATCAGGAAGATTATGGAGTGGGAGCACAAATCAGGAGTGTAAATATGTAAAGAGACTGGATAAATTGTATTTGTTCAGTTAAAAGCTGAGAAGGCTAATGGAATATCTTGTCATCTTCACCTACCTTGTAGGAAGATAAAGAGAAGATGGAGTCAGACTCTTCCTAGACATGAATTGTGAAATGAAAAGAGACAATGGTCACAACTGGCAACAAGAGAAATTTGTCAAGATGTGAGGAAAAGTTTTCACAGTAAGAAAAAACAAATTCTGAAGCATTATATGCCAGCAAATACTGGCATTTCCATCCCTGGAGATCCTCAAAACAGAACTGGACACTCAAGCCACCTGTTCTAGCTTTGAGACAGGTGCTGGACAATGTGAGCCCAAGAATCATCCCCCCCCCTCCAACCTGAAAGATTCTGTGATGCTGTATGGCATGGTATTGAAAGAAAAAAATGCTTTGAGGGGCTCTAAGGTGGCGCAGGTCTCTGGGAGGCCAATGGACTCATAAGGTCTAGATGCTACCTCGAAACCTGCTCCCTGCATCCCATGTGACCAGTCACCCTGAGGCAGCATATGCATCATTGACTCCTGGTGAACCTGTGAAACACTTGTTTTGTATGAGTAAATGCCTGCTCCCAACAGCAAGACATTCAGCCTAGCCTTGGACCACTCCATCATCTTTCCCAACAAGAAAATAGGGATGTGTATAGTGTGATAGACTAATTGCATTCGAAGGATCCCTGGTATGGAGGCCTGCAGGCAGGAAAGGAAAACGTCTATGAATAACACACACTAATAGCCAATACTGTGGAAACCCATCCCTTTTATCTGCCAACTTATCTGGAATGGAAATCAGCTGGGAAGGATTGCAGTTAAGTGAGGAATGTGAAAACATGATTTTAAATGTTTGGTAAGTACTTTTCGAGGCAATATTAACATTAATAATTCCTGCTGGCATTTGGACCTCCGTTGTCACCCACTCACTTTGGCATCATATCATACATGAAAACTTTTGCCATTTAAGCTAGTTAGTAACATCCTCAAATATTCCCATTAGCACTTAACTTTCAATTTGTCATCATTTAGCATTCCAAGTTCATCTGTTTGTGCAATTTTTGACTACTTCTTCCATATATGGGTAATATATGTATGCTATGTGTTGAAGAGGGCAATATCCAGAGTCATTTAGAGCCTAATGAGGTCTGAATTTCACTCAACAGCTCTCTTCATGAATCTAATTCATGAACTGTTGTACTACTTCTGTCCAGCCAAAGATCATGGAGGCCTTTGTCATTTAAAACCAGGAGCCGCCCCGCTGCCCTTTGCATGCAAACTGCTGCTGAAGCCAGCAGAGCTGCACATGCAGGAGGGATCATAATGTTATAGTCTTACCATGGTCAGTCTCTGGTACATAATCACAGATTAGTGGGCATATGCCTACACAGGCATATGTGTCACAAAAAGGTACTCAAATCAGCTTGAAGTACCGATATACTATTTGAGTGATCCATCGGGGTGATTCCTCCATTTCTCACCTTTAACAACAGTCTATATAGTTACTGCAGCATATTCTTGCAGTCACGAGAGAGGTACCTCCAGATGCTGATTACCTTGATCATGGCAGGAAAAATTGCTAGCAGGCAGTTCAGCAAGGTCAGACTGACCTCCAACGGGTACCTTGGCACGAAAGATGTCTTTGAGGGATCACTGGCCAATATAAGGAACATGATGAAGCAGATATATATAATGTAGCAGTAGTAATATTCCCAGTAAGCACCTAGCTTTTCAGAGCTTCAAGATTTTGAGTTTATTTTCTCATAAGAACTTGAGTGTAACTCTAGGTAAGGAATGGCCATCTCTCTACAGACTCAGAATTAAGAATGAACACCTGTGAATAGCCATAAGCTTTCAAAAAGCACTGGAATTCATATTTTGCTGGTACCTTACCATTATCTTTATTAGAAGAATTTTACACAAAATCTAAAGTATGACTGTCCTGTCTTTTTGCACACTTAATTTTGCTACCTAGCTATATAAAAGTAGTTTCTGTATATGGGGGGAGCTGAGAACAATGTGCTGGAGGGTGGAACACATGGTTTTTGGAGAAACTAGGGTTCAGAGGATGCTGCCTTGCACCGAGACATGATGTGGCACTTTTCCCCATGGTTGGGAAGTGCAGAGGAGCAGCTGGCCACCGAGGCCAGTTGCTGTCTGTCCTCCCCCAGGGATGCTTTTGAGGGGGAGGGCAGCAGCAGGTCAGCCCCCAGGCTCAGTGCCTTGCTCTGAGAGCAACACCACAACAGACGCCCATACAGACCAGGTGGTCTCCTGGGCTCTGTTTTTTTAACCAGGGCCATGGGAAAACCAGAACCAAGGGCAAAGGAAGGCAGAGGGCTGTGGTACTTTGATCCTGGGTAGATGTTTTTTCCCTGAAACATTTTTTTCTAGCTGGCTTTCTTCAGGGGTGGGTGGGTGGTATTGGAGAGGGAATTCTTGTGTTGTTACAAGCAGTGGAGCATCCTATACAATTCTTACAGGAAAAGATAATCTATACATTTGTACTGGCTGTCTTAGTTCCTTATGAGTGGGTCAAAAGTATATCAAAGATACAAGTTAAAAATATTTCTTATGGGCATTCAGGCAGGGAGAAGCTACAAATTAAGGTCTAGAGTAGAGTGGCAACCAGCATGGTCTGAAAAGGTTTAAGGACTTTATTGGCGGTGCAATTTCATGGCTCAGTTTATGGCAAATACAGAAGGGCTGAGTCTGACTCTGAGCAAGAAGGCAGCTCTGGGCAGAAAATAGTTACAGAAAATACTGGTCACCAGAACAAAAGAAAATTCTCTTTTAGTCCCACTCCCACAAACACTTATTCAATGCAAAACTAGAAAAGATACTTTAAAAAAATATATATATATTGTTTCAAACAAAATAAAATGCTCATCTCTAGTCCTAAAAAAAGACAGTACTGATATGGGCATACAGAAGATGCTACTTTTCAGGGAAGCATTTGCCTCGCTAACACCCTGTCTATCTCTGAGACAAAAATTACACAAACATATGAAGACGATAAAATGGGGTTATCCACGGGGTAAGCACATTCACGAGAGGGGGAGGCTGAAAGTCTGCATTTGCCAGTTACCTAGTATGCTCCTAGTGGGTCTCTAAATGGACCGTCTTTGCTCCTGTTCTTAAGCCCTTGTTGCTGCAGGGCTTGTTCTTCTCTGTGGAGCCCCCTGTCTGGTTGTATCTACTCCAGGTGTGTGTGGGCCTCAGGCCCAGGGGGTCTCCTTTTGCTTGCAGACATGCCATCTCTCCCACTCACTAAGTGGTCCCACCTGTGGGTGTTGAACTGACACCTCCTCCAGTCAGTCCTTGAGGTTTCTGTAATTGTTAATTGAGAATTAATGCTCATCTCCTTGCACAGCTCTTGGAGCCGCTGCTGGGTTACAGTCTCATCTTGAGTGAAGCACATTTTCATGCATTCCTCTTGACAAGGAAAATAAAAAATCCACATAAACAGATCTCTCGTTTTACAAGTGTTATCTTTACCAATCTTCCAACATACAAGGTCCTCTTCTCAGTCTGACCTCTTGTACTTCCTTCCTAGGCAACCTCCTGCTCCACAGCAAGCTCCTTGCCAGCTCTTTCTGGTGCTGAACTCCCACTTAAGTTAAGTTTTCAAGCAACTCCTTTAGAAATACTTTTGCCCTTTCTGTGTCTGTCTCATGAGCTAAGACATTTAATATCTCAGTGTCTGAGCACAAACCAGTCTATATCCCAACAATGACAAAGCCTTAGGCCAAAAAGATCTGAGGTGACAACAACACATGTCTAAATCTCTACCCAGTGACACACGCATTGGCTGCATAAACTTGTATGGGCTCTATATATGTCTTTAGGCAGTCAGCTGCCCATGAAGTTTGTACTGCAATGGTTTGAGTATGGTTATTCAAAACGCTGATTTAAGGTGAGCTTATACATGAGCAAGTGTGGTTCCCATCTCCACTGATACCAAAGGTGGGAATTTTCAAAGACAGAATGATTATGGTACACACAGTTGGTACCAGGTTCAGGCACTTGCTTGCTTAATTAAGAATTATGTTTCCATGTCCCATCTTCTGGTCCCCATTGATGCAAAAACTCCACAGAGCTGCACAGGTCCCGCAGTCCGTGGTAGCGCTCTGCGCTGGTCAGTGTTACAAAAGCAGGTTTGGTAGCATGTGTAATTTTTTTATATAGTGTGTGCAGCTCAGTACAGTCACTGCACAGTAATTAAAGATGTCTTTCTGTTACTCCTTTAAGCTCTCCTTTAAGCCTTTTTGTGCCTAACAATATACCTCGGAAATTGAAGAATTTCATCTTAAAGCTGTCCTCACAAGTGACTCTAGCTAACACTAAAGAATGCTTGTAGCATTCATTCTCTACATCAATTATTCTCCCCTAAATTACTTAAAGACCACTTCTCCCCCTAAAGTTCTTGAAGATATAATTAATTTTTAATGGAATTATTAACAGTTATTATCTCTGAAAAGCATTAGATCCATTGAGAAGAAAATGGTGATCTGAGAGATGCATGGGAGGTAGGTTACCTTTTACTATCAAATTATTTACCTGGCTTATAGAAAGATTTTAGAGTCCCCAGGAGAGCTGCCATGCATAAAGTAATGTACATGTACACAATAAAAAGCACACCAAGTTTTTCATCTAAATAAGACAGGTGGAAAAGACCAAAGGAGGTCTCATTACTGTACCAAAATATTTAGCGGGACACAAAGGGAAAGAAAAATAATTTGATTTTGTTCGTGAAGAAATCTAAAGTAAAGTTGATAAGCTCATTTGCTTTACCACTAATATCTCATCTAGCACTATGCGAATTGACAATGACTAGCCCTTCACTCAACCTTGAAGCAGCTTCCTGGAAAAACCAGAGTGGTCCAGTCTTCATGTCAAGGCAGACAGTGGGACAGTAAGTTAGCAGCACCACTCAGAGAAAACAGCCCAGTGTAGAAGCATGGCTGCCAAACACTTCCCAACCTAAATGGAAAATAAACCACTGTGGTCCATTAGGAAACAGGGGTCTCTTCCTCCTATCAGGCTACAAACCAGTTCTCTTACTGGAAATTCCAGCTACAGAAGATTTTTAGAAACAGACATCTCCAGCTTATCTTCAGCTTTAGTGGGGGTCCCTGTTTTTTTATTAACCACTTGTTTTCTCTGAAGTTATATGTTGACTTGTTTATGTAGGTACAGAACTCTGATCAGAACTGCCAAAATTAATTCTTAAGAGATACACTTAGGAAAATTTGTCCCATTAGCCACTGCTCTCATATAGCTTACACTAGACTATTTCAGTCAACTGAACAAAGTTTTCCATCCTTTTCAATTATTCATTTTTTTTCCTGAGATGTTATTTATACAGCAGTGTACACAGTGCTTTGCAGTAAGTATGTATGTCAGGCAAAGAACAATGTCCTATCAATGGCCTTTGCAGCCCAAAGAAATGAATAAGGTACAGAACAAAATGGTAAAAGTAAGGAGACAAGGTTGCTGCAGTTCAAATATTTCATGGAATGAAAGCAATGGTAAGAATGTTTGGAAAAGAAAAAATATTTTTCATGTTGGGCAGGGTTTGTCCACTTAGCTTTATACATCTATAATGCAAGGATCCATGTCTCAGCTAGTCATCAGGAGCATCCTTTCTGATGAGAAACAATAGGATTTAGCACTGAGATTCATCTAATTTGGACTCCTTTGGGAAGAGAAGAATCTATGCATAGAATCACAGAATCCTAGAATGATCAGGGTTAGAAGCGACTCCCAGAGGTCATCCAGTCCAACCCCCCTGCAAGAAGCAGGGACACCCGCCCAACTAGATCAGGTTGCTCAGGGCCTCATCCAACCTGGCCTTGAACTTCTCCAGGGATGGGGCATCCACCACCTCCCTGGGCAACCTGTTCCAGTGAGTCATATCAACCATGTCTCCATTAACTGTAACAGCCAAGCTGGCCAGCTGAGACATGAGTAGACATGAGCATTAAGGTAGAAAATTCCAATTTGCAGTTCTAGATATGTGACAATATATCTTTGAAGTCCTTTGTAAATGAAATTTCTGCTTGCCAAAGCTTCAAGCAGTGGTTCCCCTGGGGGTTATTTCCCAGTTAGAAATGTTACTCTCACTGGGGGAGAACTTTATTTAAATCTCCCATGGGAGATTAGCTTGACTAAATCAACTGCCCCATAGGCTGCACTCTAAATTGTGAATGGGCAGATGAGCTTGACTAAATCAACTGCCCCATAGGCTGCACTCTAAATCAGATTTGATTATAAGAGTCTATTTTTTAAAAGCTGTCTCCAGATTATTTTTGTTCTTTTTATTGTAAATAGATTCCTACATATGTGCAGATTACCACGCAGTCTTTCAAAAGGTTGAGTCAGCATAACCTGGAATCCTTACATGACTGATCACTAGCTGGGATGGGGTAACTAGGGAGGGGGCAGAAACTTTTTAACTGTATCTGGACCATTCCATGGAACCATGTTCTCAGTCTCTGTTCCTCCTGCTGCTGTTTAACATGGTCACCCATCAGGCAGGAACAACGTGGGTTTTGCCTGACATCTCAGCAACTGCTGTCAGCCCCAACCTGAAGCTCTGACCTTTGGGGAAGAGTGGAAGGCAGCACAGAGAGCACCACTGCACCACATGCTGAGCAGGTCCAGGTCCCTGCACCAGCAAGGAAAGCTGAGGATGCCCAATGCTTGGTCTTGCACTTGAGGCTATAAATGTCATCGGTAAAGAAAATACCTTGTCTTTTCTCCTGCAGGGATCACACTGGGAGTATTAAGCCACTTTTACCTGGTGCGGAACAGTGATGAGATGGCAATGATTTGGTGGCAGTAGTTACCGAAGCCCATTGATCTGGAAAAGAAAGTCCTGCCTCCCATTAACATTGCTAAAACTGAATCAGCTAGTCTCCTGTATGAGACATTCTTTGTTTTTCTATTTAATAATTTCAGTAACTCTGCAATGTGAAACTTTCTCAATCCAGTCCTTGTGTGTGGGAGGGTGTGAATACTTCCAGCTCATAGTAATGATTGCCTTAGCACAGGCAGTTGCAGGAGGCATGGGACTGTGAGCACCGCTTCCGAAGTCCAGCTCCAACATGCTTTTCGCTGCACCTCAGTGCTAATGCAATTAGCTTTGTTTTGTGTGCGCGCCATGGTGAAATGACGCAGGCAGAGTGACAGAACAGTACTCAAAAGAGCATGACACTTATCTGTGCTTTGTTACATGCTAAAAATTAATCATATTCCTTACATTAGGCTCTTCAGTCTGAAAAAGGCAGTGCCTAAAAATCTGGGACACCCATGCCAAGACAACATCCCTCTGCTGTGCTTTGGTGGCAAGAAGAATGTACCCAGGTCAGCTCAAAACTGGTCGTCCCTGGTAGAACACGGGGCAGAAGGAGACAGGTATGGATGCTGCCTGCTCTCCTCATCAGAGAACAAAATCTCAGCTGGATGCCGGAGGAGTTTGAGTTCTCTGTCTCCATGTACAAGCTGTCTTTCTTTTCAGTCCCAACACCAGGCTCCCATGGAGTCCTGCATAAAACACTTACTTCTGCCTTGCCTTTTCTGCGACTACCCCATGAATGCATTAACATTTTAACATTTTTGCTGCATTATGGCAACACAGAAGTGTGGATGCCATTTAAAATTGGTCCCAAGTAACTAATGAAGTTGTTATATGTTGCCATGGTATGCAAATTAGATTTGCAGAACAAAACCTGTATATTTAGCCAGTTGTATAATTTCTTCTAAATTGAAGCCATACATTTCAAACTTTAAATAAACAGAATGAAAAATCTAAGTGAAGGGGAGAAATAGCAAAATACGGCCTAATGAACTGAGTTGATAACAGTGTATTGTGAATGGTTTAATTATGAAAAGCATACTCTTCTAAGCAATACAGCACATGCTAAACCCGAACAGATATTGATGTTAATTGTCTTCTCCATTACAAAGATGGAGCTAATGCCAGGGATTTGAGACAAATAGCACTTAACCTCCTGAACCCCAGATGAAGAGGGAGATAGATGTTTGCTTTTGATCATTCTGGTCTTTTCGAGATCTGAATCAATAAGTATCCCTTATAGCTTTGAGTCATGTTTCTAATTAGTCAGCCTCTTGGGCCTGGTTTACAAAATAAAATATAAATCAACACACATTTGCAAATTCCAACAAGCATTCTGGGCCAATGCCATCTCAATAAAATAATTAAAATGCCATCAGCCTGTTAACTTGCTCTCATCTCTGCCAATATATATATATATATATATATATATATATACTGTCAAATGCCAGCTCATATTTGGAGTGGTAAGGAAAAAGTAGTTTGAAGATACAATAGCTGCAATAAGTATAAGATATAAAATACATAAATCTTCATACAACCAACTAAAAATTCACTTTTATTTGCTAGTGTAAGGTAATGCAGAAAGAGAACTGATAAGAAATGCTGTTATCTATGAAGATGTACATGACCCAGAAACTACTTGGTGAAGCTCACAGTTAGCTCCTTGACGTTGAACACAGCATGCAAACTCCACATTATGGAGCAAAATACATACAGTCCCACACCAGGGCTTGAATTTTACAAAGGCCTGTGTGGGACCCCTTATTGGGGAGCATCCAGAAGACAAGCTGTCCGTTAGTAACATGATTAATTTTCCCTTCACTCACTGACTGTTATGCCTGTTATGCCTAGGACAAATGTGTAAGGACAAATTATCAAAAACAACCTCTGAAATTCCATCTGCCCCTCTCCACATTCCCAGTTTTGTGTACACCCCGTCGCTCCCTGCTTTAAACAAAAGGCCAGATTTGGGTCTCAATTACACCAGCAAAGGAAGGGAGATAGAAATTAGCACATTTAAAGTGGAAGCCAAATCTCCACATATGCAAGAGAAGGGACTGGAATTTCCCCATTAAGGGTTTTTAGTGAACCAGCCAAGTGAGACATGTGCCACACATGAAAAATCAATTAATCAAATCTATAATTATGAGGAAGTGATAAAATCATCCAGGCCTATCAAGAGTGCACAAGATTTGAGAAAGAATCCTTAAGGAAAGAAAAGTGAAAGGTACAGAAACACATAGGAAATGATAGAATCTTTTTTTATTTTTTTCAGAATAAGTAATGCCAAACTATCCTGACATTTTGGGGTTTTGTATAGTAATAGCTGATAATGGAGACAAATTAATTGTCCTAGATTTCACTTTACTCAGTTTAAGATTATCTTCATATAGTGCAATGTGAGAAGTGGTTAAGATGGAAGAGATCGACATTAGTGTAAATTTGCTCACAAACTGGCTGGGATAGTAATGGGAAAAGAAAAGGAAAGGAAAATTATTGGTGGAACACCCAGAGCAGAAGTGTTAGGATGGAGCATGCTTGAATTTTTTGCTAATGACACTAGCACAAACATAAGGATGCATGAAATGGACTGGGTCCTTCTGACACCCCACTGAGAAGTACCAGCATCACCATGGGGATTCAAAACAGCACGAAAGAAAAAACAAATGACTTAATGACCTGGAGAACATGAACATAATAGTAATGCAGTTGGCACAAAAGGCTTATTAGGATTTAGTAATACGAGGGGCAAAAAACTTTCTCTTTTGCCTAGTCCAAGATAACGATCTTAATTCCATAGTGAACCTTTAGCAATCATCACCCACATTTTATCTCAGCACTATTTTTAAATTAAAGTTAAATAACGTGCCCAGCAGAGATCTCTGTTGCTCTGTGTCTGTGTTTCATCAGAATCAGAGGCTGACTCCCTTTCTGGGCTGGGAACAGCATCCCTGTTTTAGGGCCAGGCTTCAGGAGCCCCAGGGAAACCTGAGAGGGGGTCAGGCACTCCCCTGGTGAGCAGCTCTACGTGGCTACCGAGCTGCTTCCAGCGAGAACCAAAGGTGATGCTTCTAATACACTTTCCAAATGTTCCATGAGCTTTCTTTTTGGCAGACTTTCCTTTTTCATTTTGGTTAAACTGTTCTGCACTAATACCATGGCTTTGATCTGAAAGCCCCAGGGACTGAGAGCTGGGAGCACTGGAAGGATTTGGGCAGCACCAACCGCAAAATCTCCTCTCCTCCCAGAGCACCTTCAGTGCTGATCCCGAGCAGGATATTCTGGGTTGCCTCATCAACATGCACAGCAATGGAGAATGAAAGGGGTGAAGAAGGATGGTGTGATGGAGGTCACACCCATTTTAAAAGTAGTCGTGTGTGATTCTGCGTGGGTGTTTTTTGACACAGAAGCTGACAAAGGATTTTAGTCAGGTGCTGATTTGCAGTCACTTTTAAAAAATAATTGTGATAGTGTCAACCAATGAAATCAAGCAACTTTGAACTGGAAACAGAAGTCTGGGGAGTTGGCACAGATGCTCTGATTTTGTCCATGCAGATGCTGAAGGAATGAGACTCTGTGGCTACATTTTGTCACCCAGGCATAAAGGCCCACAGAAAGCAATATAAAGGTCACTGTTATGTTGGAAGAGAGGTAGGTAATGATGGAGGGAAAATAGCATCCCTTGTTTGGATGACCCAACCTGAGAAAAACCCCAAGAAATCCCACTGTTAATGTTTTATTATATCAATTTAGTTTACCCATGTTAATTCACATGTCCTTCCACATTAAGAAGATTAAGAATTTCTGACCACATTTTCATTTGTAGAAGACAATGTTTTGTTCACACACTAAAAGTACAGATATGGGTTTCTAGGTCCTTGGTCTTGGGTGAACTGTGTTGTGAGAAAACCAGTCCTGCTTAATACCACCAAAAGTGATGATACTGTCAGCTTTATGGATAACAAAAAGGACTAGTTTCTTTGTTTTATTTTTCTCTTGCTCTGATCTTGGGGAAAGACAGAGACCCAGAGGAATGCAAATCACAGCTGTTTCCAAGGCTGTAGCCTTACTACATTTCATAAACAGGCAAAGCAGAGATGTCACCCACTCATCACAGAAAACGGAAGGCAGTGCATTGCTTAATAGCTAATTGAGAAATCAATGTGCTTCATTGCCTTAAAAGACTATAACATGTAGGAGAACTAGTGAAATTTAGGGCAAGAGGAAACCTGACACTACCAGGAGGTTGAGGGAACTCAGCCTTCTGCAGGATTAGTCACAAGGGACTGCAAAGGGTAGAGGAAGATTTTGCCTCTTGTCCTTTACCCATCTACCAAAGTGCTACTTTAATCTTCATTTTCTTGTTTTTAAATTACCAGGATAGGATTTTGAAGGCCCCTAATTTCCTCTGCTGCAATTTTCTGCAAATATGAATGATTGTGTATATTTGCTAATTAACATGGTCTACAACAATCATTTCAAAGACTAATTACTCATGCATCAACAATTAAATTCAGTTTCATAAGCCAGAGGCTGCTGATTTTATGTGAAAAGGCAGAAACAAAAATTAGAAGCCAGTTGGTCTAATATTTTTCCAATTCTATTTGTGGAAAATCTCAATCAGTACCAATGGACACCCTACTGATTCCTGGGCAACAAGGAGTTGTCAGTAACAAGGAGAAGACAAAAGCATCATCTGAATTGTACCTCGTCTGTGAGATCCATAGACCAACTGTCACAGGGCAGTTATCCCTATGAGGCTGAAAACAAGCACAGGACCATATAAAACCGGCAAGAGAATAAACTCCCTGCAGAAGAATGGATCACAAAATATCTTACATCAGTGTTGCGCTGAACATACTCAGCCAGAAGACATAGAGAAAATAGGCACTGAAGCTAAATTTATATTTATTTTTAAACTGGTGATAGACATAGATTTAAATATATATCAAATACTGGCAAGACCCAAAGCAATTGTATTTCTTCTTGAAAAGAACCCAAGTTATGGTCTTTTGCCTAATGGATGATGATGGACAGAGACTATAGGCCACCCCTTCATGGTGGAATATCATTAAATGCCAAGTTCTAAAAGTTGCAGACCTTCTAATGAGTGTAAATCTTTATTCCATGGCTGTAGTTGCTTATGCAGTTTTCTATCACTCTAGGCACAAAATTAGCAGTATAGTTGTGTATGCCTTTTGTATCTTATTCCTAAAAATAGCTCTGTCTAGCCTGAGGCTAAGTTTTTTTAAAAAACTAAAATCACTTCCCATTAAACAAATGTATTTTAATCTGTGATTAAGCTGTTTAGTAATAAGCAAGCAAAAAACTGATGTAAATAAAACCATAATAGGTGCAAATTATTTAAAAATTACATATATAGTTCAGGTTCTTAAGAATTTGTTAGTGGGGGTGTTGTTTCTGAAGTACCTTTGGTGCACAAGTCTCTGGAAAATTACACCTTTCTACTGATTTTTTTGCTATGTAAGGGTGGACTTTGATAGCGAGGTGATACGAGCACTGTAAACACTCGGAAAGGTTTCTTATACGTTAATAAAGGTTTTGCTGAACTGCTACCAAATTACTCCCACCACACCCCAGGAGTTGCAGCAGCCCCAGATGGGTGTAGTGAGTGTGCCGAGATTCCACATGAAGGATGACACTCCTGTCCATGTGCACTCAGATGTGACCACGACCCTGCTCTTGCTTCCAGCTCTGACCTCTTCACGGTACAAGAGCTGGTTCCAGGGACCTGAAGATAAGCAATGAATTTATACATTGGAGCTCAGCCTCTCATCTGCTCCCCTTTCGCCCGGCTGCAACCAGCCTGAAGCCCCTTCTGCTCATCACCCAGAGAGTCCTGAGACATTGAGGCCAATGTCAGTGCTCAGTACAGGGCATGGTCCTACAATGCTTTCCCTTGGAACCAGTCTTGTAGATTTTCTTACAAACACTTCCATTCCTAGAGTAAAACTTCCATTATTGGCCTGGGACTGAATAGTGAAGCTAGTGAATTGCAAGATATGTGTTTCATTCCTCAGTAGATGCAGAAAATGGCATAGATTTCTCAGTTTAGGGTGGAGAAATTCTTTGATACTTCAAAATAATTAAAATGGTCTGGCATGCAAATGTCAAAATGGAAGAAATTTAGCAGAAAATGGAGGAGAAATGGCCAGATCTTCCTATTATCACTTGCCGTACATCTCAAAAGACAGCTGATTCCCGTCTCTGTATGAGTTCCAGCATTCAGTGATTTATTGGGCAATTCAACATTTGCCAGTATGTCTTGTGCTAATTAAATGCATCGCACTCTATTCAGAAATGTCACAATTGATTTGTCTTCTGCAAGCACTGACTTTATTTCAATCTTCTAAAAAGATTTTATGAGCCCCAGATAACTTATCCTGGCACATTCATCTCCCAGGGCAGCTTCTGCATCCGAGGGCAGTATGGGAAGAAACCAACAGTGAACATCCGATACAAATGTCTTCTTTGGACAGCTTATTTATCTGAGATGTGCTGTATATCCAGGAGTGGGTAGCCTATATGGTGAAATTACAAGCTGCTCCAATAATGTATAAAAACACTCAGACATGACAGAAGTTAATATGCAATATTGACAGATTTTATTGGTTGATAGACTGAGCCAAAGAGCCATGCAGATTGAGAACGCTCTAATCTGCAACAAGGTGTTTATTTACAAGTGGCTTTGTGACTGAATTCAGCTATTAACTAAATTGCATTGGGAGGAAATGAGCATAAAATAGCTTGCACTAAATATAAGATGCCAAAGCATACTTAGTGTAATATTCAGAGTCTGAGGACTATTCTATCATCTTAATTCAGTGTTCCCCCTCCCGCACACACACACACACACACATTACGCAGAACCGAATGCAGAGGGTGAATTGCAACATTTTGCTACTCAGCCATGGAGGATACTGTCACAGGGTACAGGAAAAAACTGCTTTTTCTGAGAAAGTACAATTCCTGGCACAGAATTGTGGTTGAAGATTAATCAGAATTGAAAATTTGTGATGCAAGACAAGAGGGAGTGTTTTTCACGTGATACGGAAAGAAAACAATTACCTGTTTTAAGGTAGGGAATGATTATTCACAGAAGCAGCAGGGGTGTCAGCAACCCAAATATTTTGAGTATTTTACTAGAAGATAATAATATTCTATTACTATTACTTCTGTCCCAGACTTTTTACTGCTTTGACTTTTCTGCAACAGAAATTATTGCAGGGAGGAACCTTGCCGCCTTGATGGGAAACTTTCTGGAATAGGCTTGATTCAGTTAAGCACAGTTTGAATTTGTCATTTGTCACATTAGCAACTGAGCGTTGCATTTGTAGCAGTTTGGTGTGTATAACAGAGGGAGGACCCTGTGTCTATTTTTGCTGCACAGGCTTCTGCTGCTGGGCCCCAACCAAGGATACCTACTATAAGTGTCTGTCTGAGAGACGGCAGCAACGATGACATTTAACTGGAAGACAGTGATTCACACAGTTTAATCCCTGGTGTCAGACAGTGACTCTTTACACCCTTTCCAAAGAAAAGCCATCACAATGGCCATGGATGTGGTCATTTGGCCACAGCTGTTTACCCTGCCAAAACATGGATGAGTGTTGAGTAGAACTGGACTGTCAGTGCGAGGTTCCTGTCCATTTGTAAATCATTGTTGTCTCCTCTTCTCTGACTTGTATTGGAACGTGAGGAAATACGATGCATGAACTGGATGTGGAAGGAAAGTCTTGAGTCCTTTATTCTGCACTCCAGGCAGTCATACTATGAACTTCTCATAAACTCACCAAGTTCAGACTGCTGAAACTGCCTCTTATCATCTGAGGCTGTTCCAGAATCTCATCAACAATTAGAAATCTCCTTCTGCCAATTTCCATCTTAAAATATATATTTATTTGTTCCATGCTTATTTGATTCTTTTGCTGAAATAGCTCTTCTATAATCTGACTACATATGTCCTTTATGCATTTATAGAGCACAATCACATGCTCTCCCAGCTTCCACCCAGCCAGCCTGCTAAACTGTATGAACCAAATGTTTTAATCTCCATTCCTCTGGTCAGCCTTTCTCCCTCATCAATTCAAATTTTAATTCCTTTTTCCAGCACAAGGATAACCAGGCTTATTTACAATAATCTATATTGTACAATGACTTTTATACTTTTATTTTTCTGAAAATGCTTTGTATGCCACATTAGTATCAGATTTAAGTTTTTCATAATTGTATGATAATTATTGCTTACAGCCACTGTGTCACTGGGTAACACACACCAGTTTTCTTCTCTTTTTTCATTTCAAACCAACAAATTCCCAGTTTACCTCAAAAGACTGTCTTGCAATTTAAGTGCAATTAACATTTTATCCATTTTTCTATTATCTAATTTAATCCTCTGGTCACCCAGTTCTGCATAATATTCTGAATTGTTGCTCCACCTTATTTTCTTCTGCAACAACGGACTCACCTTTTAGGATTATGTCATACATAATGAATAGAAGATACAAGCTAGGAATATTTCCTGCGTACTAACATGAAGACATCTTTTAGTAGGAAAAGCAACTCCTAGGAAGGACATCTTTTTCCCATACTCATCCTTTATTTTGTATAAACTCTGTAAATATGCTATTTACATGAAAGAGGGGGAAATTACATACCGGAAGACACCTTTGCTGCAACAATATTTTAGTATTGCTTTTTTTTTTCCAGATGTTGATAAAGAAGGGTGTTGTGGAAGTTACTGTCAATTTTCTCTTAAAAGGAGAAAATTTTTTTCTCTAATGAAGTGTAAACTTTTGCCCCAGAAGTATTTTGGGATATCACTGCTGCAAAAGGCTGAGATTTCTCACAGAAAGGCAATATTTTCAAAACCACATTTTTTCACAAGTGACTGTTGGAAAGTAAGACTTAGTGGTTTGGCAAAGCCTTAGAAGCTGTTTTTTTTTTAGAGAACTGAGATGAAAGAACGAATCTGGCTAATGAAAAGAATCACATCACATATGGAAACTTAGCTGATTAGTAAAGTCAAGGAATATGCTTCTACTGCATCAGGAAAACTGTCAGTCATGGGGTTATGTTCATGCAAAAAGCTAACTCAGTATCTGGTGTTCTGATAAGTTCTGATAAGTTTTGCTTTCAACTGCCAAGCCAAACTCTTTCAAGAGACAGGTTTTAGGTCACGCAGGGGATCAGTGCTCCAGGGTGACTTCCACAGCACTTGCTGCTCTTTTGTCAACTCAAGAAATCATGGACCATTCCTGCTTAAACTACTGTATCTTTCAACATGAGTTTTTATCGCCGGGAATGATGCTTTCAGAAAGGGGTCTCCAAATCTGCAAACTGAGTTTGATATCCCTCCTGCTGTGCTTGGAAAGGCTTCTGCTTTCAAAACTTAGTAGTGGCAGATTTGTTATTGAGTGAGATGGCTGAGGTTTGATACACTCCACCTTCTGTATACACAGTTAGTGAAGGTCTTGTTTAAATGTGACCTCCCTGTGTGTCTACACATAAACAACAGTCAGCTGTTGTACAGGGGTCAGAGGAGTCCATGAAGATGATCATGGGGCTGGAACACCTCCCCTATGAGGACAGGCTGAGGGAACTGGGCCTGTTCAGCCTGGAGAAGATAAGGCTGCGGGGGACCTCATTGCAGCCTTCCAGTACTTAAAGAGAGCATAAAAAACAGGAGGGGAATTGGATTTTCACAAAGGTAGATAATAGTAGGACAAGGGGGATGAATTTAAGCCAGAGGAGGGAAGGTTTAAATTGGATATCAGGGAGAAGTTCTTCACGGAAAGAGTGGTGAGGTCCTGGAACAGGCTGCCCAGAGAGGTGGTGGATGCCCCAACCCCGTAGGTGTTCAAGGACAAGTTGGATGGGGCCCTGGGCCTGGAGGTTGGTGGCTCTGCCTGTGACAGGGGGTTTGGAACTTGATGATCTCTGGAGGTCCCTTCCAAACCCTACAATTCTGTGATTATGTGATCCTTGGGGTCCTTTCCAACCCAGATTACACTATGATTCTGTGATTCTGTGACAGTGTCACTGCTTGGTCTTCCTGTGGCACAGGCCAGCACTCCCAGGGAAGAGGACCACTGGCATCTCAGTCAGTCTCAGAAGAAAGAACGTCCTCATATGCTCTGCCGTATGAGACTTCTCTCACTCCTTTTAAGCACAACTTTTTGCTTGAGACTATTGCATTGCATATGGGTGTGGAAAGAAATTGGTTCTTAGTCCAGTTAAATATTCTAATGAGAAGTTAAAGTAAAAATTTACAGTTAATGCCTAAAAGATAGAAACAATGAATCTTGATTTCCCTGAACCCCTTCTAATGGGACAGTTGCTAATGTAGCTGCTTTTTCTTCTACGAGTGCAAAGCTGATGCACTTTACAAATATTTCCCATTCCTTTTCTTGCCAATTCATTCCCAATGGAGTCATTGGCAAAACTCCCATTGATCACACAGGCAGCAAGATCAATGCCTCTGTACCTGGAGGTTTGTCTTTCTTTTTAGGAGCCATTCAAAGTAATTCCTTCTTACCAGCACACTTCATGCCTACTTGAAGAGCTTCCTTTCCTAGCACTGTCACAAATGAGGACTGTCATTTAACAGGGGTGGGCAAAACATTGCCTCCGAGGGCTGCAGTAAGTCCAGAGGACTAGCTAGACAGGTGATAGCGCACATATCAAGCGGTTTTTACATTAAAAACTATGTAGAAATCTCTCAGTGGGGAGGGAAGCCTAGCTGCTGACTTTCTGGGCACATGCATCAAAGAAAAGCCTTTTCCTAGACCCCTAAGATCTGCAGCATATGCATGGAGGAGCTGTACGTCAGAGCACTCCACACACAGCACTGCTAACTCAAGTCCTTGGAGAAGTCTGTCCCTCCTTCCTGGCTGCAGGATTGCTCTCCACAGGCTTGGAGAGGTTGGGCTATGCTATGGTGGGCAGTACAGATGTTTTCCTTGCCACACCATTTATTCTCATCCAGGAAAGAAAGGAACTATTCTTTCTTAATTTCTGCATCTTCTTTTTGCATACCCTCTCCATCTGTTATGACCAGTAGCTCGTCCTGAGTGCGGTTCCCCAGGGCAGGCTACAGTGTGCCCTCCTGAGCACACTTCTTTCCAAGAGCATGCATTTTCACTGAGTGAGAGACAAACACTGAAGGCAGAAGAAAGATTCTCTATAGGACTGTTCTGCCCTTATTTTGATTTGGACCTCTGTCAAATAAAACCACTTGCTGCCTGAGCTGGGTCCTCTCACTATGGCAACAAATGCAGAGTTTAGAGAGCTGGAGAACCTGGGAGGGAAAACGGGTTATGGACAAATCATGCACTCAGGACAGCGACCCTGAGCACGCATTTGATGACTCCTTGATGTCCCTCAGCTCAGAGGAACCGTTGCAAGATCCCACGCGGCGCAGCACCTCTCCCTACCTCCTCTCCACCCACTCACGCAGCCAGGGTGCCCGTGCCAGCCATCCTCCCGCACCGACTGAGTCAGCAGCTCACCCCCGACAGAGGAACCTGTTTGCCCCAGCCATGACCAAGCTCCTCCTGATCCAAATCTTCTCCAGGGTTTCTGAGGATAAAAGCAGAAAAGCCTTCTCTTCCCAGTCATTCTTGGAAGGCGGGCATTCATCCCACAGAAGAAAGAAGACTATGTTTCTTTCATTTGCAATTAAAATACTGCTCTTAAGCACCACATTTTAACGCAGAAGTAAAATAAACAATAAATGAACAAAAGCATAGTTTGTTAGCTGAGAGAAAACTGCTAAATTCTGCCTTTGCTGTTCACTCTCTAGAATGTGACAGAATCCAGTCAGCCCCAGGGTGCCAAGGATTCAAATAAAAAATATATACATAAAAACAGACAGTTACTTCTAGCAGAAAGCCAGGATTCGTGCACGATAGACTCTAGAATAGATATTACTCAGTAGCTGCATCTGCTGAAAGTCTGGATCTTTCCCTGGAATCTGTCATCTTACCTTCAAGCCGTAAGCTCACCAAGGGGTCTCTTAGGGACTGTGAGCTTGTATCTGCCATGATGGTAAAAATGGCCACAGGTGCTCAAGAGAACTGGAACAGTCACGTGCAGCTCCAACACTAAAAGGATATTAGCCTTATTACCAGAAAACCATCGGCAATAGAATAATTCATGCTTCTGGCATATGGATGGCCTCTTTCACTGAATTTATTTAAATTAACTGTACACATCCAAATGTGCTGTGCTTGGATCAATTTGTAGCTGAAGAACTACCTGTGGAAAAGTACAAGCAGGTGATTGGTCTACAAGTATCTGCAAGGAAGGTGTAGAGAGGTGGGGGATCTCTTCTCTCAGGTAATAAGCAATATGATGAGAGGAAATGGTTTCAAATTGCACCAGGGGAGATTTAGCTTAGACATCAGGAAAAAATTCTTTACTGAAAGGGTTGTCAAGCATTGCAACAGGTTGTCCAGGGAAGTGGTGGAGTCACCATCCCTGGTGGCACTTAAAAGCCAGGTAGATGTCGTGCTTAAGGACGTGATCTAGAGATGAACTAGGCAGGGTGGGGCTGAGGTTGTACTCAATAATCTTAAAGGTCTTTTTCACTGCAATTGACTCTATGAAGTAACCTCAAAAGTCATTGAGGAAACTTGCTGTTTCCCTGAACCCTACATGTGTCTCCTCATTCAGTTCTTCCTCTGTCTGTTGTTCCTTTGCCAGTGGAAATGCTCCACAACAAGTTTCCATACTTGTTACTTTCATAAAACACCATGAATACCTGCCCTTGGTGTGAGGGTATTCACAGACATAAGAGCCTGCAGTCTCACACCCACTGTAATTGATAGATGAGGCGATTACCACCAGCAGCACTACCCAAAGGAAGGGAAAAAAGCAGCTAAGCGCTGACGACATCCTGCAGTCAGGAGGCAACAGAGTTGCAGAGTATTAGTCTTACTTGCTAATTGCTGTGATTTGGTTCTGAGACAGCTGGAGGTCAGCAAGAAAGCAATTTTTTTTCTTCAGTGGAAAATGCAAGCACTTCTGGGGTGTAATCCAGAAAATTCTCCAGTACTCACCAGGGCAAGGTCAGGACCTAATCCACGTTGTTTTATTTGAAAAAGAGTTTGAATGGAGGAAGGATACTGTGGGGAGTGTGAACATGCCTCTTTAGGGTTGTCTATGACTGAAGTTTGAAGGAGAATTAACCCTCGACATCTGGACAGCAGAGAGTGGAAAATGCACAAGCAAACAAGACATTTGCTTCTCTCTGGCAGGGAATAGTGACAAGCAGGAAGGACAAAAAAGATAGTCAGATGCTGCCTAGAAATGAAAACAAAATTATTTTTGCGGGAAGCACAGAGAAATGAGTCAAACAGGGAATTAAGAGGAAGATTCAGAAAACAGATCACACACAAACAAAAAGAAAAAAAACCAAAAGCCACTGAAGCTTAACAGGGAAGCTGGAAAAACAAATAAGGATGAAAGGACCTAAAAATTTACTGTGGTCCTAGAGAAAAAAATAACTATCCTTTTAGTAGAAACAGTCCATAGAAACAGTCTATAGGTAAGAGAGATTGCAAGACAGGTCTGTGTGTCTTGCCCCATCCTCATCTACCTTCAGGAAATCAGTATGTGTCAACAGAAATGACACCAATGGAGTTCCTGGACCAAAGATTACAAATGGTTGTGATTAGCTGGCTGTCAATGGGAGATGTGTAACTGAAGTAAAATCCTTTCTAAAGGGAAGCCATCAGTGTATCATCAGAAACAAATCACAAAGAAACCCAAAAGGCGGTGGAACCATTCACGTTGACTCAATGATGTTTGAAAGATCTGACTAAGACCTGGAGTCCTGTTTTTCAAATTGGGAAGAAAAATATTTAGACCCAGAACCTGAGAAGCTTCATGGCTTTGGGCATGAGCAATGCTTGTGTGAAGCTGGGCCAGCTGATGTCATCCTGGTGGGAATACAGTGACAAATAGTGACACCAGCAAATTCCCTTGTTTCTGTTGTCACCTTGCTATCACTAAGCATGTACAAATACAAATTGTGAAATATGACAAAGGTAAGAAAGCTATGGCGAGCACGGTGAGGCTTGATCAAGCACATCCATTTTGGGGATACTTAGAAACAAATCTAATCAGTACAGCAAGCTGCTATAAAAACTCTGCCAAAGCAGGGACATTAAATATGACTTCTGTGGCATTCTTTGCTGCTCACGATGTCCCTACTGAAGATAGCTACTCATGCTTGGGTTTCCAGAGAACAGCAGCATCCGATTCACTTCACCTTGTATTGCTCAGTCAGTATTCCTCATGGCGTTAGCAATGAATCCTTTTCCTCAACATAGAAATTCTAATAAAAATCTGCTCATGACAATTACAAGAGAAAAATAATTTCTTCTCTTGTTGCTTGTCCACTCCCCTTGGACAGTTGATGTACCTACATTTTAGTGAGACCATGGGCAGACTGCCTCACATGAGGAATTCATGCAATCAGCTCTGCTGATTCTGAAAAGTCTAACCAGAATTTCTCTTAACCTAAGCACCGAGCAAATGAAATCATAACTTGGAAATAGTTGCTCTCTTCTTTTTTTGTCATCCTTTTACTTTGCATGTTACGAAGCCCTTCCTACTCTTTTAATCAGTCCTGCTTTAGAGTATTTGCAATAGTTTCAGACCAGATGGAGTCATTCATTGACAGGCAATAATGTATAACAAGTGTCCAATAATTAATAATTAACTTGGCATTTCATAATTTGTTATAAAAATCATCATACACTAATTTACTGCAATTACGAATCCAACAGGCAATTCCAGATGTCTGCTATAGCTCATGTTCTTAACATACTTCTGGTAAAGCACTTTCATTCCAAAAAAGAGCTCTAGCAAAACTTTACAACCAAAATACACAGGAAAAAAATCACCAGTTCTCTTCCCCACACGTGAACTTAAGTGTACTATATCTTTCTGTGGCTTAATAAAAGAAATCTCCTAAGGAATATTACTGCTCTGGTACAAAACTTCTGATCTGTGTTGCACAGAATGTACAAATTGGATTTTCTTCAGTATATTTGGTGAGAAACTGATGTCACAGCAGAAACACTTGAAAGAATCAGTAAGAAACCTGTTCAGGTAACTACCATCTGACCCTCATATGATTTTAATCCGTTTTGTAAACCAACACTTGAATCCACATTTGCATCATGTACATGATCCCTCTTGGACACAGAACGAAGTCCCAGCAGTCGAAGAAGTGGCAGTCGCTGACCTGCTCCTCCACCTGGATGCTCACAAGTCTATGGGGCCAGATGGGATCCACCCGAGGATACTGCGGGAGCTGGCGGAGGAGCTTGCTGAGCCCAGAGAGTGGTGGTGAATGGAGCCAAATCCAGCTGGCGACCGGTCACCAGTGGTGTTCCCCAGGGCTCAGTGCTGGGACCAGTTCTGTTCAATGTCTTCATAGATGATCTGGATGAGGGGATTGAATGCACCCTCAGTAAGTTTGCAGATGACACTAAATTGGGTGGGAGTGTCAATCTGCTGGAGGGTAGGAAGGCCCTGCAGAGGGATCTGGACAGGCTGCATTGTTGGGCAGGGGCCAACAATATGACATTCAACAAGGCCAAATGCCGGGTCCTGCACTTTGGTCGCAACAACCCCAGGCAACGTTACAGGCCTGGGCAGGAGTGGCTCAGAGAGCACCCTGGCGGAAAAGGACCTGGGGGTGTTGGTTGACAGCCGCCTAAACATGAGCCAGCAGAGGAGACTGAGGGGAGACCTTATTGCTCTCTACAACTACACGAAAGGAGGTTGCAGTGAGGTGGGGGTTGGTCTCTTCTCCCCAGTAACAGGCAACAGAACTCGAGGTAATGGCCTCAAGTTGCGCCAGGGAAAATTTAGGTTGGATATTAGAAAGAACTTCTTTACTGAGAGAGTCATCAAGCACTGGAACAGTCTACCCAGGGAGGTGGTTGAGTCCCCATCTCTTGAGGTGTTTAAAAGACGGGTAGATGCAGTGCTTGAGGATATGGTCTAAGGGTAGACTTGGTGGTGGTAGGTTAATGGTTGGACTGGATGATCTTAAGGGTCTTTTCCAACCTTAACAATTCTATGATTCTATGATTCTATGATTCTATGATTCTATGATCCCGGCAGCAGGACCAGAGCATTGCCAGCCAGTCCAGGGAGATGATTGTCCTACTCTACACTGTGCTGATGAAGACTCACCTTGAGCACTGGGTAAGGTTTTGGCCATCGCAGAACAAGAGGAACACAAAACTATTGGTCAGTGGAAGGCAACAAGGATACTTAAGGGTCTGCAGTGGAATTCTTATGAGGAGAGACTGAAGTCCCTTGGTTTGTTCAGCCTGGAGAAGAGGAGGCTGAGGGCAGGCATGATAGAGGACTGTGGCTTCCTGACGAGAAGGAGCAAAGAGCAGGTGAAGGAGCAAACAGCAACACTGGGAAGCAGGTGGTCCTCAGGCTGCATGAGAAGGCTCCCCAATACAGAGCAAACTCTTTAATTACCCAGTAATTCTGTGGGAAGGAGCATCCATCCCAGCAGCTCCCTGTCTGTTCCTACCCCTGCTTTGATGCTTTTAGTAAAAGGAGCTCCACGAGACAGAAATGGCTCAATTATTTATTTTTTTTTTCATGTCTTCTTTATAGCCTTGGAAGACCCTTTCTGAATAAGCCTCAGTTTTGGTGTTTTCTGCCAGTTTAGACAAGTTCTGCCGACTTTAGATTTCAGCTTTTTCTTAGCCTACAGGCAAATTAGAAATACGTGCACATTTTAGGAGACTAGAAATCTCAGAGGGACACCTAAAGGGAACTGGAACGCTTTCATAGCTAAGTCACACCAAGGGACGTTACCTTTATTCAAATAACCTTTACATAAGTGATCATTTGTACTGCCTGTAAGATGTCAAAGCAGTCAGGATAATCAGCAAAATGTCAATTCTCCTGCTTTCAGTAGACTTTGCTACAGACCCCAGCAGAATCCTGTGTCCCTCTGAGGACTGAGTTGTCATGCTGCAAGAGTCAGAAGTGAAGGTGGGGTAGATAATATCCCGAGCAAGGCACCTACATTGATCTCCAGTCTACTCTCATTCATATTTCTCTCGGTGGGATTAGATGCAGAACGTCCTCCCCGAAGACCACTTAGCAGGCAGTCTGTGATTGAACCACTTCAGGGCTCCTCGATTGGGTTGTTGCCAAAGACTAACAACCAACATTTCTGAAGCTGCTCTGCCCTTTTGCTTAAGGTTGCTTCAGGCCTGCTAACCAAACTGATATCTCAATCATGGTAGATTAATGTCACTTTGCCATACCCTGAGAAACAAGGGGGAAAAGAGCGTTTCTTCCTTCATAAAGGCCACCATGCCAGAAGTGACCAAGATGAAGTTGTGCTGTTTGCCCGCCTGCACCATACCCTGTCAGTCAGGTGCTGTATTTTCCTCCTCTTTAGTGAGGAAGACTCCGTTCTGCGTAGTGAAAGACGCTGAATAATACAGTTATAAACATCGTCCAGCCTATAACAGGGTCACTGGGCGATAAATAATTCACTTTTATCAGAACTACTGACTCATTACAAGTGCAGCAATTGCACGTCCTCCTAGTCCAAAATAATGGCAGAAAGGGGGAATAATTTCAATAGTCTTGTGGTTAGATATATTGAACTGCTGCATAAGCATTGAACTTACCTCTTTTTTACCTTTTGTCCTTTTAAAGGTGACAAGGCTGCTATTATGGTGGGGCTCACAAAAAGCAAAATGGAAGCCATTTCAATTTGATTTTCAGAGAAGATTTTGTCATATATCAATGACAAATTGTCCCTGGAGGATATTTATGTTTCAACACCACTACAAGGTTTATTGTCTTTTATATGATCAGAGATATATGAAACTGCTCTGATTGTGTCCCGTTTCCCTCCCTGCTATTAGTGTCTGTGTATATAAAAATGTGTGGTCACAAAGGGAAGGGGGCGAGAGGGCCTCCAATAGCCCTGTAGTCTGGTTCAGAAGTGACAGATGAAAGTCCCACTGTGACAACCTAAACACAAAAAACCTCTTCTAATGCCTCAGGACTTCTGAAATATCCAAGGAAAGTGGATGCTCCCAAACTTCTGCTCTGGGTGTTCATAACCATATGTTACAACAGCACCAACGAAACCTCTCCCATATATTCTCTTCTTCAAAAATCTGGAAAATTTTTGATTTTTTTTAATGTTGATTACCATCTTGATTCCAGGAAAGAAACAGCTTGAGAAGGCACATGCCTCCCATGAAATAACCAAAAAACTCCAAACCGCTTCTCGCTGTCTGTTTTGTTCCTGGCCTTCTGATCTATGCTAATTGCTAAACTTTGAGTATTCACTTGAAATTTTCTGTGGGCAATGTGACTCTCTTCAAATAAAAATAGATGCCAGAAATTCTTTTCTAACTGAAATACAGAGAATGACATTTAATGTAAGTGTTTCATCATTATTAATTGCTTTGGTATTCACTTAAATTATGATGGGTTCATTTGAATGAACAGCATAATTTCTGAGAATACTCTGAATGAATAGATATTCCAGAACAGAGGGGGAAAATCACAGTGAGGACTTCTAGGAATGTTATTTATTCCATAGAGTTGTGTGTATATTAAGAAATAACCCCCACTATTTTACCCTATAAGTTTTGTTGAAAATCTGAAGTAAAAAAAAAAATTCATAGCCATTAATTTAAAAAAAAAAGATTAATTTACTTTTTAAATAGATCGTACCCAATGAGTTTTGTGTTAAAGCTATGTTGTGCATTTTGTTTAAAAAGCCAACAACAACAACAAAAAAGAAAGCAGACGGATCTAGCCCGGGTAGACAGGCACCAAATCATCAGGCAAATTATACAAGCCCTGTCAGGGACTATGGCATCCCACAGCCTTGTCGGAAAAGCCACTACAGGGCCTCTCTCTTGAGAGTCCAGGGAAAACTGTGAGCAATGCTGCCAGCTTAAGGACAGAGAGACTCCAGGGTATACTAAGTTCACAGTTGTCTGTTGTGACCCATTCTCTATTAAGACATCTCATTGGAACAGTCAGGAGTTTCACCTCTTAACTCTGAGGTGTGGAGCAAATTCCTCCACTTTTCTCTAAATAACCCTGTTGAGATTTTCAACCACTTTACAACGTCAGAAATACAGTGAAAAGAACTGACAGATCCAGCCACACAGGGCAATACGCAGCCGGTTGTTTACACGTGCATGCACACAGATGCCATACACCTTATTTTCAGAAGAAAACAACATGCTCTTTCCTCCTCTCCTCCTGTGACCGTTTCTTCTGATTTCCAACTCCTTATCTATTCCATTTCCCACGCTATAGTCATGAATCCTGTAGCTGAATGGGGTCAAACTTTCCAATAATAGACAGCAAAGTTTGCTATCGAGCCAGTCATGGGCATTGCAATTTTACTCAATTTTCATTGCTGAGAATAACGTGGTCCAATAATGGGCACCGAACAGAAAAGGGAAACAGAGCCTGGGTGAAGGGAAGGAAAGATGTTGTCCTACTGGAGAAACTTATCTTGCTGATTGGGGAGAGCAATTAACTTTCTTTTTTAATTTAAATTTCTGGATAGAGTAGGGGTATATAAACTATACAACTATAGCTGCACGAATCTAGCGCAATGGATGCTAAGAAATCACGAGTTAAAAATAAATGGTTTTGAGACATAATAAAAGAAGAAATAAGACATTTCCTATTCCATTCTAGAAGGTGAGTGAACACTTGAAGACACACAGTGGTGAATATTTGGGTAATTATCCCTGGGTCATAATTGTGCTACCCATATTGTCACCCCTCCCACACCCCAAATACAATATCACAGTAATGCATTGCTCCTTCATATTAATAATTGTACCTTAGCTCTTATGCTCTACATTTACATTTGGAAAAGCTTACAAAGAAAGAGTCATCAGGTCTTTTACATATATGTCGTTATTTTCTCTGAATGCAACAGAATAGTTAAGATACTTAATCACATGTAAAGAGTATTTCGAAGCAGGCAGACAGCTACGTTTATATATTCTTTTACAAAATATAGAAATGTTTCACTCTGCTGGCTTAGAGCAGCTGAAGGAACAAGCATAATGACATTTCCAAGTAAGAAGAAATCTGGCTTATTTGTAGAAGCAAGGCAAAAGGCAATGGGAGATGGGAAAAAAAAATGAAAGAAGAAAAAAGGGATTCAGGGCTAATATTTGTATCCCAGCCTTTTTCTCTCATATGAGGGGCCAAATATTGTGTTTCTGTTTCTGAGGTGACTAAGACCAGAACCATTATTGCCAGGCAAGGATAGGCTGTAGCCCCTTATTTTACATGATGTGACATGCGCTTTTAAGCCTGAGAGAGGGAATAAGCTCTCCTTTTCACGCCCCCATTGATACAGCTCTTATGTTTGCCCTGAATGAAAACCATTCTACCTGAGTTTCTCATTTCTCATTTCTCCAGTTTGAAAACTGGATCGTACTCGGGTTCATACCCATTTGGAAAAGGTCATCAAGAAAACTTTTCTAAGGAGGTTGAGAAACATTTCCTATTTTGACTTATTTAATATTATTAGTGCTAAAGAGCATTTTCAGAGTTTTCAAAATGTTTTTAGAAAAAAATGTTCTTTCAAGCTAAGTGAAAAAAAAAGGTTGACAGCAAGATAGCTGCCTTTGCAGCTAAAAACATCAGCAAAACTGTACCTAAAAGTGTTTCAAATTCAGTTTTATCAAATGTTAAACTGCAAACTATGAATCCATCTTTAATAGTCAACAGCTTGCTATCAAACTGCACACCTTCTGGTACAATGATGCAAGCATATATTGAAAACAAGGCATTTTAAGGTATTTCTTGCAATTTTTTTTCAAGTCACCAATGAAATTTAATTCTCTTTTACAACTGGAACTTTCCATGGTGGTAATACCAGCAGTCATATGGTCTTCGCAGACATTAACAATGCGAACAATTATTGCCGAGGGAACCATTGAAAATGCAATTGTAACCAACAAACACATCTTAAGCCTTTTACTGACAGTGAGAAAAAGAGAGTGTTAAAGACAGAGGTACCAAATGAATGATTTAGCCATAGCCCATAAGGAATATTAAATTGCAGCTCTTTTCAAAATTCTGTGTTTATTATACAGGAAAATGACCCAAGATATTAAACATAGAGGAAGTAGGAAAATTCCCCAAATTCTTATCATGTGTTCTCATTTTAAAATCAGCCCTTTCAAGGCTATATTACTTTTAAAGAAAATATCCCCTGTTCAGCAATACTAAAGGGATTTTTAATTGTTTGTCAAGCTGATGTCAGAAGCACTGGGTTCTCAGAGAAAACCAAGGCGGGAAGAAATTGTGGAGATATTTAAGAGGAAAGAATAAAAAGAAGTAAGTAGGGGACTTTTTGTATGTGAATGTACATACATATATAGAAATAAACAACAAACACGGAGAAAACATATTTAGGACTGCAAAATCTTTAGACTTGGACTGATAGAGAAGGTGTGTGAAAATGTGAATATCTTGGTTTGGTTTTCAGAAACACAAACTGCAGGTCATTTTTTTTGTATGTAAACATGAACTTCTAATCCTAGAGAAGCAAACAAAAAACACATGTTGGAAACTTTTGTAATGGCTTTGTTTGTACTTTACTGTATTCTTGACATCAAAGCTAAGGATCTAGCGGATGGAAAGGAGGTGGGATGAGAAGGGAAGATACAAAAAGATGAAACACACAGCTCACCAAACACACAGACCTCAGGTTTCCAGAGCCTTGAACATTACCTAGTATTGTTGTCTTTTGATGCACTGTCTCACAGATATATTTAAGAGCCATTAGTGAGAAGTGCAGAGTTTTGTCACTGAAGCAGAGCAACCAAAAGTGATTATTGGACTCCAAGAGCATGAGCCTTATGGAGCAGAGTTTTGCCTCAAAATTTCAACATCACAACTACAAATTTGGGTTGAATGACTATAGATCATGTATAAATACATCTTAGATTTCAAAACAAGATATGGGTACTTTGCTCTCTCCCTTAATAAATTGTTCCAGTCATTAATTGCTCTTGTGTGTTAAACAACAGAATATTATTTCTAATCTGAATTTCTCTAGCTTGAGTTAAGAGTTTTTAACGTTGCCAGATGAAGAGCTATATAAAACCTCTTCTCACTGTATAAGGAGCATATGTTTTAATCTTGCCCTTGATAAAAAATGTCTGAAAAGTAATGGGGTGAGCCTTTTGGGTATCTCCTCATGCTTTTCTTGACTCTTTCTTGTAACTCTTCCCAAAGCCTTTTTCATGTTTATCAGTACCCTTTGTGAAGAGACAAGGACAGGAAGTAAAGGTGAAATAAGACCTGAGTCATTTACACTATAGGTTTGAGTAAATACCATCATCCTACTTCTTTTTGATATTGGAAGGTGTAAGCGTGCAAGAATTACACTGCTGTCTTGCATGTGGTATCAGATTGGGGACTCATCTTCTTTTGATTATCTGCTGTGATTCCTATATCATTTTCAGAATTATGGAACCCCATCCTCACCTTGTCATTACCTTCTCTGCATCTAGATAAAAGTCTTCTCATGGGGTTGAATTTTAAAAATATAATCTTCACATAGGTATAGCATATACAATTTATCCCATTGTGATTTTTGTATCTGCAAATTTTATCATGTTGATTCAGAAATAATTATCAAAACAATTTAACAGCAACAAGCCAAGAACAGTTATCTTGATCCTGCCAGATAATTATTTTCCCATTTACAATTTTTCTGTGGGACTTACTAATTTGCTAAGTTGTAGGTAATACAGATACAGTGATATCACTTTCTACAACCTATTCCTCATTTTTAAAATTGCATTTCTAGAAATTATTATGAGATATGGTCTTTTGAAATGTTGTCATTTATCTCTCTTATGTTCGTAAATTATTTTCCTTAACAAAAACAAACAAACAATTTTGGTGGTTTCAGCAGGGATAGATAAGTTTACTGATCAGGGGTTCTAGATAGGAGCTAAGAGTATGAGAACCAAACAAGACTGTTTTGAGAGAATTCAGCTAGCTTCTGAAAAACAACATGGGAACGAGAATGTTTTGGGAACTGAACTGAAAACAGGGCCTTCGCATAACTCATGATGCTCTCTTTCTCATGGTATTCTTTTTTCTTTGTTCCCTGTTTACCACTTAGGCCTCATCTTGTTCTTCTGTACCTTTCCATCTGTAATTGGCATCAACCGTAACATGTCCGGCTGTTCACATCCTCGGTCACATAACCATTCTTTAGCAATGTCCTCCACAATCATCATCATCATCAATCATCATCTTCCTTTTCTGTCCTACTAAACTGCCTTTACCTCAACCCTCAAGTCTTACCTTTTCCTTTTAGATTCTCTCCCCACCCCACTGGTAGGGGGTGTTGGGGAGTGGCAGAGGGGAAATGAGCAGACGGTGGTGTGCTTCTTTTAGCTGCCTGCTGGGTTAGACCACAACACTCATCAATCTCCAGAAGCTGTTTTTGGTGATGAAACTAGCAAATTTGGGGGTACTCCCTGAATTGGGGGGGGGGGTTGTGAGTGT
>VXBZ01003793.1:187017-213241 GCA_013399135.1 Heliornis fulica
GGGGGGGGGTTTAGGATTTTTTTAAAAATGAAATTATAGAATATTGATCCTGTTTTGGAAATGTTCAGCCTATTCAAGGACTACTACTGAGTCATACCTCAGTATTGCAAATGAGTATCATCCATAACTTTGACTATACTGTTGATCTGACAGCAATTATAACATCTGTGTGTCTATGGCCTAAACAGGCTAATGTTAATGTGCACATAACATTATTTCAGTGTGCAATTACCACTATTACCACAAGGACATATTAATCATTTAATATGTCCTTGTACAAGTTGCACTTGGAAGCATGATGACTATGACAGCTTCAGAAACATACAAAATTTTGCAAAATGCATATTGCATAGATGATAATTTTCTGGAGCTTTCTTGTTTCAAACAATCTTATGTGCTAAAAGGTTTTTTCCTCTTTTTTTTTTTGTTTCACTGCTTAAATAACTTTAAGAGGAGAAATTACATTATAAACATAGTTGAAGACAAGAGATTTAGAAAAGGTAAACACTGTTTGTGTTCAGTCTATTATGAGGGCAGAAACTAAGTCTTTGGTCTAAGGTATCTAGGAATACCTCTTTGTCAGCATCCACTGATTCTCAGACATCTGAAATGTTTTATACAAAGACATATGAAGTGAGAGTATTCTGAGGGGATGAGGAAAAAGACTTGTCATGAAAAACCACATTAGAAGGAGCTGGATTACACCCAAAATGCCAATTTGTTTACAGGAGAGGAAGCTTCTTGAGATATTTCATATTTTTGCTACTATTATTGAATTGTGCCTAAATTGTTATATCACAAATGAGACCATTTTCTTGTGTTTTCTCCCCCAGGTACCAAAAGCATCCCTTGTTTTAACAATTTGCTATGTAAAGACACTAAGGGCATAGATCTAACCTAAACGAAGCACCTTTCCTACATTGGGATGCCAAGTTGATTTACATGGTCTTGCATCACATGCCTAATGGCAAAATACAGACAGCTCAAATCTGAAACCCAAGAGCTGTTTAACAGTGCACATCTATACTAAACCATACTCCAAGCCTCAAAGATGAAAATGTTTCATCTAAATCCATTATTGGCAATTTTTTGACAGTATAATACATACCTATGCCATTTTGTAGCATATTCTTACACCCTCAAAACTCTAGGGCTACAAGCAACTTAGACCTAAGACCTTGTCCTTAAGTTAGCTACACATAAGCAAGCTCCCATAAACACATTAAACTGCACCAGCTACTTTATGCTGAGTAAAATTACTTCATCCTGAGAAAAATTGTCTCTCCTGATGCAACACTTACTTATATATGGAAAGAAGAAATAGCAGAGCTCTGAACTCTGCTTTGCCCTGCTCCCTCCCTGTTCTTGACCCAAGTGTTCACTGACTCACAAGTGAGGTAGTAGAGATGTTAGCAGTGCTTTCACCTACATTTCTGTACCAAAAAATAATTATCCATGACCCCAATGAAGCTCCTGTTAGCTCAACAAAGTGCAGGAGCAAACTGTATCACTAGACTGGGAATCTAAGTCTGAAATCCCAAGAAAAACCTATCATGGGACTATTAATAATATTATAACATTATAATTCCTTCCTGGGTATTTCACTGAAACTGTATTTTTTAAAATGCTTCTGCTGATCTTTAAAAAAATAATAATTAAAAAAACTCCAACCCTCCTGCTGCTTTCTTCCATCCCCTACTGCATATGTATAAAGAAAAAACAACCCAGTGATTTAATTAAGAAACAAAATTGGGGGACTGCCGACTGCATTGAAAACTGATTTTCCTTCTGCATCTGCAAAACCAAAGACAGGTGCATTTGGGAGTATTTGTACTGCTGACTGTTTGACTGGCATCTTCAAATGAATTGTTCATAGTCCGAGTGCTCAGGTGTAAAGTTTACACAATTGAATTCTAAGTGAAAGAAGCAAGCAAAGATTGACACCTGCTATATCATGGATTTTAAAAAGATATCTCTTTGATCCTGAGGTCCTGTCTGCACTAGGAACAATATTTGCTTACTGGTCAGGATGTTAGATCCTATGTCACGTGTAACACATGAAAAAAAAGATGTCTGTGTGTTTTGGTATGTGAAACAGAAGCTGTGTCCTGGGCTTGTATTACTTGATGAAGTGCTACAGGAGGATTTGATCACCGCCTAATAACTTTCAATATTAAGCAAAAATGATTATCAGCAGAGGGCTTCTAGTAAAATAGTTATACTGGACATTGAGAAGGTAAGATCAATAGAGTACTTAAGCAAGTGCTTAAATTAAGACAGGCAGTCCATCATTTTCTGCAGGATGATGTTTAACTGCTTTTTTTGCACTCATGCCTACAGAACCATCAATATACAGCACTTAACAACCTTGCAAAACACTTTCCCATAGAAAGCAGCAGACCTGGTAAGATTGTGTGAGGTAAAACCAGCAACTCATTATGAAGGAAAACATGGCAGACAAGAGAAAAGCTGTGATTTCTTCAAGAATGCCACCCAAAGCTGCAATGCCTCCTTTTGTGGCAGCATGAGCAGAACAGGCAAAGACTCATCCTGCAGGAGTCCAAACTAGCATCTCTCTCAGTTGGGCTGGTCATCTAAATATCACATTGCTAAGACAGTGAAGCAAACACTGCACTCTCACTGCTGATACTCTGAATGTCTTCTGGGAAAATAAAAGCTTCCCTTTCTAGGGCTGTTAATGTGAGATCTTTCATAAACACAACAAAATTAAGAGGGGAAAAGCCACCAGCCTAGTTTAGCAGAATGTCACAAGTTGCACTGAGTTGCAATAAACCACTGAAAGTGCAATGATTTGATTCTCACAGCAGCTGAAAAGGTACTGTTCGAATGCAGCACTAAGCATAGCTAATTTATTCTGGTTGTGTCTTCAGGGTGACAAATGCATTTTTAGAAGAACCCCATTTAAAATGCATCCTTACAGCAAAACGTACCAGTGTTACCTAATTGGATGACAACTAAAGGAGCAGACCACTCTCTCCCTTTCAAGCAAGAACAATGCAAGAAAATAATATTTCTGTTGTGGCACAATAAAAAAGCTGTAGGTGGCAAATGCATTTTCCTATCAGTTTCAGCCTTAATAGGTCAGTACAATCACTATCACACTAAGCTTGAGCTTGCCCTATCAAAAAAATTAGAACAGACAGGCACCGCTTTAAGGCAGTTGGTACAATTTACCTTGACTTAATAGGGTCTTTCTAGGGTGGGAGGATGGCAAGGAGTATAAACAGCCCTACAGATATTTTCACACTTTTCTTTGATGCTTCATAATATTGGTCATGGAGGTATTTTGCTTGCTCAGAACAGGCATTTAGTCTCTGGAATCTAACATCCCAGTCTTCATTCTACTAAATACTAGCAGATTTTTTTTGAATTTTTATCAGGTTCAGAGACAGGCAATTAAAAGTTTTTTTCCAATTTTTTTTTTTTCCTGTCCGTTTGCTTTGTTTTACAGAACACCATGTTTTCCAGTAATTTAAGGGACACTTTAGAATCAGTGTAAAGTTGTTCTTGTTATAGGAGGCATCCACCTCTCAGGGTCCCTCAGGTAGGTGATATGACTTAAAGGAAGCTATGACCAGGAGCTTCATCATCATCCGGACAGTATTTTGAGGACCACTGGCTGGAGGCCACTGCTAAACATCAAGCACTGAGCATTGAGTTTAGCTGAATCCAAAACTCTGGTGTGTAACATCGTTTCTGATTTGTAAGCATTCATTCTAATTTAATAGAGGAAGCCACAATTTGATAGAACACAAGTAGCTGGATCTGGTTCTGCATATCTCTAGCAAACTGGCACCCATAGTACAGACAAGTATATTAAATATTCATACCAAGTTAACATTTCTGAATTGCTAGCTGTTCAAATGGGAAACTAAAATATACCCCAAATTTGTAAAATGTGCCTATTATCTCTGATTAATGTGTCCCATCTGTTTTCTTCAGAAAATTATCTCTGTAAACATGAGCTTCCATGTACGGCTGTTGTCACTGTGTAACAAGAGGAGGAATTTCAGTGAGTACAATTTTCACATCCCTTTGCACAGGAGGAACTGATTATACAATCTGCATGACAATACAGGAACACATACTTACAGATTCTGTGAGGCAATTAAATAGGCAGGTACAGTGTCCCAAGTGTGCTGCCTGAGAGAGTTAATATAATATTCAGAATAGCAAACTGTAGCTTTGTGTCCTAAAATGCAAGCCCTTCTGATTTATCTATCACTGAGAGAGGAGAAAAAAACACTCCCGTTCATAATAGGAATATTGTGACATGAGACTTGGTGTGTTGTCCAACATAAGCAAGGCAATAAATCAAAGAACACAGCAGCCAAATTTTTAAAGAAAGGATGCTTTCAGCTGAAAGAGAAAACTGTCCTTGACTTTTTTCATCGGGATGTAAAAGTAAGATTCAACAACAAATATGAATAGAGATAAAAATGTACATATGAAACAACTGTAGCTCCATCCTCAGAAACCAAAACATGGGGAAAATGAGAAATCTCTCCCTGTTGAGATTTTGCAATTCATGAATGCTGTCGCAGGATATAAGGGGATAGTGTCAGCTCCTAATTGAGACAACACAAAAATTAACCAGAAAAGCTGCTTTTGATGCCTGCTCCTGTCTTTGTGTATGTATACTTTGGTGTGTGTATGTATGAAGATGCATGTGCAACTTTCTGTTCTTTGCTTTTGTCTTCTTTTTTTTTGTTGTTGTTGTTGTTGCCTGGAAGATCAACACGTAAAAGGAAAGGCAACTAATGCACCTCACGCTGAAAGTTTCTCTCCAGGGGAAAAGCCTTTGCCTACACAGCACACCATTAAAAATGGTGAGGCTCCACATGGGAGCACAGGGCTTCCCACACACAACAGCCTGCAAGATCAGGGGAATTAATGATGCAAAATGTTGTCTAAAGCAGGCACTTGGCTACAGAGCAAAATATGCAAATCTAAAAAATCAAGGAGCTCCTTGTAATGGCAAAATGGAAAACAGATTTTTTTTTTCTTTGTCCTGCCCTTCTCCAACAATCATTCACCATGAGAAAATCCCTTTTATTTTCTTGATCTCCAGTTGGTTAGTCTCGAAGAGCTGCCAGTTTTCCCCTTTCCCTGTGGCTACATCAATTCCTGCATGGTGTGCATATTGCAGAAAGGAAACGGTTTTACTTTCAGAGCTAGATTCTAGTCTATTAGAAATTTTGCAATTGAGGAATTATGCAGGAAAAAGGTAAATCCAGGTCACCCTCACCCCAGCAATCCCCAGCTGCTGCAATAGCCCCTGTAAGTGACAGTAGTCAACCTTGACATTTCTACAGCTATGCAAGATGGCTGGAAGCAATACCATCTAGCATACAGTTGGTATCATACAAATTAATACAGTGTAAATTCTGCTACTTTGCTGCTCACCCCGGTAGCCCTTTCTTTCTCTTTCAGAAAAGTAGCTGTGCTGATCAATAACCAGAAAATCTGTTGAAACCAGAGAAAATTGTTTGCCTTGTGAAAACTGGTTCTCTCCTGTAAACATTTGCTTTGAAATGACACGGACTGCAGCTGAATCCTAGATCAAGCAAGCCAGCAGAAATTGCTCACCCTAGTTTGACTTGAGAGGGGCAGTCATTCCTGCTTCTATCAATGAGCCTCAAACTTGACCCCTCTCCCACCCAACTTATGGTCAACGCCAAGGGACTGCAGGATCAGGATCATTAAGCAGCACTGAATGGACAAGTCCTAAAGCGAAGCAGAGGGACAGTCAATTGTAGGCTGAATGTGGCAGATTTATATCCACTAGGTGAAAGAAAAATGACTCCTAAATGGGCTGGAGCAGCTGCAAAACTAGTCTGCCATAAGCAAGGATGAAGCATGGGAATCTCAGAGAACAGCCTCTTTGGTATCCAGCTCTAAAAGCAATTACCATAGATAAAAGCAAGTTCCTGGCAGGGCAGGCAGACTGACAGGGCTCAATTCTTAAATAGCAATCTGATCCCAGGGGAGCTTCCAGGTCACTTACAGACCTACCATCATGGCAGCATTACTGTCTGAAAATATGACACTAGAGTTGGAGCAGGAGAGACTGTATCTCCAAATGCACTAATGTTGTCCAGATAGGGGCATTCAGGAGAGGATTCCACGTGGAAATTATTGTTCTCAATGCAGGTGTTGGAATGCAACATCGCCAGGGTTGGTAAGAGTGAGCTTCAGCTTTACAGATCAGAAGTAAAACTCCCAGGAACTTCTATTTTTAATAGAATCCCCTTTTATTGTGGTAAATCTGATCAAGATTAGTGCTGGGTAGTTAATTTCAGAACAATTGTTGCATAATCTCCCAAACTCAATTCTGTAAGGCCTAAAGCTGAATTACACTTTTGCTGCCAGAACAAAGTAATATTATTTTTTAATAATAGAGAAAATAATAGTATATTACATTCTATGGAGAGGCATCTACTTTGTTTAATTTTATCAGTTTATACTAAAAAAAATCAGAGAAAATATCAAGGTTAAAGTGAAGAGTTAGAGGAAGACTGGAGAAAATGCAGTATCTTTCATTTCTCTAAAAGAAAGGTTTTGAACCATGTGTCTCATGAGCCATGACAGGGAGCAAAAACTGAGAAGATAAAGCAGAGTGAGAAGCTGGACAGTGAAGCATGGAAAGATGTATGCTTAGTATTACTTAGAGAGACAGGTGAAAACAACGGGTAAGTGAACAAGTGAGAATAAAAGATCAAGAAGATGCAGTTAAAGCTGAAGTGGTAGCAGATGGCCATACTGCAAGAAAAGAAAATAAAAGAAACTCTACTTGTGAAAAAAAAATAGACCAATAAAGTAAGTTTAAAAAAAGAAGCCATAGCAAATAAAACTTTCAAGATGTGGATGGCTGGAGACAGATCTATCAAAGTTTTACTTAATGGAGAAATGGTTAAAGGCATCATGTGATAACTCCTTTGCTGTCTGGGTAGTTCTTTAGATCAGGCCAGCTTAGTGCAAAGTACAGGCAAGCTAATGCACGCATGGGTGCATTGTGATCACTAGGGGTAACCTAGATAGCATTAATAAGCACAAATACTTGAGCTTTCCTTGATCTAGCATTAACCAATTTCAGATCCATCTGTTCCATTTTGGATAGCAGCCTGGATGTTTCATGTTAACTTCATATGCTTCTAAATTGCCACCAGTTGTATATTCTATTAAATAACATTCATAATTCAACAACCGTCTGGACGGAACAAGGGCTATGTTATCCTCACAAATTTCAAAACAAGTGCCTAGAGAGAGCATAGAAACCTGATCCCATGCTCCTCAATTCTCTCCTCAGTTTAAAGAACACTACTTAACAGCATCTTTCTTTGCCCAAATTAGCAGAAAAAACACATTTAAACAAAATAGAAATGTGCTTTGAACAAACAAGCCAAAGGCTCGTGAGCCAAATTTTGTCTTTTCTTAAACATAAGCAATCTCATGACCTTCAGAGGCCTTTTCCTAAGCATTGGAAATTTGAGGCTATAAATGACAAATCTTGTTTGCAATGAAGAAATGGGAGGTAGGGAATTGATTTAAGGAGATAGGATTTGATCCAGTGGGTTAGTGTGAAAATAAACCAGTCTAACCTCCCTTTATGGTTTAGTTTGAGCCTGTAGAGCCATCTCCATTTCAATTCCCCTCATTAAGGAGTTTTCTCATTCTCAGTTTCTCTCATTAAAGACATAAAGTTTAAAAGGTGGCAACTAACTGGAAGAAACTGTGTTTGTACAGTGAATTGAAATCTAACGGCCTCGAGTTTTGCCCTCAATTACATCCACATGAAGTTATTTATAACTTTGGTACTCATTGCAAGTACAGATGGTATCAAAGTCATTTATCTGCATCTCTTGGGATTTATCAAAAGAATGAAGGCAAGTGGCAAGCTGAAGTGACCACTCTTGGTTTACTCATGTGTGTTATCAGTGATCACTGGCAGCAATAAGCTCGAATTTTGTGCTATTGAATGAAGTCATCCTAGCACTGAACTAGAAACAAAGCAGCACAAGTTTCCAAAATTCCTCCACATAGTACTATAAAATGATGTTGAAGTCAGTAATAGTGAGTGAAACCGTAAAAGTAACTCTAGAATTTCTTTGTTGTATCAGTAAAAAAAAAAATCTTTATTTCTTGAAAAGAGATGAAAATATTTATTTGGGAACCTTTTGCTTCCAAGCAGAAACCCATCATAAATTATGTAAATTGTTCCATCGTTCCATCTTCCACTCCGGCAGTGCAACCTGGGATTTCATTCCTCCTCTCCTTCTGTTTCTCTGCTGTGTAATCATCAACAGTAAGACACCTGCAGTTTAAGATTATATGTGACTAGTAAATCCATCATTTTCTAAAAGAATGTCTGTGTAGTCACTTGTCATCTAGATCGAGTAGGTTTACGTACATGTCTTTGAAAAAATTCCTCTTAACTCAGGAGGTGAACACGTGCTTTCTGCTGAAAACGCCTCCGAAGCGTACAGACTCCCAGGAACACTTCCTGGCACCGTCCTCCTTGGGAAAGAAAAAGAAAAAATAAAAAAGAAGACGCCAACATTTTTCAGATCAAACAAAAGCTTGAAAATACTTACCCTCCTAAAATATTAATCAAGAGAGGAGGAGAGTGCCATCATACAACCTGCTTGGAGTTTCTAGCCCAGTCAGACAAAGTGAAAAAGGAAAAAAAGGAGAAAGAAGCTTAGATCATTTGATGGCGTGAAATCTATGGCTTATTCTAGAGATCTTGGTCCTCTGATCTCTCTCGTTTGTAACAAGTAATTTATTTTCTTCTGCATTCTTTTCATGTATTATAAGCAGACATGAATTCAAAATATAAGGAGAGAAACAACATTCTGAAATAATATTAAAGCTGAAATTTTGAAACTTTCTTAATCATTAGCCTAACTTGGGTATTTCTAAATACCATCCACTAGAATGTAAGATTAAGTAAATCTTTAGTCAAAGTCAACATTGCTCTGCCTTTTGCCTGCAGAAACCCATTACTTAATATTCCTCAGAGACATATTTGCTTTTGCTGTAAATGAATAGCTTTGTGTTATTTCCACTTATGTATTGCCTACTTCTTTCAATTTTTATTTGCTCCTTGGAGCACCTGCAACTTAACACTCAGACTGGTACCTATATCTGCAGCACATCAGAATTTTTCAGCAACAGCCATTATCATCTTTGAGTAACACTGCTAGCCAAAAAACCCCAACCCTTCCTAAACAAAAAGGACATACCTGAAGCCCCTTTCAAGCAGTAATTGTTGATTTTAAAACCCTACTTACCATAAAGTTAATCTTCTGCGTGAATTGAAGAACCTCTGTTTGTTATTATGTCATTTAGGGGCAACAGGTGTATGCCAGACTGACAAGCAAATTATTCTTTTTAACCCTCTCAATTTATGGAATCACTTTGAAAGGGGTAGGGGTAGGGGTAGAGGAGGCCTTTTTATCATGATCAATACAGGGTTTCCCTGAAAGATTAATTTTTGTATATTTTACCTTTGCTGGATGAATTTTCTCTGCAGTGTTTTTTTATGTTCTGGGTTCCTGTTTATTCAGATTACCAACCTGTAAATTTTGAGTTATGCTGTATATGTTTGCAAGTGATACTCTCACTTCCCATTTCTCAACATTATGTGCAAATGCTTATGTTCAAAACAGCCCAACAGCCCTTACAAAAATATTGCTTGAAATTACATTTTGCCTCTTTTTCCTTTTCTGGCTTATTAACTTTCTGAAGAAAGAGTAATAGTGTCCAGTAGTCTTCAGTCACTAATTTTTATAAAGCAAACTGGAATTCTCCTCTCTTCAAGTCATACAAGAAAAAAAAAAAACAAACTCTCATAGACAGCATCATAATGAATAAGTGCTTGTTTATGTTTGGAAGTTTGTCAGGCTCTCCAGTTAGGTCAATTGGCCTAGGCAATGCTGTAACCTTTCACTGCTACCACAGCCTGCCAAAAGGTTTCAAGAACAAAAGAACAATTTTGTTTCAAAGAATAAAAATACCACATTCAAGGCAGTGTGCACATTATAAATTACTCTCTGAGTAAACCAAAACAATGCATGGGTTTTATATCTTCTGTAACACCTGAGGAATTGAGCCCTGAGCAGAAGGTTTCAGGCTGGAGGAAGACCACTCGGTGCCCAGGTCCGGGTCCTGGTGCAGAGGCTCAGCTGTTTCCATAGCTGCCTGAGATGCAGTGGTTGTTGCAGTCCCTCTCCATCCTGGGAAATCCCACACAGGTTTAAGTACCTCTGTGCACCTTCTGATTTTGGTCCCCTTATGGTACTTTCCCTCTAGGTCACCCTGAAGAGCACTTCCTTGCTGGTCTGGTGTTGCACCTACTGTTCTGCTCTCTTTTTCCTCCATTGATGGAAAGAAAGAGATGTTACTGAAGATCATGCACTGCAAGTATCTGGTCCTTATTTTGTGGCTACTGTGAAATACTGGGCTCAGTTTTTGATGGTGCCCCAAATAGGAAAGCAGTCATTGACTTAAGCATCCCTTTTGGGAACTGCATGGCAGAGGTTAACAAAAGTGCATGTGTTATGTAGCTAAGAGCTGACCGTAACTTCTACAAAAGCTACCGACACCAAGTTTTCTTCAGCACAGACATGGCAAAATGAAGAACATCTCTTCATTTTTGATAGTAAACTGCTGCTCCTTGTTTCTGAACCATGCGATATGGATAGTACAGATGTTACTGACTGTTGCCACTGCTATTTGTATGTCAACATAGCTGGAGGGGAGGGGCGGGGGGGTGGTGGTTAGAGTTTTGTTTCCCTCGCTTTCATTAGCCATTTTAATGTGGTAATGAATTCTTTTTTTTCTAGGAAGCCCACGGCAGGTTTTCAGACTTGGGAAAAGAGATACAAATGCAAGATACCTTACATAAGGTTGTATATCACCTAGATTTTGAATACAGCATAATATGTATCGACTCTGCCAGCTGATGACTTTTTTTCACTGTTCTCTACACATTTGGGCTGAATGAGAGAGTCTGATTACTTTACGTTTACAAGCCTCTGTTTTGTAGCAGGTTGAAGTCAAGGGCATAAAAAATAAAAAAAAATAGTACCTTACTTTGATTTGGACACAGTAAGACTGGTTTACAGAGAAGCTCATTCTGTGTGTGTAAAAATGCAGATTGAATATGGTTTTACTTTGTACCTACCCAACTTTTAATACTGCTTTTATATTTTAAAACACAAAAGAGATGTAGAAGTGCGGGCCTTATGTAAAATTCATTACAAATCTTCAAAACAGGTTTGATATGGCCAGTGACAAATGATGTCCCATAAAACACTGCATGACTATTTTTAACATAGCTCTCATACATAATTTCTCCTGCATTGATTGCCCAGCAATATGAACACATTGAAATACAAGACATTATAAATGGCAGGCTTTCATATCTCCACTTAATCTTTGCAGGACCTGTACTCACTTGACTTCATATGAGAAGCAAATAAAAACAAGTGACGCTGACAACTGGAACCATCCCAGCAGCTTAGCTCTATCCATCTATCTGTATTAATCATTGCTTCATATACATGGTGACTGCCTGCTAATGGAAACAATCCCAAGCTCCTCATTCTTACTTCCTCTTTACTGGGCAGTAATTTCTCTTTCAGCTGAGATCCTGAAAGTAGAGCCCTCCCTATACCTATATCACCAATCATTGTGGACTATAACCCTCAGATCAAGTAGTCTCACAATGCGCTTTTTTATAAGCCAAAATTCCATTTCTCCATCACTTTCATGAAAGCACAACTTTCTCTTACCTCCTACCCTCTCTAAAGTTGTTTACTTCTGCACCCTCCTCATTTTTCATCCACTAGCTCCACTTTTGTCCTTCACTGTAAGATAGATGAAAAAAGACCTGAGCGTCATCATGCATTGGCTTTCATTCCCAGTTTGCCCACTCACTTTCTATATCACTGGGTTATCTGAATAATACCTAGGATCCATCTCCCCCAGGCAATGAACACCACACCGAGGACAGGCACACCAGCATCCATTTCAGGCACCACGAGGCAGCTCTGAACACAGCCTGGGGTTCTGCACAGTGGGGATGTAGAGCCAATGCCATCCCCAACCTGGTAAGAATAGGGACAGGGAAGGAGCCAAGTAGAATGCATAGCAACAAGAGCAGCAAGCACTTCTCCCAGAAAGGCTCGAGCTCTCCTTTTCAGGCTCAGGTAACGTGTCTGCATGGTTCACAGTGTGGTTTTGCTGCAGCTTTGGTGTGTGCGAGGGCTGAAGGAGTTCACCACCCTGTATGTCTTTGCTAGTTGTGTTGCCAGCATCTCTTTACCCTTCTATGAAAAGGAATAGTACCACACAGGATTCTGTGAGCCTTAGGGAAGTATTACACGTTTGAGATCCAGGATGGAAACTTTAAGAACTTGGTGTTAGCTCTGTTTTAATTTTGTACTTCGCATCTGCATTTTTACCCTAAATCTCTGTCGTTGTCATCCTTTGAGGACTGGGAAGCGCCTCTTCAACCTTCCCTGTTATTTGCATTGTGAGGGTAAATTAGAAAATACTGCCTCAGTTCAGCGTGATCTCCCAACCCCCCAAAATGACTCAGTGGATCCAAGCTGGCTGCGTAAACAGGGGGTACGAGCAAGGGCAGGCAAGATGAACACATCCACCGACTTTCCTTGGGACTTGGAGCCAACGCAGGCATCCAACACTGCTGCCCCTCACCCCAAGGGTGAAAGGGCCCCTGGGGAGAGCGAACCATGGGCGGCGGGACCAGGGCTCACAGCCAGAGCCCTCTGTTGGCCCCGGGCCGGAGCCCACAGGTAGCCAGCGCTTTCCTTCTCCAGCGCCCACCGGGTCACCCAGGTCTCACAACTCGCCACCGCCTTCGCACGCGGCCCGCCCCACCCCGCCTCTACAGCTCGCTCCCGGCCCCGGGGCCGGGCCGCGGNGCCGCTCCACGCCCTGCCCGTGGCCCGGGTCCCTCTCGGGCTCGTCCTTAACGCCCTGGGCCCGAGAGAAGCCCGGACGGGGAAACTTCGCCGGAGTTGAGGGACGAGAGCGGCCTCCGTCCCTGCCGCCGCCGGCTCGACGCGCTCTACCCGGCCCCGGAGGGCCCGAGGCGGCGAGGGCGGGAAGCGGTGGCCGCGCGTCGCGGTCCTGTAGGGCTGGGGCCGTGCCGGGAGGCGGCGGCCGGAGGCGGGAAGGCCGGCCCCGCGTGGCCGGGAGCGCAGGTCCGGCGACCGGGGGTTAGAGGGCAGCCGCTCCGCCGAGGTAAAGGCGCTGAGGCGGGGCACGGCCCGCCCGTGCAGTCCCGGCGGAGGGGACCGTAGGCGAGGGAGGGGGAGCAGGGCCGGAGGCGGGAGGAGGCCGCGGCCGGGACAGCGGCGCTGAGGCGCTAAGGGCTCCGGCAGGGCGGCCTGCAGCAGGCCTGGGGTGCTGGACACCTCCTCCCTTCTGGAAGAGCCTTTCACAGGCTCTAGTTGCAGAGTACTCCCCCAGCTCTGGTGGGCTTCACTGTGAGAGTGCAGCTATGCTGCTATTATTAGTGCTGATATTTAATGTTTGTACAGTCATAATAGATACTGGAACTACGTCCACTCTGGTACTTTGCCTCCAGTCCCTCAGCGTGGCTCAGTGAAGGAGCAAATGCCTTAATCTAAAATTGGGACTTTCAGAGCCCACCTTCAGCTGCCCCTCCATCTGGAAGCACCCACAGCCCTCTACGAGATATTTCCAGAGTAGCTAAAGCTTGGCAAGGCTTAGCGGCAAAGCTCCAGACTTGCCTGCAAGCCTTGTTGGAATTGGGACACTGCATCGTCCATGGCCGGAGCTATGCTGCCCTTTGCAGAATGCAGTTGCAGCAGACACCCTGCTCTGTCCTTCCCTTGGTCAGTTTGCAGTGCTGGTACTGAGTGAGAGATGTTTGGGTCCCCTCTACCAAGTGGGGTTCAGCACTGTAGCTGAGCCGCTCACTGTCCCAACAGTGGCCTCAGGTGTTGAGCAGTCCTGCTGCAGCACATCTTGTGTTGTGGCGATGTGGTCCTCTGTTGACATATACAAGTCCTGTTCGTGAGGAACTCAGATGAGCATCTTCTGCCCTAGCGAATACGTGAATGTATATGATTGCACTAAGAAACTTACTGATATAACTCTTATTGTAGGCATGCCTGTTGTTAATGATGGTATCTTCTGTATGCTAAAAGCTTGTAGTAACTCTTGAATGAAACAGTAGAGTTTTAGTTGGTCACTTGCCTTTGGAAAATTGTGGTTTGCTTGTCTGGAATGCCCTTGTGCTTTATAAGGGATAAATTATTGCCCTCTGTCATAATATGTTCTGTAGTATTTAAAGGTTGTTGCCTTCTTTCTGCTGGGGGCGGTGGGCCAGTGATGGGTGAAGTGATGCTTGTAATAGGTAGTTTTGTATCATTTTGTCAGGTACTTTGGGATTGTTACATGAAAGAGTACATAGGTGTCATTTATTATTATGAATGCCTCTCATGTTTTGGAATTTAACAGACATAATATTTGCCATCATGTCACCATCAACATATTAACTATTGTAGTTATAATCAAAGGTGGCAACAGTGGCATTCATATGCTTAATTACATTTCATATAGGTGACCAGCGCTAACTTATTAAATTAATATGTGGTGGAACAGGAACAAGTGTCACTGCTTCCCTTTGTCGTTAGGGAGCTGCCAGCTAGCTTCTCACATATAAAAGTCAGTATATAGTGAAGCACATGGCACCAACAAGTTCTGAGTGTATTAAAGGACCCTTTCTCTGAACATTTATTTGATGCAAATAATAAAAAAATAGTTTCCATCTTTCAAAACTGGAAATACTGAACAATGTTCATTTTTAAGTAAGCTGAAAGCAAGATGTGTTAAGGCTTCATGAAAATAGAAGAGACTTATGCTTACATCTTACTGGCCACCTTTCTGGTAGGTGGAGGAATCTATACGGTTTGTAGAACCCTAGGGTTCAGATCCCTGGTTTTATTCATAGCAGTTTTCAGTTCAGGTCTGTGTTTCTGGAGAATATACAAGTCATTTCATTGCCGGCTGTATTAGAAGGGAAGTGTCCCATCCCCCCAGCTCTAAAAAGAAATTTATTTTTTTCTCAAAACTGTTAGAGTAGGTTTTCTGCATTAACATCACTTTCTGGTCACAAGTTAAAAAGCTTCCTCAGAATTTTTTAAGCAATGGCTCTGTCTTTGTCCTGATAGTAATGTGTGTGTGGCTAATAATCCAAGCATTGTATCCTAGCAATGCCTGGGATAAGTTTCAGAAGAAGAAAACCTACCACCATCATCATCTTTTATGGCCATTTTAAGTAAACTGCAATTTCTTAGTGGGATTTCAGAAACAAGTAGGATCACTCTTTTCAGAGATATTCTGAAATTTTAGTTCTGCATGAGGCCAAAGCCACAGGGCTTTTCCTTAGGTAACTTCTGTAGAGGGGGGGGACCAAACAAGAATGGGTATGTTACCTCCTAAGGTGTTATCTCTTCTTCTGCTCTTTCAGGGTCTCATTTACTTCCAGGTATAAAAGGAGAATTGCTTTATCCCACAGTTGTTTTTGTCATGTTCAGTTTCTATAGTAATGACTAAATGAGAGGAATTTAACTTCCTTTGCTCTGATTTGCCTACTTTCTGGCAGATGGATCATTCTCAGATGGGTATGGAAATGTTCAACTGGTCTGCTTGAACTTTTGAGGATTGTAAACTTTATTGCAAAACATAGCTATATATTATTCATTTTGAGCTGCTTAGCAAAAAAAAAAAAAAGGAAAAGAATAACAACAACCAACCCAAAAACCAAACAGATAGTAACTTCCAGGAAAAAGATACTGAGTCTGTATATTCTATCAGAAATAGGGTGATATGCTTTTCTGTGGTACAGAAAGAGAAAACAGTGGCAGAGTTCTGTGCCCAGTTCTTGTTAAGGCTGAAGATTCAACAACACCTGGAAAGAGAGCATAAGGACATGCAGGAGACCTGATAGTCTCATCAGCTTCTGTGTGTCAGCTATCCTTCTCTTCCACTGCTGTACCCAGCTGTGTGTGGGAACTTAATACCAGGAGTTGTACAAGCAAAAGACCCTTACCTTTGGCTACTGACAAAGCATGCAAACTATAAATCAGTCTCTAAGTTAAAAGATAAGATATATCCATCAGCTTTAAGCTTTCATTTGGCTCTCATGAACTTTTCTTGCATGAACTAGTTTCTCATTAGAGCAAAAGTGGGCCATGAGAGGAGCATACAGCTTCAATTTCCTGATGCAACTATAGCAGAACAGTCACATTTGAAACTGGAGTGTTTTTTTCCCAGTGAACAAACCCGTTGATTGAAGGTTTTGGGATACAGTTGTTTGCAGTACTGGGAAAATTAATTAAGTTTCATTCATCTAAACCTATCACTCACTATAAAGCATTTTTCTGGAAGTCCCTGCTTAGTCCAGTTGCTGCAGTCTATGGTCGTGAGCATCTCCATGCTCTTCGCCACTGTGTGGCTTCACAGGCCTCAGTGAATCAGTGACTGCCACATTCTGCCACAAAGCTGACTTTTGGCATCATTCATCTGAATTTTCTAGCTAGTAATGTCCAGTCTTGACCATGAGCATTGCACTTGCATTGCATAGATAGGTGTAGTGAGAAGGTTGATTTCTGTTTTGTGTTTGACCTCCTTTCTCTTTTTACCTCTGCATGTAAAGATCCATAGACTGATTTGGTGTGGCTCTTGGTGCCTCTCAAGTGATTATGCTCCGTTCAGCAGGCTTATTGAAATGTTTAAGCTCGTGTGAAAATACTTAACACCTATGTGACCTTAAATAGAAAGAGAATTAAAGACAATGAGAATAACAGTAAATGTAAAGTTAACGCATATGCTTAAGTCTCAAATATGAAGTTTAGAAGAGAATGAAGACTGGACATTAATTTCTGAAAAGCATACACTTTTTTCCTATATCATATTGTCCCAGCAAGAAAAAGAATGTGTGTGGTTTTGTAGTCCAGCACCCATGAGAAGCAAATGTGATTCTGTTTAGGCTTAAGAATACAAATGCATGCATCAGCATGCAGAAGTCAGACCACATTTGCATATAGCATAATGTGACTTCAGTCCTGATTTTTGGCCTAAAACCAGTATGTGTGCATGTAAAATATAATTAATGTAATGTTGGACCCTACGGGAGAATTTTTATCTGACCTTTTATCAGGAGTAAATTTGGAAGCTGCCCAAAATGTAAAATCCCCTGCAGTTCTACAGTAGATGTTGATGGAAAAGCACTTATGGGAATGTTTGTCTCGGATCTCCCAGAGGAAGAGAAACTTCAGTGTGTCTTTGCTTAAAGAAGCCTAGATTTTGAGACTGTTAGCTGCACAGAAATAAGGTAAAATAACAGTCTGACTCTATTGTGCTTACAACAACTGAACTTTAACCAAATTAAAAAAAAAAGTGCAAAGTATTACATGCTAAGTGTCTTAAACTCTGCCTGTGCCACAAATGACTGTGAGTGTGCGTATGTGGTTGTGTGCAAGTCATGTGTGCTTGCTTTGATTCCAAATGTATGGCTTTGATCCCAGATGTATGGCTTTGGTCCTAAATGTATGGCCATACTATGAAATCGGTATAATATACTGCACTTCGTTCTGTTGGGGCTGTTCAGCTGTGTGGTGGAAACCTGTATGTCTGGCTCAAAGTCCACCTAGAGCAGCAGTGTGCCCCTCACCCTGTTAGAAGTTGGAAGGTCTGTCTGTCTTACCAGCTGATGGCTGCTGTGACACGTGTACGTGCATATTTTGCTGGGATTTCTGCTTATTGTTATGGATTATGTAAGGTTTGGCTAGAGCTCTCCTAATATTTTCGTAGCCTGTATTATAACAATATAAAGTCTTACTTTATTTTTTTTTACTAGAGTCAGTGTCCCTTCTCACTAAAGTAAAAGCTTTTTACACTCCCTTCTCTAGTGTAAAAGCACAAAGCACATATGGAAAATCTAGTAAAAAACAGTATTTGTTTATTTTAGCTTGGCTTCTCAAAGAAATTTATGTTTCTGAATGGTTTGGGGACCAGAGCTAGTTCATTGAAAGCTGCTGCATTAACCTACTATCCTCAATAACCCCAGAACAGCATGTTTCAGGAAAAAAAGGTGGCAAGGCAGGGATAAGTGATGCTTTTTGTGTACTTCCCCCTAGCCTTCTCTAGGCTTTGAATCTAGTGGCTGGTTTCAGTCGATAAGAGTACAGATATCTGAAAAAGTGGGGTTCTTGCTTGCTCAATGAAATACAGCCACAAAAATGTTGGAGACTGCAGGTGCCCATTAAAGAGAGAGATACAAAAAGTGCTCATGTGGAGTTTGGCAGGAGTTCTTGTGGGAGAGAAGCACTGTAGGTGTTCTCCTCTGCTCTGACAACAGCTATAGTCAAGGTATGAAAAGTGTCCTGTGTGGCTTTGGTCCTTAGGACACAAAGCCTTGCTGCAGCATTGATGCTCATGGAAATACTAAAGTGCCATCCTTACACAGTTTGACTGAGACCTAGCGAGAAGGCCAGCACGATACAGCTGGTGTCCTTGTCCCCTTAGTACGCTTCAGCACTATCCGAGGGGCCGTACAATGAAAAGCTGTCATGATACTTGCTTTCATTTTTTATATCAACAGAATAGGAAGGTAGTGAAAAAAGAAGACACTGCGTCTGAATAGATACTTGGCTCATTTTTCAGTCTTAGCATTTAAATTCAGAAAATTATTTTAATCTCATAACTCTGGTTTGGGAGAAGTAAAAGACAAATGTCACTTCTGGCTGATATTAGGTCTAAAGATTGGGAAGAATAAAAATTAGTTTAATAGAATAATCTCTTTCACCTTCAGTGAAGTACTTCTGCATCTCTGCAGAAGAGACAGGAGTTTGCCCAGAAATCTACACTTGTTCGTAGTATGTTTAGGCCATTTTCAGATTCTGTTTCTTGGGCAAAATAGCTCAAAAGCAATAGGATGTGTTCTGTTATCTCACGTAACACAAAGACAGTAGTGGTGATGTGAGCATGCCTGCGTAGGAGCATTGCCTCACAGGCTGTTGCACACCTTTGCAGACACTGATGCAGAGAGAATTGGAGGATGAAATGGCAGGTGAGCCCATGTCTGTCCTTCTTAAGCAGATGCAAGTTCACTCCTGCTGCAGCTCTCTGAAAAACAGTTGTAATCTCTGCTCCAGAGCCCCTCATAGTTCCACTTCCACTATGCAAGAGCAAAAAAGCCATGCTTTCTGAAACCACTGTATCAGAGGGAGCTGGGTTTCAGGCATGTTTGTCCTGTAATTAGCACTTGTGAATAAATTTTTGAGGAAGGTAAAGTAGATCAGTCAGAGAAGCAAGAAAACTTGCTTGCTTGGTGGGGAAGAGGAAGAACCGTGCTGGCATTATTGAGTTCCTTCCACTCTGAAAACCACAACAGAGTTGCCAGAAGCATGGAAAAAGAGAGAAGGAATTTGATTTTTTAAATTCTTTCTGATATAGTCTACACATGTTCTCTCAGCCTCTGCTTCTCTTCTTCCTCTGTCTAGCTAGCTTTTTCCCTCATCACAAAATATTTACGTGAGGGTATGGTGAGATAACACAGCATAGAGAAGCTAATGGTAATTTACTACAGATATGTCATATATTACTAATTTGGAGCTTTTCCATGCTCACAGTGGAACTGAATACTCAAATAATTTCCTGTATAGTGAACCTGCACCTATGTTACATTTCCTAGGACTTCATGGTTAGAAAGGAAACAGTCACTTACAGTGCTCTTGATGCAGCCAGGTCAGCCCTTGTTTGTAAATGGCAGCTGTGTTTAATATTTTCTGAACATAACAAAAACCTATTGAGCTATTCCTTTTCAGGTTGGGTTGGTGGGTTTTTTTTGTAAATTTTGTGTCACAGCAGTCTAGATTTAGTGTCACTTTAATCTCACAGTGTAATATAATGGCAATAAAATGATTCCCATCCAAGTCTAGAGAGAATCTGTGCTAATACCATTAAAATGTGCTTACCGAATCAAAACAAATGCGGTGTTAGCGTGTGGGAACTGTGTTTATGCAAGTATAATGTTTCAGCAATACGAGATTACTGTAGGAAGCAGCTAATCCAAACCTAGAGAGACTTCTCATTACAAGACCATTAAAGTGACACAGTGACTGAGGTGCAAATTTCATATGGGAAAAGCAGAAGCACAAATTTTGACATCAGTAGTCAGGCATCTGTCAAACTCAGTGGAGTTTTTCCCAGAGTCAGGAATGCAACACCATGACCTTTGTAGCAGCAAGTCTCTTTGCTCTTAACAATACTTATAGAAAAAATATTTACTTCACTATTACTTAATAGTTGGCTAACAGCGAGTTGTATTTAATGCACCACACATTTGGTGGTTGTAAAGATTTGTCCAGAGTTCATTACAGAAACATTAAGATACTGTTTCAAGACTTGTGAAATAATACAAATTTTGGTTATATCTTAAAGCTCTTCTAATTTTCTTTCTGTCTGAATATGTAATTTCCAGGAAACACCATTTATTTCCCATTTGCACAGCACCCAGAGCAGAGAAGCTTTGCTCTACACAGGAACGCCTTGGCAATACCACAGCCTAAATTAGTGATTTCTAAACCCAAAATAACTGTTACTGACAGATAAGAGCCAACTTGTTTATCTTTTCCATAAGAATCGGCACCTTTCCCCTCCCCTCAGACTGGATTTCAGTAAATATAATTCACAGGTGTTATTCAGGACCATCCAAAATATACTTGTCTTGCCCAGGATTGCTTCTTGTCTCCCTCCATAGTCTGTAGAAGGAGGCTGATATTACACGAAGTGGCTTGTCCTGGTCTATTAGAAACATTCGAAATAGGCTCCACTATGAAAGTAGTTTAGACAGTAATTCTGTAGAAGACATACATCATTTTAGATGGCTAAATGAGGTGATAGGAATTCAGTCTTTGTTGTACGAAAGAGGAAACTTTCTCAGAAGAAAGGTGTGTGTGTGAGACATGGCATGCAAGCCGTTAGTAAATAACACAAACCTCGATTTCTCTACCAACATAGATGTGCTTAAATTAGGCAGCGGTCCTTATTCCATTTAAAAGCTGTTTGCACCTAAAATCTGTTTTAAAGACACTAATTAAATTCAGCTTCTATCAAGTGATTCATACTAGGAATAAAGTACTATTATAGCATAATCAGGGCATACTGTCTGTGTAAATGATTGGAGGGAAGATACCAGGACAGTGGTTTTAAAAATAATCCCAATCACAGGTTATTGGCTGTCTTTATTTTTCATAATTTTTTTTTATTAAAAGCAGTAGGTTTCTAATACTCTGTTAGCAAGCAGGCACAGACATTAATATTAATCATATTTTTCATGCAGATAAAATTAGGTCTACTTTAAATGCTGTTTGTGTCAGTTTCCATTTTTGTGATGCTTCTTATATTTATAAAAATCCTTGGCCCCAGTCATGAGGTTTGATAGTAGACAGTGGTTCTGTAAACTGTATGTGTGGTATAATCTGAAATCTAGATTCTAAATATCAACTGATTCTGTCTGCCACCAGAGAAACCTGAACTGGAACTGGTAATTTTAAATGTTTCCTGCTGTTATAAATTGGAATACGGCAGCCTCGGGCTATAAGAAGATGTCACACACGCGATCATAGGTCTTTGCAGTGGTCAGGCCAGATTAATTGAGGGTAATCTAAATTAACTGTGTCGGAAAGGAATTAGTGGGAACAAATGTTGAAAGTCAACTGTTTATCAGAGGAGTAATCTGAAAGTGAGCAAAAATTCACATTCAATTACAGTGACCTTTTTGAGTAACCGCACTATTAAATAACAAAATCTGGAGTGGAAACTTGTTAAGGAGACAGACTGTAATTGCTTTGTGTCAAGTTTGATCAAAAGAACTTAAATACTTATCTGTATAACAAAATATTTATATAGCTTTCTTTTCCTAATGTAATAAATGGATTTGAAAATTGTCAGTGAACTTGGAAAAAGGGAAGTGTGTCTCCAGTGCAGAGTAGTTACCACTTTTCATGCTCTCAGGGGTTTACTGCATACCAGGTTGTAAATATCTTAACACCAAAAAAAAAAAAAAAAAGGAAAGGTAGTGCAATTATCTTAGTCTCTGTGCTGTGCATGTAAGAGTGACTCAGACCATTGAACTTTCTCCAAAACAGTGGGTTGCTCTATAGAGCACCAGCTTTGTTCAAGGATAGAATTAATGACTGGGTTGGGCAACTTAATTGAATTGCAGCTAGGAGCAGTTTCTGAGTAAGACGGGTATTTTGCTTTTAATTATTTGCTCAAGAATAATATTTTCTGAAATCATGCACTTCTTAATTTATTTGGCAAAAAATAAATCATTGTATTAATCAGCCAGCAGACTGTTCTGCAAGAGTAATTATTCTTCTGCCTTCTCAAACAAGTCAACACACTCGTCTAGAAATGAAATTCATAAAAGAACAGTTCTTCCTAAGTCTGCTTTTACACGAGGCAAGCAAACATAATCAGTCCTTTCTTTCATGGATAGCCAGAATTTCATATTAAAGTAACTATGAGCACAACAGACCTCACTAGGCAGGTGAGATCTGGCTCTTGGCAGTGGCTGGTTCGCTTTCGTACATTGGTACTCTGACAGTGACTGCTTCTCATGAGATGAGAGTATGCCCAAAGAGACCTTGACGTTCTAGTGCCCTTTGATATGTAGAGTTCAGTACCTTTCAGATTTTGGTTTTTCTGTCATCCTTGTAGATTAACTTTAGCAGTTAAAAGGGAAGAGTCCTCTGAGGGCTTCACCAGTAACAAACCCCTGTTTATGATATTATTCACTAAAAGAGAGACAGAAATGGGAAAGACCTCTCTCTTTAATCAATAATGCATGCTCTAGTTAGTCCTGTCCTCTGGACGTGATTAAACATTTATTTTGTTTCATAACTGATGATTTTGGTTGACTAGGGATTATAACTATGTATCCTCAAGGCTTTGCAACTAGCATCTGGAAGATCTAACATGAACTGGGTAGTCAGCTATGGTTAATGTTAATGTGGCACATAAGTGAAAAAGACTACTCTTATCCCCAAAAGAAAAAAATACCCCAAAATCCCAATGGGGAGAGCTGCAGCTAATTCTGTAACTGGTAGCAAGTCAGGCTGAACTTGCACTGGGCAGATGCCTTTGACGAACCAACTGCAGACAGTAGCCTCAATGTATGTCTTTCTCACTACTCTCTTGAAGTTTTGAGAAGCAGTGCTGCTTCATTCATGTTAAAGATGAAGGAAAAAATGGCTCTTTAGAGGCCAAGCAGTATAAAATGTTAGGTTAAGGTCTGTTCTTAACCAGTTAAATATTGGGCCAATGAGACTGATAGGAAAAGCACTTTAGCTTCTGACCGCTGTTTGGGGGCATGTTGTACCTTTAGTGACTGTCATTGGCTTTGAAGGAGTTAATGTTGGGCTGTTCCACATCTCCACAACACAGCTGACAGGAGGACCTGAGCCTCTGTTGAAGTCTGCCCATGATCACCCCCATCCCCATGTCCCTCATACAGATGGCCGGACAAGGTGCCCAAACACAGACAGCTTCCTCAGTGTACAAGGGGGATAGTGAGTTCTTGAAGGACACGGATAAAGAAAATGAACGTACCAGTAAGGAATATTCAGCATGGTGCCAAGTATGTTCATCTGGTGGCTCAAGCTGACAAAATTTGACAGCTGCTGAAGAGCAGAAAATCCTAAATGAACATACAGTGGTTGTTATTAAATAGGAAATGTGATATTGACTGGAGCACAATAAATGATGATGTTTTCCATGTACTGGAATGTGGTATTTTTACATTGGTAGAATACTGATACAAGTGCCGTTCAGTAAAATAAATGCTTTGTTTTTCATATTGACCCTTCTGTGGGGAGCAGCATTTGAAAACCTTCCAGCAAACACACACAGCATGTAGGTACATGCGTGAAAGAGAGGAGGGAATTCAGAAATTTTTTGAGAATTGCTTGCAATGATTTTGTTTCCTTTCTGCTTCCTTCCCAGGCTCTTTTTAATCCCTTGGTTTTGTGTTTTGGGATTTTGGGGGTTTTTTTTTTTCCTCTTTTGCTGAAGGAAAATGTCTTCCTTGAAAGGGAAAGCACAGACTGTTTTGGGCCCTGTGGATCCGGACTGCCTTGGCTACACGTTGACTCATGAACACTTGACTATGAACTTCAGCAGCTGCTTTTGTCCACCTTCTGCAGGCCAAGAGTCTCTGTCTGATGGGCCCATTGAGATGAAGAACTTGTTTTGGATTAAGCAAAATCCCTACAGTCATAAAGAAAACCTCCTTTTGTACCAGGAAACAGATGCTGTGAAGGAGGAGCTGTTGCATTTTAAAGCAGCAGGTGGTGGGACAGTCGTGGAAAACACAACCATGGGAATTGATCGGGATGTGAATAGTTTGAAGAAACTTGCTGAAGAAACTGGAGTCCATATTATTGCTGGGGCTGGGTTTTATGTGGATTCCACTCATTCTTCTCAAACACAGGCGATGACAGTAGAGCAGGTAAGTCTTAACCATTAATTTGGAGTCTCCTATGATTTATTTACAAGGGCAGGTAGCAGCAGGGTGAAGGGTAATGGTTTTAAACTAGAAAAGAGTTAGATGTAGATTGAATATTAGGAAAAAAAAATAAGTATGAGGGTGGTACATCACTGGTTTCCAGGAGAGGTAGTGAAGGCCCCATCCTTGGAGATATTCAGGGTCAGGCTTGATGGGGCTCTGAGAAATCCCATCTAATGAAGATGTCCCTGCTCACTGCAGGGAGATTGTACTAGATGACCATTAAAGGTGCCTTCCAACCTAACTCATTCTGTGATTCCTTGGAGAGTTGGAGAGAAGTTCCAGCAAAATAGATGAATTCTAGAAGTTCTCAAAGTTAAAAACTTGGGAACAGCATTACTGCTTCTGTGTTATAGCTGAACCAACATTACCTGTGTGTGCTGGGATTACCTGTCAGCATTTCCAATTCTTAAGCTCCATTTTCTCTCAGGGATTTGTTATAATGCAGCAGTAAAAGGAAAATAAAGTACTTCATGTGTGGACATTGAGTACAACAACAATTATCCTGTTCTTTTTACCGTTTTTAAGGCAGGAATATATCCCTTCTCCCCATTTTGTCTCTTTCTAGCAAAAGGAAGTGCAGTATTTATGGGGCAGTTGTAAATAATTGGTCTGCTCAGGCTGGCTGTTGTATCACTGTTCTTCACAGTTTACAAATGGGTCAAATTAATTTTAAAAATCAGTGGTCAAAACTTGAGCAGATGTAAAGTGATGCAGTGCATGCTGGACCAAAGCTGGCCCAAGAGCAGTTCTGGTTTTCCTAAATATTCTTGTATTGCCTGAAAACTGATACAAATAGATTTCTTGGGGCAAAGGTTTCCCTTCTGTATTTGGTGGACTGCTGGAGACCCCCATATGTCCCGCACTCAGCAGGCAATCAACACAAAATCTGGTCCAGAAGGCAGTTGGTTACTTCGAACGCTTTGTGCAGTGACTGATCACAGAGTCACAGAATGTGAGGAGTTGGGAAGGACCTCGAAAGATCATCTAGTCCAACCCCACTCCCTGAGCAGGATCATCTAGACTGGATCACACAGGAACGTGTCCAGATTGGTCTTGAATGTCTCCGGAGAAGGAGACTCCACAACCTGGGCAGCCTGTTCCAGTTCTCCGTCACCCTCACAGTGAAGTTCTTCCTTATATTACGATGGAGCTTTCTATGTTCCAGTTTGGAACAATTGCCCCTTGTCCTATCACTGGCCAAAATTGAGAAAAGCCTGGATCCATCCTCCTGACACTCACCCTTAACGTATTTATAGACATTAATGAGGTCACCCCTCAGTCTCCTCCAAGCTGAAGAGACCCAGCTCCCTCAACCTTGACTCATAAGGAAGGTGTTCCACTCCCTTAATAATCTTGGTGGCCCTGCTCTGGACTCTTTCAAGGAGTTCTGTGTACTTCTTGAATTGAGGGACCCAGAACTGGACACAATATTCCATATATGGCCTCATCAGGGCAGAGTAGAGGGGGAGAAGGACCTCTCTTGACCTACTAGCCACCCCTCTTCCAATACTACCCAGGATTCCATTTGCCTTCCTGGCCATGAGGGCACATTGCTGGATCATG
>VXBZ01003794.1:0-14630 GCA_013399135.1 Heliornis fulica
CCCTCCCTGGCAGCCAGCTCATGTGAACCTCCTAAATATCAGGGACAAATCTACATAAAGAGTTAATTCTACCATGCATCTAGGGCTGATAATTAACCTAGAACAGATACTTTCAAACCAAACACTACTGGCAATGTGCAGCCATGAAGGAGAACATGTATGGCTCATACATTAAATGTTATTCTTTCTGGAAGTGTGAGGCAACAGCAATTTGTTTTAAAAAGATCATTTGGGATTTGTTAGCACATTGTACATTCTCACACTAAACAGTAAAGTGAAAATAAATTTTCTCTTCTAGCACAGATAAAGTTCTAACAGCAGACAAGTAGAGGAATCTGCTTTTATTATATACGGATACACCTATTTATACAAACTTTATATATGCATACACATGTATATGTATATATACATATATTAAAAAGTTGGCCAGTGGTAAATGCTATTGACAGGATGACACAGGAAAAAATGTGAAATACAAAAATAAATACCCAGCTTCCCCCCATAGAAAGAGATGCCTTTCTATGGCTTTATCATTACCTAGATCAATCTGTCAAAGCAGATTCCACAATAGGTTGTGTAACTAACACATCAAAATTATGGATCCAATTCAGGAAAGATTTACTCCATCCCAGTCCAGTTCAGCATTTAAGCACATGCTGAAAGTGCTGTCGATGTTACAGACATGCCCAAGCAGTTTTCTTGAACGTGAAATGTTGGCTTGAGCAAAGCTTATAAGTGCACATTAATTTTTGAGAATCAATGTCCTCCCTCATCTGAAAACAAGACCATGAATAACTCAGAAGACTGGGGATCAGTGATGACAACACACCAAGTATCAGAGGAAAAAGGAAGATATTTATCTTGACATTCTGCAGGAAAACCTGCATAACTCTAACCAGTGCCAGAAGTGCCAGATGCAGACAAATGCAATAGAAACTGGAGAACCTGAAGGTGATGATGACCTCAGCCTCTGAAATGTAACATGGGGAATGCATGTCCACAGTGAAGCTTGCAGTGCAGCCACAAGACAGTGAAACACCTCTCATCTTTAAACTAGCTCAGGAAACCATGGTACCTGACCAGAGCACATGTAAGATTTGTTAAAGACAGGAACTGCAATGCATTACACTGGCTTCCTTAATCTGAAATACATATAGTATGAGGTAGGCATTCATTGAGTCCCCAGCAGTGGAGCTGTGTTATAGGTGTCATCTATGTAAGGTACATCATGAGAGCAACAACTTCCACATCTAAATCACACTAAACTGTGGTAATGCAGCTTCAGGAGGTCCAAATTCAGTTTGAGATGCCCTTCAGGAGAAATATAGTACTTCTCAAGAAAAGGCCACAGCAAAAGAAGGCCCATTACATGTCTTGAAATATGTGCCTCTGAACATTAAGCAGGGGGCAGAAGAGGCACAATGTAAGCTGTAGCCCCTAAAGAAAAGGATTTTGATATTGCAGCCTTGGATCTGCCCGTCTCAAAGGTGCCAGATTTAGCATGCCACTACAAGTGAAGTAGCAAGCTCCTAAGAGAGGAGAGGAAGACAAGAATTCACACTGGTACCTTGAAAATTGACCTCTTCCTAGAAACCACAATTTAATTATAACTAATATACATTTCTAAAAATACAACACAGGTCTGGTTCCTATCTGGGTTTTATTTTCCCCAATCACAGAAAAAAAACAAAAACAACAGTGTATGATAATGATAAACCAAACTATAAATAAATCCAACTGGATTTACTTATCAAATACAAAGCAGCTTCAGTGGCAGTGAAAGAAAAGGAAACTTGCTTTTGTTCACAAAATTTCTTAAGTCACTGAAGAAATCTCAACATTCATCAGTGTGAATTCCTGTCTCACAAATATACTACTCAAAGTTTCTGGTTAGGAATTAGATAGATCATATGCAGTAGTCTAACCAGATTAAAAGACCCAAGTGTGATTAAAGTTGTAACAACAGAGATGTTACCAAACTTAGAAGACAACGAAGGACCCCTGTGTCCTTTCATAGGCATTTTTCATCTCAATTTATATCCATTCCTGTAGGTTAGATTCTGCTCAAGGCAGCATCAGAACAGAAAGATTTTCAATTACTCATCTTTGAGCAGAAACAAATTCAGATGAAAAAGTTGATTGAGAATGCTTCTCTAGAAAAGCTGTGGTTTACATTCTGCTTCACACCTGGCCTACAAAAAGAGTGCTCAATGCAAAACCAAGCATGGTTCCCTCTCAGGTCTTTATCTTGTCAATACTACAGCATCTGGTATGAACACATTAGCTAAAACCAGAGAAAGTGGAGATAACACCCAGGCCCCTGCTCAATGCCCAATGGGAACCTAACAACAAGGAACGTAGAAGGGGGCTCTGCTTTGCTGCTCTGCCACCAGAAGGCCCCACGGACCACGACGGGAAGGCTGCCACGACGCAAGGGAGAAACCGGACTGGGTTTCTGCCCAACAGCCTGTCCTCTCATGCCAGCTCTCCTAAGAGGGAGGAGGGTGAGGCACCAACAGAAAGCCCCTCGGTACCTTCCTCATTCAGTGGGATAAAGCAACTCCAGTGTAGGGTCATTCTCCCACACCATGCTGTGTATGAACAGCCAAGGCTGGTCTCCGATTCCGTGTACTGGCACTGCACATCACAAGGGGTGCAAGCTGCATTCCTGCCATTATGAAACCTGTCCCTTGCCACAGCTACACTTAAATCCCAACACTTCTACATGAAAATTTCCTGTAGCTCCCCTACACCATTTACATAATGCAAATGTGAGTTCTGAACTCTGCTGGCTGGGGTGCTGGGCTGGGAGAATGCTCCGACCAGCTTGTTCTCTAAGCCTGGCTGTGCTACAGCAGCCATCACGTCACACTCACCGGGAGCACGTCTAAGCATACACATTTCCACACATGTTTGAATACATACATGCATACTGAAGTTACAATGCACGTGTAAATTTCACTCTGTATTTACTCATTTGCTGTAAGCACCGTTCCTAATGGAAAATAGACCGTGTCTCCTTTGTAAAGGAATGATTAGGACCACATGTTTCACTGACTCTTACGCCGAGGACCGGCAAGGTCCTCGGCGTAAGAGTCAGTGAAACATGTGGGTTAGAAACCAAATTACTAACAGCATGCTAAACTTATTTCCCTGGTGGAAACCACTGGCTACTAACTTAGTGAATACGAATGCTTTTGTCCCTAAACATGCAGGTAATCATCATATAAAGCCAGAGGCCTAAAAGGAGGAGGTATGGGGCAGAGCAAGGTTCATATGCAATGGTAAAATATTCTATAACCAAATGACTTTGTTTATCTGAGAAAGCCCAGTATTACATCACTTTTCCTAAAGAGAATATAAACAGCACATTTTTGAAGAAACAGTTACTTAATGTGCAACTTGTCACCACTATCAGCTTTAACATAATAAAATACATGTGGAAAATCCCTTGAAGCAAACCTTCTGCAAAGCAGATTCTTCTCCAGTCTGGGGCAGAGGGTGTGTATGTCTGTGAAGGAAATGCTATCTCTCTCTCTCTCTCTTTCACACACCCACTCAGTGTAGGTCATACAGCAGAGCTCGCTGTTGTGATGTGTCCACTGCATGCGTAGCATCAGCTCCTCGAGGTAAAGAAATTACCATTGTTTCTTGGGAAGCATCTGTGCCTTGTAAAGAAAACCAACAAATCACACCTCAACATATTAAACAGCAGCACTCATGGAAATTTCAACCAAGGATCTCTACAGTAGACTGCAGACAACGAGTAACGTGTGTTTCAGCAAGGTGAATGTTACGCCCCCTGTTTTGCAAATATGGAGACCGCAGCTCTGTCTTGCTGAATAACTTAACCAAAGTCACTCAAACACCATGGAAGTGACAAGCACTACCATCAACCTCCAGACTCTCAGATTTTGGTACCACCACACTTCAACCATTCAGCTTGGATGGAAGATCTGAGGAAGGGTAAAGCATGCCTGGGCAGTACCTAAAGGAAAATTTCCAGTAACTGGATCACGGCAACGCCGGTACTACGCACTAGGCTCCCAGGTATTTGCTGTGCAGGACCACAGCATTAACCACTCTTGCATTAACCACTTTTTCTATGTCCAAGCCAACCTCAGCCTAGCCTGATAAGCATTTCTAGCACAGCTCTATCAAGAGGATTCTGACAACACAGCTTCCATAACGCAGTTTTGTCCTATGAGAAAAGGTTATTTTTTTTTCAAATTCCAAGATGCAGTAGTAGTAAACACTAATGAGAAGACATCCATCACACTCTTGTTTCTCTAAACTTCACAGACTAAAACTCAGACCTTTGAATCAAGAATGCCATCTCTAGGCCACTGTAGTATTTGACCCCTTATGGCATCATAAACCTCAAAACTTTCTAAATTAGTATGTGCTGCTCTAATTGTTCTCAAAGCCTATGCCAGAAAAAGAATAACCTGTTTCATTTTGTAATTACAGAAAAAATTATTATCACTGAAAAATGAAACAGCAATTTAAAAAAAAGAGATGAGGAGGTATACACTCATCCATTTTCTATTCACTTATGGTAAATCAGTCATTTAATGCCATTACAGAATTAGTTTTGCAGTCTGAGCTGACCTTTCATTACGCAGTAGAATGCTGGCAAAAGTGAGTTGTAGGTGAGCAGCAGCAACGGGTTAATAAAAGATGGTATGCCATTAGATAAACCTTTTACAGGTTTTGCATCTGAAAGTCATAACATAACCTTTTATTTCACATGTCACTGTGACAGAAGGTTTTCAAGGCAGAGTTCTTGAAACTGCAAGATGTTAAACAGATGTACTGTACAGCCTTCCAGATTTAAATCATGAGAACTGTATTTGCAGTCTGTGTGTTGTATCCTCAGTTTCTTTTGCTTATCAGCTTTGGATGCTTAAAATAAAACAGCCTGTTTTATGCACTCCCCCCCCACTTTTTTTTTAACAGGCCCTAAAAATCCCTTCCTCCCTTCCTTTCCTTCCTTTTTCTGCAGTCTAGAAAGTTTATTCAAAAATGTGTCTTTTAGTCATGGAAATCTCCATCTCCTTATTCTGCAGGTGCTGGCAACCTGATACAATTTGTTAGGGGATAAAAAAAAATCCAGAGGTAGAGCAGTAAAAACAAATAAATAAAACCAGATCAGCTTAAATTTTAGCTTGAACACACCTCAACTACTGAAAAATTTATAATCCCCCTCTCCTTTAGTTTCAACTGTTCCTCACAGCCCAGCAAACCCCTGTGAGGAAATGTTTGCATAGCCATACACTTTTGCTTGCATGCCTAGTCAGGTGCCAGTGTTCATGCCTTTGAAACAATTAACACAACCATACCTCGAGTATACACGCTTACCTTACAAGTAACTTAGATCACTGTGACCTCTGCTAGCCTTCTGGTTCAAATCCTTTGGAAAGCAGGGCCAACTCTGAAGTCAGATGAGGCTGCTCAGTCACATACTGACTGTCTCTAAGGATGAAGATTTCACAGCATCTCTGAACCAAAGTCTATGTCCATTGTGAATTTTTTCTTCCTTCTATCTAATGAAAATTTCCCTGGCAGCAGCTGGTGTCCATTGTCTCCTTCCCTGTCAACGTGCGCTTCTGGTGTGGTACCACTGGGTGTCCAAAGGCTGAACTCACAACCTGTACTGCATGTTAAGTTTCCAGGTAACAAAATTATGTAAATTCCCCAAATCTGACAAATAATTTTGGAATAGTCAGCATAATACAATGGCCGAAACTTGCGCTGTATCACAGTGGCATTTATGGTGGGTTTTTTTGTGGTGGTTTCATTTGGGTTGGGTGGTTCTCTTTTGGCTTGTTTTGGGGTTTTTGAAATCAATGTGTATCTTTTAACAGACATTGCTGGTATTTTTCCTAGGCATTCAGTGCTACAGAGAAAAGTGGCAAGTAAGTGAATGGAGGAAGCACACTCCTTGGTCCAAAGAATTTTTTTAAATTCTCAATAAACTACATTAACCATCAGAAGAGAGAAGTGAATGCATGCAGATACTAAAATCACCATTACTCCCCTGACCGAAAAAAAAAGAAAAAAGGCCCAAGGAATTACTATGGCAAAAAGCAGGAATAGGAACAGACAGTATTTCTAAAAGAGGGAAAGGAAGACTGGGCATATAAGCATTAACACCATAGAAGAAAATTCTGGAAAGGATTCAACACTGTGTAGCTTTTCACCCACACGGAACACACACAAACCCTTGGAGGCTGGCAGTTATGGCAGAAACCAAAATACATAACAAAAAATCCTCTACAAGAGAAAGAATATATGACATTGAATAGTGACATCAAAACTATTACAAACTGTAAAAAGTATACTAATAGAATGTAACAAAAAAAAAACCCCAAAGCATGAGTAATCAGAGTGCTGTGAATGCAGCCTTGTGCAACAAGCATGCTGGTTGATGGATTGGGGTCAGAAATGCTCAGCACCTTTCAGATTCAAGTCCCCAGAGCTGTTTGAGTTTAGGAAAAGTCCAGAGTAAGTGCAAGCAGGTGGAGATCCCATCTTGTTCTGTAAAAAGCATATGTAAATTGTTTCTGTTGTGGCTATCTGTCTTGGCATTTACCTTAGAAACAAGAAAACCTACTCCCAAGCCCTGCCATGCTAAACTGCTCATAAAACACCCCATGCAGGAATTTCTGTTCCCCGGGTGCTTGGAGCAAAGGGAACACTTGATATTGTCACACAACTCCGTTTGCACAGCCATGGAGCTAGCCCCACAGCTGGAGCTATGAGACAACTGGTTTCACCCAATCCTAGCCCCACAGCTGGAGCTATGAGACAACTGGTTTCACCCAATCCATGGACAACCTTCTGCCTAAAAAAAGAAATGTTTGCCTGTTCTGCTTTCTGCTGTTACTCATCACTACACTCATCTCGATGTATAACACAATGTAAAACAGCACCATTTAAAAAAAAAAAAAAGGAAGTGGTTTTTAAGTGTGTAATACTTAACTGAGTTCAAATCAGTTGTTAAAAAGAAAAAAAAAAAAAAGCAAGTAACTGGAGCTGTTTGAAAAGCTTATTTCCACAATACAGAAAGCTGGATTATTAAGCCAGGCTTTGCATCTGAAAGTAATTTTTTAATTAAAAATTTATGTGAGAAAAGTAATACTATAGAAAAAAGTATATTTTCTTTTTAAAAATTTACATTTTTAAGTGTTTAGAGTTTAAAAATTGGGTTTGGTTTTAGTTTTTTTAAATCTAGAGCTTTCTGGAGAAAAAAAATAGTAATCTAGAACTCATTTTCCAAAGAGAATGAAAAGTCAGAATGCTCATTAATATATTTGAAGTAGTGAGAAAGATGTTATTAAAAAAGTTTATCTTTATATTTAATTAACACAAAGCTAGTTTTAAAGCTGTGTGAATAATGCTAGTCAGTCTCAGACCAGTTGGTTTCCTGGCAAACTAGAATTAGAGATTAAGGGAGGGTTAAAAAAAAAAGGGGGGGGGGAAGGAAAAAAAGCAACCTATTTTTCTCTTCAGTCTGAGGAAGAAGAAAAGATCTTTTGGAGATATTCTAATGGAACCAAAGACTAAAATCCCATCATAATATTATCATAATACAGCATCGTAATAATATTTATGCCAGTGATCCGAGTGGAGAGAAACATTTCTTCAAATCTCTCTTCTGATCTAGGATAGAGTTTATTTAAAGAAATTGCATCATCATCTCATTATTTTGTTCATATTTAAGCTTTTGACAGTAATTAAAACTCATTAGTGAATTCGATACCAATTGCAAATAATTTTATATGCCCAGAACCACACCTCTAGTGAATGATTCACTGAAAACAAATATAAAATAGCCCAATTGTATTCAGCATAATTATCACATATAAAATAAAGCCTAAGAATATAAAAAAAAACCCTAAAAAAAAAACCCAAACCAAAGCCAAACCCTGCTTTTAAACAATATTTTCCTATCAGGAGAGAAAGTTTGGCCCAGACATCAGCTTTTTTTCAGGGAAGCCGTGAAGAAGCGTTCATCTGTTGACTATTTCTTTGCTAGGAAGGGTGTATGTCAGTATGAGGCTACATTAGGAGAAACCCTTTGCTTTAGTTACAGAAACACTGCTGGGTCAGCAAATAGTATTTTACTCTCCTGAGAACAGCTGCAGTGACTCCAGAACAGGGGAATATGGGTGAGACAGGAGATCCCCACCATTTAGCAGAACCAACTAAAACACACAGCCACTCAACAAGGGAAAACCTGATGGCCATCACCAACCTCAGCAATCCCCCTGTGCATAGTTATATTCCTTTCCATAACCTCTCTGGAGACTTGGAACAAATACTACAGTTAGAAATGAAACAGGAATTTGAGACATGGTATCTTTGAGGAGATGATAACTTTGTATACCATAAGAAGATCGAGGTTTTCTAAGCAAGAAGTAGTTTCACATTCATTTTCAACCTCTATCACCATTTCAAATACAGCTAAATAAAGCCACAATTTATTTTACATGTCATTTTCAGACTATTTCGGAGCTTCCAGCAAATAGGATGCTTCACTAAGGAATCACACAGAGCACCAAGCAAGACTCCTCCACAACAAGGCCATAGTCTCTTCTTCTGCTGAAATAATTCTTAATTGCATTTTATAAACATAAAGGAGCCTGTCATTGCTATGTGTAGATTTTTATACTTTGGAGTAACTTCCCACTTAATTACATAATGTGAACAAAATGCCATAAAAAAGACTTTCTGATAAAAATCTTGAAAAAAACCACTTCATTTTCAAAATATAGAATCTATTTATGAATCCTTAGGTGCTTCTGTTGTCACCTGCTGAGTAGTCAAGACTGAGTAATTAGCACTCAACTCTCCACGCCCCCTCCAAAAAAACAGTGGCCTCTGTAAATGAACTGGTGATGTTAAATACTCATGTCAGAGTTTATTTCCACCCACTCAATCGCTGAGTGGGCAAGTTTCACCAGAAAAAAGAAGCAAAAACCAAGCAAGTAGTGCATTAACAAACCAAACTCAAGAGCTGTAGTGTAACTCATCGCCTTTTTCACTCCTGGACCGCTTAGATACATTAACATTTTACATTAATTTTTAATTAAGTGTATATCTAAGCACAAACCCTGTTACTGATTCATTTCACTTGCACCCACCATTCTCCTGACTTCTGAGATGCAGATGGTCAGATAACCAGCTATGAAAGACTACAGCACTGTTATTTGTTCCTTTAGTTTGACAGGGGTCAAAGTGAGGCAGAAGCAAGAATCTCAAAGAGATTACACCTACGCTATGAGTGGGTCTGCCTTTCCTGGGGAAGCAGCTGAAGGTCTGTAGCCACAAAAAGAATTTTGTATGTTCAAAAAAAAAAAAAAGGTTGAAAATGTGCTTTGTGTTGTGAGATGGCAGTAATGCTTCTTTCTACACCCTTTCTGAGATGACCTACACATTTCATGCTTATTTTTCCATTGCTCATCGAAAAAGACAAGTAAATATACACAGGGAAAGTGAACATGTTTGCATTTTGCTCCAAAATAGGAAAAATGCCGTCTTCTGAAATAACAAATATGTCACAAGGAACCCATAATTTGCTCTCATTTTTATAAACCTGGTTGTAATATTGTATAGAGTTAACTATACAATATTGTTTGTGACCTGCGTGGCCAGCAGGTCGAGGGAGGGGATTCTCCCCCTCTACTCTGCCCTCGGGAGACCTCACCTGGAGTACTGTGCCCAGTTCTGGAACCCCCAACATAAGAAGGACATGGACCAGTTGGAGAGGGTCCAGAGGAGGCCACAAAGGTGATAAAGGGGCTGGAGCACCTTTCCTACGAGGACAGGCGGAGAGAGTTGGGGCTGTTCAGCCTGGAGAAGAGGAGGCTCCGGGGAGACCTTCTAGAGGTCTGCCAGTACCTCAAGGGGCCTACAAGAAAGATGGGGAGAGGCTGTTCAGTAGGGCCTCTTGTGACAGGACAAGGGGTGATGGGTTTAAAATAGAGGGAGGGAGATGTAGATTGGATATTAGAAAGAAGTTCTTTACTGTAAGAGTGGTGGAGCACTGGAGCAGGTTGCCCAGGGAGGTGGTGGATGCCCCATCCCCGAAGAAGTTCAAGGCCAGGTTGGATGAGGCCCTGAGCAACCTGATCTAGTTGGGGGTGTCCCTGCTTCTTGCAGAGGGGTTGGACTAGATGACCTCTGGGAGTCGCTTCTAACCCTAATCATTATATGAGTCTATGATTCTAACTACTTGATTAGCAATAGCACAGGTCTTGCTGTATCTTCAGTTTCAATTAGAATAGCTGTTTGGCTGAGACACATTTTAGGTTTATTAGATTCTGAAAGGCCATATTCAGAGGCTAACATGAAAGTATGTTATTTAAATTTCCAAATATTTGGAAATTTCACAGTGGAGACACTGAATGTTACCTTCCTTTAATAAAACATATTCAGAACTGACACTAGTTGTAGCAGCATATTTACTGAAGTCAGAACTTGTGACAGAAGAAAAGCAATTACAGAAAATCCATCTATATTAAGGACATACCTTCTGTGTTCCAGAACACGGCGTGCAAAAGCCTCAAGCATACATCCCTATTAAATACATGTTCTTACATCCCAGGAATAAGATGTAACACTGAAAAATCCAGTAATTTCTGACAATCAACAGGTCTCTGCTTGTGAAGTGTCTCTGTTTTCAAATGCATCACTTTAGGGCAGAGAATAAGGAACAACAGAATACTGCACAAAGTAAATTTAAGTACCTTATTCTTTATGTACAACTTACTCTACTGTGTAGTATATTCTAAGATGACACTGAGAAAATACACATTGGCTGGACAAACATGAATTCTGAATTTAATGTTAGATTTGCCAGGTTAATGTTAAAACCAAAGAATGAATAGGTTTTAAAATGCATAAGGATTAAAAGTGATGCTATGAAGGTAGGAATCAGTAGGAATAAAGCATCTGCATGCTGTATGCTGCAAGGCCCTTTCAGTATCAAGGTACAGCCAAGAAGAAAAAATGCAAAGTGTAATGTGGTTCTCAACAGGAACACATAACATACCTCAAAACAACTCAAGAAAGTAATTGAAAAGTGGCCAATTCCTACACAAGATACATACATTAAAGGTGTGATAGCAAGCCTATATGGGATACTGTGGGATGTAACAGATTACTTTGTCAAGACCATGACTTTGATGAATTTCACACAGAAAATCAAACCAGAAGCCAGGTTTATGTGCTGACAGTATCAATAGAAATTAATACAATTATAATAATACAATCATATCTTGATGACTTCAGAGCCCAAAATTTGCTCTTTTCTTAAAGATAATGATGCCATTCTACAACTTCCTTGTACCTGGTAGTCCCTAAATGTAAGGGAGCATTGACACAGCATTCCATGACACAGGAATTCAGGTAGGTTATTTGCACACTCCAGTTGCCAGTAAATATTCTTCTCTCTTGACTTCATTATTGTGTCAGAGAAGAAGAGGAAAAATTTTTACAAAATCTATTACATAACTTATTTGAACATCAAAACCTGTATTTTGATGGCTGGAAGAGACTTTTAATGAAATTTGTGGTCTTGAGCATCCCAGGAACTAGAGAAATAATTTTTCATTTGGGATCCTGTGGAAATACTACACCTGAAAGATGTGTTTCTGATCATGCCTACTGCAAGTGTGTTGTGAGGACTGTAGGAAGATGTGTTTCATAATTTGGCAGAAGCTTCTCTCCAAACCCCAGCTCATGGAAATAGCAACCCCTCAAACTGGCTCTTGCAGGTAGATGGGAGACACAGCCTGACTCTTAACATTCCCAGATCCATCTGTCAGCCTAGACACCAGTACGTACAGCCCATCATGGATAACAAATACAACACTCACAACACTGATATCAAAACAGCAGGGAGGAACTGGTAGAAAGGGGTTTTGTTTGTTTTTAAAGAGGCTCTTCTTCACTTCTTGGGTTTTTTTTAGAAATTAAACTGGAATCTTCAGTGTAAATACTGTCTGTTTAGCATCTCAGCTTAGCCTTGTGTCTTTGTCATGTCATTCCTAAACTTGGCTCAAAATTCCTGAATTCTCTTCGCCTTCTCTCACATCTAAGCCAAGATCTCCATACTTAATACTACCATTAATCATCTTCAATGCACTACCTTCACACTGAGGTGACTTGTTATAGGAATGTTTATTTTAATAAGCCACTACAAGCATACATAAAAATATATGTTAGCTATGATGTGTTTCAGGTCATTCTAGACAATTAATGTTGAAATGTGTGAACTCAAAGCCCTGTCTAAACATTTATTTTTTTTCAGATTATACCTATATTGTTTTTTAGAACTTCAAAAGAAGCTTGAAGAGCACTTAAGATCACCAACACCACCAGTCAAGATTTACACATCATTCAAAAGAAGTTTTACCCATAAAACATATAATACAAAATAACACAACTTTTGATTTACATTGTTATGATGGAATGCTACAGTTGCTATGAGCCAATTGAAAGAGGTGGAGAAAATGTCAACATGTGGCTGACTGCTCAGTGTTGACACCTGAATGCCATAGCCAGTTTCAAACTGAGGATGAGTTCTTTAAAACAATAGTAAGCTCCTGGCCTCGGTGACCATGCACAGTGAGGAAACACTTCCTGCTTCTTACCAGCTGTCTACTGAAACCATACTGGGAACCTACATGAAACATGCCATAGATGAGAAGGAAAATGGAAGTGACAGAGAAAGCTTGCCTAAGTAATGCCTTTTTGTGGTGCTTGAAACTAAATCTTCAAATACCCACTCCTACTCAGCCTACACACTTGCCTTTTCCTCCTTGTCAGTAAGAGGCATAAAACTTTAACAGTATATATTTTTTAAAGTTATTGCATAAGTACAATGCAAAGAGAACATGTCAGCATCTCATCTGAAAATACCACTTTCTTTCCCCGCAGTGAGTGGGACTCAGATGAACTCAGTCTGCAGAGAGTGGGAAATCCTGTAATTTCAGGATGATGGACCAGACTCATGGCTCAAGCTAAGTTTTTTACAGTAAGTTGGCATCTCACGAAAACCAGCTGAAGACCAAATGATAGCTAAAGCCTGATCTGCACAATTTCTGCACTTTGTTTGCTGGTGCTGGATTTCCCATTTTATTTTCTGCCTTACTGGAATATATATATATATATAATCATCTGCAGCAAGAGATATTGAAGTGCAAGTTGCTGCATACATATTCTACAGAATATTCTTAGTGGTTTTGTGTGTACAAAAGACAAAACTCACACTGCAGAGCTGCACAACACTCCTTATACTGAGTAGAAACCAATATATTTAAAAGTAAACAAGACCCATGACAAAATCTAGCCATTACTGTCTCTAAGAAAATAAATAAATAAATACATATATATATAAATAACCAGACTATTGTCATATGAACTCCAAGATGAAAAGGTGGCAATTAAATCTGAAAACAAAAATCCAAAAGGCAATTTTAAAAGTGAGCTTTAGTTGGAGGGAATGATATACTGAAGAATGTCTGAAGTGCTTGTATTTATTCTTGATTCATCTATAAATTTAGCTCAGTAAATTAATCTATATCTAGTTAAGAAAAATATTTTAAAACAAAAAAATGCTCTTATTTGTTTTCAAAAATCAAACTCTATGATTTAAAACTCTATGATTTTAAAATCAACTCTATGGCCTGGAGTTGGGCAACCAACAGACAATGTATCCAGTCTCAAAATTTACACAGTGTGGCAAAAGCGTAAGTATCTATTTTCAACTGTTACTGTAACAATGATTGAGTGAATGCTCAGGTGAAAAAAAACCAAACCAAGAAACCAAGCAACACAATGCTAAAATATCAACTGAATTGTCTGCTTCACCATACAAACTCTCTTCAGGCTCTGGGACTTGGTGGGGAGACATACATCTATTATCCTCCCTTCCCATACATATAACAGACGTGACCCTCATCAAACTTTAGATAAATGCAACTGGGTTAATCAAAAACTCTCTTTTGATTCCACTGTCACACTCTTTATATGAACAGAGGTGAGAGCTGGGCTCACTCTGGGAGGAATTTTGAACGAGTTACACAGCATGTAGTTGAGTATATCTGAAATGGGAGTGGCCTTATCCTGACCATACGCAGCAGCGCGAGAGCCCAGATACAGATTCCCTGAAACCACGAGACGTCAGTATGATGAGCTGTGAGTACAGGGAAGCAGTGTGTAACTTCTGCAAGGACAGAAACTGGTACAAGAGTTTAAGGCACAAGGGACAGGCATTATAGACTTCTAACACCAAGGCCTAACAAAGACTGTGAGGTTTTGAAGTTTCAAAATTAGGGGTTGTTTATTTTTTGCTTCAAAACCTGAGAAGGGATTCCTTCTAGAAAGGAAAGCCCAAAAAGGCTAGAAGACATACAATTCATATAAAACCAATCTGGATGATCTAGGTGATCTTTTGAGGTCCCTTCCAATGCCTGACACTCTGTGATTCTGTACACACTTAAAAACTTAAAATAGAACACTAAAAAGGCTGCTCCTGAGCATCATTTGTTTGCACAGAAGAAAGTAAAACCTTTAAGTGCATATATCACTTGTTTCCTGTCAGGTTCATCCTTAGGTCA
>VXBZ01003794.1:14850-28426 GCA_013399135.1 Heliornis fulica
TTCCCAAAGGGTTACTTCTCTGATGCTTTCACATTAGAAGCTGTTCTTCCAGAAGTATAAACACTGTGTCTTTACACCACTGGTTTTTTACACAAGTCCCAGTTCCACAGTTAAGAAACCAAAGTACAGAGAAGATGGGTAAAACTACCATGTTAAGTTTTTCAGCATTTCCAGCAATATTGCTTTTTAGAATGACCAAAAAATACTGGAAAGAGTTTCATTTACACCCACAAGCACTCAGTGCTGGTATGCATTTAGCATAGGGTGTCAAAAGGCAGGTGCTCCAGGCACAAGGCACACATGGCCAATGACCACCTTGTAACATTTTGAATGACTTACCCAAAACCACATGTTAACTGTGTGGCAGATGCAGAAACATATTCAACTTCTGTAAAAATGAAGCCATATTTCTGCAACCTCTTCCCTCTTTCATTACTTTTCATGTTCTGAATGAAATTAATTGGGACTCGACAGAAAACAACCTATTTCACAAGGCAGACTGAGGACTCTCCTACTCAGTACCCAAGTTTATTCTGCACGCTTCAGCAAGAGGGTACAGCAGAAAAATGTTAATTGATTTAAAAATATCACAGTGCTTAGGAATTAAGAGGCTCTTCTACCTTAGCAATAAGAAACTATTCCTTCTACAGCAATTTTTTTTTGTTGTTTTGGTGAATTTTATCATGGGTTTTTTTCATATTTCTAGTGCCGTTTTTAGATATCAAAGTTCACATGTTGAAAAAGCTGTTTTATCTAGTGTACCTATGTGGTTCTTAATCTTGGTTTTGAGTAGAGCTTTCACCTTTGGCTTCACATAAAGGACTAGAATGTGTGGTACCAGGTGAGAGCTTATCTTCTGCATGCACTGTATGGAGGTCCCTTCCTCTATTCACAGCCAACTTCTCTCCCTCATCCTTGAGGACATGGGACAGCAAAAGAGCACATCTTTGACATGGCAGTCAACTTTATGCCAGGTCTCTTTGCAAAAGAACTAATTTTTTAAAAATGAGCAGCAGAACCATGGTGGGGTGGTGGCAAAAAAAGGTTTAAGAGTATGTTGACACAGTAGACAACAGATTTGTAGAAATTTTGTTAGAAATTTGTTTACATGAGCAGAGCATTTTATCAGAAACATTTCCAAATCTCCCTCAGACTTAGGCAGACAACAAGTAGCAGACATTTCAGATCTGACTATTCAATTCCACAAAGTTATAGGCAAGTGAAAACAAAACCTCATCATAGAAAGCGTTAAACTACCTCCTTTATCAGGTTTTTCTTACTTAGACAGTATCTGTACATTAAATGTGCATACAAACAAAAGCCTACCATTAAACATTTTTATTTAGAGCCCCACTGAGACTTCACCATAAGCTCTCTAACTACTGTATTAAGATAGGCAGGCCAGATAAAAAGCTGGCATAGCCATGGACCACATCTCACTTCAGCCAAAATTTTTTTTTAAAAAAAGCTTCCTATTACCATATTCCTCATACCAAAATAAGTGATGTCTCATTTGGAGCCCTTCCAAGAACATCTGGATATAGAACTGTCTCACAACACATATAAAGCCTGCAAAATTGTGTATATGTGGGAATTGCATACTACAAACAGTCTTAGTATTGGATTTTCCATTTCACTTATTCAAACTATGTTCCATTCCTTAAAGCTTTCCACTTTAGAACAGAATCCACTTTCCTAAATTTCCCACAGACTAAAAGCTTGAACCCATTTGTAACTTAGTACAAAAGACCTACTTTTGACAAAATTAAAGGGTTGGGTATGGTTGGTGGTGTGGGGCTTTATTTCATTCCATAAAATTTAAAAATTGAAGTAAGAAGTGGACTTGAAACACTAAATCAAAGCTAGGCAGTACACGTTTTTGACTTAGCAAAAAGGGCAGGAACAGAGCTGAATTTCTATTTCAAAATAGAATTCAATTTTAGACACCTTCATGTGGATGTTTTGCTTTCAATGAATTGGCATTTTTAAATGGAAAAACATTCCATCGGAAAACTTCCAACCAGTTTTAGCATGTACTTAATAGACACATGTAAAATTTAATTCCCCTCTTTCTCTTGTCTGTTTGGAATTACTTCCAGACACATCATATTACCTCAGGCCTTCACCAACTGCTTTCCAGTTGCAGAAGCCTCTATATGTAGAAACTCCCCCCGGTATTATGGACATGAATATAATTTCATTCAACTTGGGATATGAAATTATCAAAATATTTTAGTAACAATTAAAGCATGATCATATTTGGGGAAAAAAAAACAAAACAAAACCAAACTCCCACACCAACAAAAACCCCAAAAGCCAACCCAAACCAGTAATAAGCATGCATGATTTAGAAAAAAAAATACCCCAAACAACAAACCACATCCCGAAAACCTAACATACTTTATATCTTTTGCTGTTCTGTATGTTCACAACACTGATTGTAGAGGCTTTTACCAGATGCTAGGAATTTTTTGCCAGGATGCATTCAAGTGAAATGACTTCCAAAATAAGAGACAATCTGGAGGTGAACTAAAAAACACACAAAAAAAAACCCCAAAAAACCCCACCCCAAAAACTGACCACCTTCATAAGTTTCCAAAAATAATGAAATTAAAACCTTAGCTAACTTCCAGCTATCAGATATTTCAATAGTTCAATTTAGTGTGTTTTGGTTTATGCTGGGTTTTTTATTGGCTTTTTTTTTTTTTTCCGAGGCATATTCACAGAAATTGCTAAAGGACTGTAATGGCCTTCTGGGACAGGAAGACTAAGGTTTCTGTAAAAAATGTTAAATTAATTTTTATAGTGATGCAAAGTCAGGGAAGGGTTGTTAAGGGATGGCCTCTTGCCACAGGGTGGAGTTTTGTTTTGGTATCCTTTTAGAGTCTGCAGGTGTTTGGCAGGAGCTGAAATCTGGGCCAGCTGTGATATTTCAGCTCCGATATTTCCCTCCCCATATTTCTCAGAAGTGATGCATCAGGGTGATGTCTTACACCTGATGTACTCAACTTGTGTGGTATGACTGTAACTGTTCCGGGGGAGTGGGGAAATGTACCACTGCATGGCTTGCTTGTTTATTTTCAACTGGCAGCATTCATATAGTAAAATCCATCAACAGGAATGTATTTAATCTAGTGAAACATCAAATAATAAATGATTTACTAAACTGTCTATATTATTTCTAGGTTGTTTTGTTGCTGCTTATATATGCCAGCCATTTAATTAAAGTACCAACACCACAAAAGAGCTGCAAAAAAAATTACATTGTGGAAAAGGGGAGAGTCACAGTTTAAAGTAAAAAAACCCCATCCCTTTAGTCCCCTCATTTAAGCAGCAAAGCTGTTTGTTCTTTCACACTTAGCTGCAGTACAGCGCGTACCTGGTTTTGTTTTATCTTTTGGGAGAATTTGAGGAGTTTCTATTAAAAATGGTATTCTCTTTTAAGTTTGTTTTGTTTGGAAACCCTCAAACCACATTGTATTTCATACACATGTTCCCCAGGGCATGTTAAATGGGACCATACTGAGGTCACTAGTAAGTTTTTAAAACGTTTTAAGAATTCCTTTAATGTTTGTACTATCTTGGCCTGGGTAAAAGAACACATTTAAAAAAAAAAATAGCTTGAAAAAGTCTGACTATAAAAAGCTTCATTAAAATAGTCTATACTGTACTGTTAAGAGTTTGTATGAACTTTCACAGACATTCTTTCCTCCCTCTCTTTAAGGAAATTGTTCCCTTTACTAGGCAATCCGCTCCTGCTCCTTTGATCCATGCATGCACAAGCACACATATCCTTCCATCCACAGATTGATTGACTTAGCAGTACAAATGCCTGCAGTATTCATTTTAGCTTCACAAATGAATAAAAGATTATAATCAGTGGGAAAAGTGGACATTTCACTCCATTCATGGAAAAAACAGTATCACCTGGCACTCCAGCTCAGTAAAAAAAAAAGAAAAAATCATGTTTTTTGGCAGCTCACTTGGATTTTGATTGAAGCTGTTAATGATATTAACAAAATGTCCTGTTGCTTTATCTCAGTTTATAGAATTTATACAAACCACTCTTGGCCTTCAGAGTGCTGAGGTCCTTTTAGTTAAAATAAAATCTGAAAACAAAACCCACCTGTAGCTGATTAAGTTCCATTAGACCATTTCAGTCATTTCCTTTACTCCTCTTCCCTATTGCAATATTAGGAAAACCATTTCTCCCTTGCATCATTCCTCCCTCCCTCACAGAACTTCTCTTTTTGGCTGGTACCAGCCTGGTGCACCCTCCCCAAAACTAGCAATGGCTGAGGGGACAGATGCTGTGACATCACTGACATCCACACTGTGCTCACTAATGATGTAAGACAATGTACCATCAAGTAAATATCTATAATGATGGTTGTATTATGGATATCAAAATCCCTATATAAAGTAGGAATACAATGGCAATAAAATGAAGTTAAATAATGGAATTGTGCTTAGAACTGATTCTGCAGGCAATGCCCAAGATGAAAGAGGTTGGCAAAACCCAAGTATTACCTACTAGAGGTAGATTAGAGTCGGATTATATTGAACTATCACCAGGTTGCATGCTTTTTCTGGAGTCTTTGTAATGCCTGAAAGCAAACAACTGAAAAAGGGTAGATTTAGGTGCAATATTAGGAAAAAAAAAAATCTTCAATGTGAGGGGGGTGAGACACTGGAACAGGTTGCCCAGAGAGCTGATGGAGGCCCCATCCCTGGAGACATTCAAGGTCAGGCTTGATGAGGCTCTGAGCAACCTGATCTAGTGAAGATGTCCCTGCTTAATGCAGGGGGGGTGGACTAGATGGCCTTTAAAGGTCCCTTCCAAACCAGTATATTCTATGTTTCTATGAAAAAGAGATTGCTGCATTACAATAAACTTTTTCGTCTTACATCACACTGTACTCATTGTTCTACAGTATTAGTAAGGTTAGTTAATGCAAGCTGAGTAAGTAAGGTTACTAAGGTTAGTTTTTACTATTTACAGTATTAGTAAGTAAGGTTACTTAATGCACATCTCTCCTAGAAATTAATTTTCTGTTCAAAGCTGAGCCTGAACAAGCTCACCATACTACAATGGGAGCACTGCCAGGAATGATTACAAAGTTCTCACACGTAATGACTAGATGGAACACATGAGCAAACCTTGCCATGATCATGGTGTGTTGGTGGGTGCTGGTTTCCCCTGTCATAACTGGGATTTCATAGCATAGAAGATAGATTATGGATTCTAAGATGTTGCTAGGCTTCCTCCCTGGTCTTACACACAGTCTCAGGACACTGTCATGCCTTTGAAGGGTTTAGAATCCAAAATTGCAGACGGGCTTATGAAAGAGCAAAGCTATACACAGTTGTGCATGTTTATCCCAGATGCATACTGTCTATACAGCAGCAGAAGGATGAGCAAGTGGAGAGACTGATGACAGTTACAACAGCTAAAACAACAACTCAGAATAAAAGTGAAGGTGAAAAGCTTTGCTTGGACTCTCCCTAAGCCTCTAAATACAAGCTATCAGTAAGGGACTCAGGGAAATGAAGCCACCTGTGAAGGTCAGAGGTCTTCGCCTTCAAAATAAGATTCTTTTTCTAATTTCTATCCAAATTTTTAAGAATATGAGTATGCTACTCTCTTAATTGCTGGTTGGCCTCTCAGATATATAAAATTAAGCCCCCACTCCACCTTCACATAAGTGATATAAAGTAAATGTCGTGGCAGTACCTTAAAAAGTCAACACCTCTCCATATTTCAAGGAAGACAAGGAAAGAAAAGCAGTCTCTTTCCCCCTTCCTTCCCCCACCATATTGAACAGCACAGTAGCTGTGAGAAAATGCTTAAGGAGGCAGGCAGCACCAAAAATGACATGTATAACACACAGCCACAAATACCAACAGCTCATTTCCAGTACTACTAAGAGCACAGCATCCTGGTGCCACTTAATTCCAAGCAGAGTGCAGAAAAGACAACATTTTCAAGCATTTACATAAGGGCCTGAGAGGGGGAGAAAAAGAGAAAATCAGCACAGTCCTTTATGGGAAAAGTGTTGAAAAACCTGTCTTACAGTGGTATCTGACTGCAAAGAACTGTGATATCTTTTATGGATACATAATAACCTGAAATATATGTATATACAAAAATGACACATATGATTTTAATGCCTATAAAAATACTATTTAGGTGAATTCTAACAAGACCAAGATAACCAAGCTAACCTCTGTGCAATCTGGGAGGTAACAGCCATCCCACACCATACCATAAAGCTGTCTCTTTCAGAGTGGACCAAACTTCTTAAAATTTACAGCATAGAAAAAAAATAACAAAACAAAAAAACCACAAACCCAAAAAAAAACAAAGAATCTTTTTCCAGTGTTGCCCCAAGTACAGCCAAGCCAACCACATCTTGAGTAAAACAAAGACTCTTACTGCATGTTCTTCAAAGCCCAACCTTAATGCTTGTGAAAGTTATGAAGTGAAAAATTTGGCCCATGCATACTTTAAAGCGTGGCACTACATCACTTTAAACAGAAAGAGTATATTTAAGGGCAAAGGAGAGGAGCTTCTTTCCTTGAAGTAGCTTAACAAATACTGGTTTTACCTCTAAAAGTAGCATATAACATATTCCCTCATGACAGTTTTGCCTGTTCTTTCCTAAAGATTGCAGTCACATTCACAATCCTGACAAACACTTCTTGGCAGTACGCAGACACCTACAAAACTGTCAGCTTCCCCCTCCCCATGGTCAATCATTTCTGTGCTTGTTCTCATTATTAAAAATTAAAGGAGATTCAGCACATAAAAAAATAGCCACAAAATACTCTGTTACACTATTCAAGACAGTAGGATTTGGTTTGTGCCTGGCCCTTTAACAGCACAGATTCTGCTTATCCACACGCCGTACAGAAAATCAGCTGCTTGTGGACAGAAAGAAAGGTACTGCATATTTATCTGACAAAACACAATTACAACATGCATTCATTTCCCTGTTTTACCAGTCATTTCTGAAAGACAGACTCCTTACAGGACATGGAATACCTATGGGTTTAATGCATTATGGCAAAACCTGAATTTGCAAGCACATGTCACTTCACAATCTGTATTTATTTCTTATTATGTCAGATTTTTGACTTACACTCAATCCACCATGTAACTCTCAAATACCACTTAAAGTAGCTAAAACCTGGTCTGAGTGGCAGGAAAAGTGATCACTCCTCAGCATTTGCAAAACACATGTAACAATGTATAGAAAAGACTTGGTGAGAACCAACCTGAGGATCCGAGAATACTTGCTGCATACTGTTGATTGGGCCATATGGAATCCCACTACCTTCAAAGAGCTGCAACCATTTGATAGTTGTTTTTTCCGAAAACCTAAGGGCAAATAAGAAGCATGTGGTTTCAACTCTGTGCTTCAGAGTTTCCCTTTTCAGAGGGAGCATGTCTCCTCCCTCTCCCACTGCTTCCATACTCTTCCCCACTGATTTCTTCCCAGGCAGTGAGTAACAGAAGGAAAATGCTCTACACGTGTTCTTCAGAAGTGCAAAACACAAAGACATAGGGGAAAGAATATAGCTAAACCCACTTCTGTTTCTATCCCATCATCTGAAGCAACCCAGCAGTGATGCAAAGCTGACTTGATCAGCAGTTGCAAATAAGGATCAGCAGGTTTCCTCTAGACCTTAATTACACTAATGTGCTTCACATTTGTTTTCTTTTATGTACGTATTTAACAACAAAAAGATCGATATAAAGTGGGTGAGAGTCTAACATACGCCACAGCTCACGAAAAGCTGATGTAAAGCACCACAGTGTTTTTCCTCCATGACATCCAGAACATATGTCAGGATTAACAGACACAGTTTTTGGTCAGATAACAACATTGATAACATATTTATTTGTTGTATGATTGTGTAACCTATCCTAAGGATATCCGAAACAGCATATATATATGTACCCAGAGAGAGAGACAGAGACTGTACCTACACTGGAGAACACTCCACACACAAAAAGCTCAGCTAGTTTCTCTCTGCACACCCAATTCAATAACTAGTAGCATCACACTCTCTCCCCTCTTTTGATACTCTTTCTTCCCTCATCTGCCCAGGAGAGTTACATACATGAAGAAAACAGCAAAGCCAGTCGTTGAGAGATGCTGTTTACTGCAGCTGTCTGGGATTTTGAATCAAAGGTGAGCTTATTAGGTGACTGTATCTTCAACTTCACAAAGGTAAATTACACAGAGGTCTGTCTACCAGATTATTAGAAAAGAAAGGTCTACTTCATGGTATATACAACTCTGAAAAGAAATTAGGTGTGATTTAAAGACCTGATGAAAATTTAATTAATAGAAATGTTGATAAGGGCCACCCAGTTGCTGATACTCTGTAGTTCACTAGTTCAGAGGTCCCAAAGTGTTATCTGGAACAATGTCAGTATCATTCAGCTGTATTTCTAAGCAAGTTATTATGGAAAAAAAACGCCAAACCTCTGCAAAAACTAACCAAAAAACCCCACACAACTTTCATTCAGAAAGCTGAAAAGTACCAGTGACAAAACCCAAACTCAAACATCCCTAAGTCCATGAAAAGTCAAATTTTGTAAACTTTCTATACATTTGCAGAGACTGGCTGCAAAGCTGTTTCACACTACTTTCAGTTTAAAGAAACAAACTAGCAAGGGTGACAAGTTACAGTTATATTAAGTAAAGAGTATAAGTATGGATTCAAGCTTTACAGACAAGGTCTTCCTCCCAGCACAGGAATTACTTCCTCGAGCTTTGGAGGAAGGAAACCTGATGCTCAGTGAATTTTGCACTCTATATAAATGGGAAAATGCACAGGTTTTGCACTGCTATTCCTCAGATATACAAGCTTTTCTCTTGCTGAATGCATGTGAAGTTAATAAATAATACTAGTAGAAATAGGAGCAAAATTAGAAGATTTTTATATAATACATATAAGCATATCATGGAATGAAGCATCACTTCTAAAGAAACCAGATAGAGGATTAATTTGCTGTTCAGTGACACGATTCATTTAACACTACAGTTATTTTGTGGAGAAGATGGAGTCAGCCATAAAGATGATGCCGTTCTTGGACATGTCTAGGACCCATCTAACTTGGTACTCCTCTGCTGACTATATACAGAACCAAGTACATTACAAGACACTGGGGGAGAGGTAACTAGCAAGGGGCAGATAACCCTCCCTTGCTCAGTGATTGTGACAATTAGAAAAGCATGATTTTAATCTAAAATACAATTTTTATTTCACTTTAATACTCTGTTTGGTGACAAGTTCCATAATCCATATGTTTTTGTTATTTATAGCTTTCTCTTACTAAGGTTTGGGGGTAAATATGATTCACACAAGAAACTAACTCCCTTTTCATAAATTAAAAGCTTTTTTCAACTACCTCTTTTTCTAACACTTCAACCTCCACTACTACCTCATTTCTAACAAAAGGCAGCACCATCTACAAGAGAACTCTTGGACTCAGCATCACAACCTTGGTGCTGAAGACATTAAGAAATTACTGTAATTCTTGTAGTTGCACCATCATTCCCTTGCTCTATTGGCTATGAATAAGCCCTTCTATGTTATGTTCCTTGTATTCTTAAGTAAGAGTTTATAAATATTCTCTGGAGTTTAAATCCAAGAGGTCTTTGGGTTTTTTGAAAGGTAGCTGGAAAATGATGTCTTATCAACTGGACATGTCAATCATCTACATCTGCATAATCAGTATGCTACTTCCCAATGTCATGGCAAATCTGAGTAACTTTCAAGATGGACATTTCTCTTCAACAATCTTATTATGAGGGACTCAATATACAGTGAAGTGAGTACATGTTTTGCAAAACTTTCGTTTGGTGTATGAATCTCTGAATTTTTAGCTTTTACTTAGATTTTTCCTACCTAGGTAATAGACAAGAAATTACCACTGTTTTGTAGAAAACAAGTGATGTTCTGTTTAAAAAAAACAAACAAATTTGTTTGGAGTGGACTTAATTCTCTTTGCCTTACTTATTAATTTATATATTGGTGGCTGGACAGCTTTAAACTCAGAGATGTAAGATCCCACATTCTCTCATCCTTAAAGGAGACAGACAGTATTGTCTCTTGAAATTGAAACTTCTGACCTAAATCTGATGTAGAATAGCTTCCTTTATTTGTGACAAAAAGAGGCTGTTCAGAGCATATTGTAAAGCAAACTGTTTAAAAACAAACTGGAACATTACCACTGCCAATAAAGGTCTATTATACAGATTTTGAAAGCAACAGCATGAAACTATTTGGTCCATTCAACTGTGTTTTGTACACTGGGATATCTGTTGTTAGGCATTAAGGGAGAAATCTTTGATAAAACTTTGAAACAATAAATCATGGATAAAAAAAAATGCCCAGGTTTACTTCTATCAGCTGCACAAACCTGAATTTCATTTTTTTTTCCTAACCTGTACGTAGCATTCCTCCATCTAAATATTATTTCAATAGCACTTACACAAATAAATACTATGAACTTTCATTATAGCACAGGACTGGTGTTTAGCTGGCTAGGAATCAGTTGGTACTCAGCACTCCGAAGTATTAAGTAAGGACCTTCAAAAAAATCTTCAAGGAAAAGTAAAATACAGGTTTTTAATTTTCAGGAGAGAATGTAATTCAGCTTGTAAAGGCCAGACCTTGTAAATTCAGCAGAATTTACAAGGTCTGGCCAATTCTTTTCCCTTTAAGACTTATTTTAAAACATTTTTCCCTGCTTTGATATTGTCTTTTATAAATACTCTACTTAGTATATAACTTCCTTTTGTTAACTGAAAAAATTACCACATCATCTCCCATTTTTCAGTGGGGGAAAAAGCCATTTTTACAATCATAAATAAAATCAATGATAGAACACATAAATGGCTAAATAACAGTACATCTTCCAGATTTAATCTAGTCAAACACCATTCAAGACTGTACAGCATCTGAACTCTTAAGGATGACAGTGCAAGTGACTCTCCATCTGTCCATAGGCTTCCAATGATACTCAGTGACTGCAAGAGACATCTACGAAGTCATTCATGCTACAGCTTCATATACATCCAGGTAAGTCCCTTCTCACTCTGAAGCACTCCACCTGCTATAATCACATTAATGCTATTTATCTAAGCTTTGTTGTAGAATGACTTTAAATCCATAGCTCAGCTTTGTTATTACCACTATTTGAGAAGTTCACAGGAATTTACTCGTCACTGTACTAGTCTGTGGTAAGAAGCTGGGATAGAATAGAGGCTCCTTCTGAAAACACCTCTAAAAGAAAGGTTAGGTACCCTGATGGAGAACAAACCTGCTGCTAGCACCTGCACTGCAAAGCCTGTACTAAGGCTAACTTCATTAAAAGAAGTAACAGCAGCCTCCATGATGTCTTATTTACATTTAAAGCAGTACTCTAGGGCTCGTTTACACTGACTTACACATCACTCATGAAATATTGAAATGAAGCATCAGATTCTGGAACATTTAACGTGAAAGATATTTCAAGCTTAACATTTTTTTATAAGAATAGAAAATGTAGCGTGAGCAGAACTAATCGAAAAGTTATTTCATGGGAAGAAATCCAACTAAATGCATTATTCCTCAATTCAAAAATCTAGCAGGCCCCATTAAATGAAAAATACTACATTTAAACTACACACTCAGCAAATGAATCAAAAGAAAATACAGCACAAAGTCAGAAATACTATCTAAAAGTCCAAAAATTAAATATTAAAAAGGACTTACACCTTATTTCTTTACACAAACCACAAGTGTAGTTCTGCTTCTTAAAAGGCAAGACCTAAATTCCCTTGTGCTTTCTAACAAATTCTAATTAAAAAAGGGGAGGATGGAACATTAATTGGAAAAGAAGCGTCTGCTTCACTTGCACAAGTTGGATGAAATGGCTTTAATGAGTTATAAACAAGTTCTATTAAAATGTACTTAGTTTCTCATCCTGTTCATTATTAATGAAAACTTCATTTCTTTTATAGGAAATATTCTACTTTTCAATGAAATAAAGGCTTCTAAAGAATGCACCTTGTGTGCATTCTCTGCATACATCCCATTTTGCATGTTTCCTCGGAAACCTTCAATCACTGCTACAGCCTACATGGACAGGCATCCGTGGTTCTTGAACGGCTAAAACCAATTCCACACACTTACCTCACAAGAACTACTGAAGCAAAATACTGCTCTTTTCTATAAGCAGCTTACAGCAATTAATTTAGAGAAGGAATTTGGACAGCTACCAAATGCAGACGGAAGAGCAACATCTAGGATTAGTAATAGTTATTTGCATGCAGTCAATCACAACAACCTTCTCTGCTCTTTCTGAAGTCTACAATAGCATTCTTGTGTTTTCTAGCACAGCTCAAATTTGCATTATGGTCTCTGCATTGGATTGTTGCATCAACAGATTATTTAGTTCTAAATATCCACAGTATTTTCTCTCTTCCCAACTAATCATTCATTTAATTGCCAGTAAAACAGTTTCTTACTGTAGCACCAAGGGAAGACATTCTAGAAAATGCAAGTAACAGAAAAAACTTTCTGTGGAAAATTCAAATAATGGATCGTTATCCCTTAATGTACAGTAAATATACAAAGAGTTTTCAAAATGAATACCAAAGTATTTACTCAATAGTCTGAAAGCATCTCTGTGTTAATGTCTAATTAGTCTCCTCTTGGTTACTGATTAATCACTCTGCAAACCACAACAGACCTTTAAAATCCCTGGGATCAACATGATTGTACTGACATATTCTGCTGATAAATATGTCAAATACTTTGAACGGTGTCACATATAGTAGACTTGAATTGGTAGCTACATTATGTAAAATCCAAATATTTGTATACAATGTGCCAGAAATTCACTTTTAAACTTGGTTTTGGATACTTAAAATACTGTTACCAGCTTAATCCAAATAGCAATAAAGCTTCACCCACACATGCAGAATTTGTGCTAGAGATAAAGGAACACAAACAGGTGCAGTCTATAACCATTTCCTCTCACCCTATTACTTGTTACCTGAGAGAAGAGACCAACACCCAGCACTCTGCACCCTAATTGCAAGTAGTTGTGTAGAGTGATAAAGTCTCCCCTAAGCCTCCATTTCTCCAGACTAAAAAGCCCCATCATCCACACCTGCTCCTTCTAGGACTTGTGCTCCAGACCCTTCCAGTCCCAGAGCTGCCCCCTGCTTCTCGCAGGACTTGTGCTCCAGACCCTTCCCCAGCTCCCTCAGCTGCTCATCACAGGACTTATGCTCCAGACCTTCCCCAGCTCCATAAGCCTCCTTGTAGGCCTTGTGCTCCACAGCCTCCCCAGGCTCCCTCAGCTGCTCCTGGTAGGCCTTGTGCTCCAGACCCTTCCCCAGCTCCCTCACCCTTCTCACAGGCCTTGTGCGCCAGATCCTTCCACAGCTCCATCGCCCTTCTATGGACACTCTCCAGCATGGCCAAGTCCTTCCTGGAGTGAGGGGCCGAGCGCTGTCCCCAGCACTCCTGGTGTAGCAATGGGACAGAAGGCGCCAAGCAGAAGACT
>VXBZ01003795.1:9029-51731 GCA_013399135.1 Heliornis fulica
TTATAAATGGGAGTGATGTGACCCTTTTTCCAGTCCTCACCCAACAGCCATAACTTTTCAAATATGATGGAGAGCAGCTTGGCAACTACATCAGCCAGATCCTTCAGCACCCTGGGTTGCATGTCACCTGTCCCCATAGACTTGTAGACATTCAGTCTCACGAGGTGGTCTTGGACTTGCTCTTCCCTTGCAGTGGGGTGGATTAACTGCCCCAGTTCCCACCTAGATGTCCAGGGATGCAAGGTTCAGGGACTTGAGAATCCTGGCTGCCAGTGAAGACCAAGGCAAAGAACTCATTCAGTATCTCAGTTCTCCCCACATCTGCTGCAGCCAACGCTCCTTTCTCATCTACCAAAGGAAAATACACTCTCTTTGGCCTGTCCCTTCTGGACAATGTAACTATAAAATCCCTTCTAGTTGTTTTTAAAGTCACTGGCCAAGCTCAGTTCCATCTGCACCTTGGCTTTCCTGATCCCATCTCCCCAAGTCTGGACAGCATCCCTGTATTCTTTCCAGGGAACACACCCTTGTTTCCACAGCTTGTTCTTGCCTTTCTTTTCCCCCAGTTAGACCAGCATGTTCTTGCCTAGCCATGCTGGTTTCTTGACTCCACTGCCCACTTCCTTATTCCATGGGACTGAGAGCTCTTGAGCTCTCCCAAAGGCATCCTTAAAGAGTAGCCGGATTTTCCCTACATTTCTGTCCCTGAGAGCCTCATCCCAGGAGATCTCAGCCAACAATTCCTTAAACAAGCTAAAGTTTTCTGTTGTGAATTTCAGGGTCCTGATCCCACTCTTTGCCAGGTTCACATTCTCCAAGATGACAGGAAGCAAGCTAGTCCTTTTAACTCTTGCAAGGGCTGGCTGATATACAGTCCACTATGCCTATGCCTGGCATGATAAAGCATGTAGCTACATAAAAAATGGCATTAAAGTGCTCAGTAGAACAAGAGAACTCAGAGCCAACAGGGAAAATAGAAATAGTTGAATGTAACAGTAATTAAAACTGCAACCACACCAGCTGCCTTCAAATTAAGATCTCCTGGAGAGCACATATTTGTGCCAGTTAAGATACCAGCCAAATTCTGTAGAAAAGATCAGCTAGTAAAAAGGTACAGATCTTTTCATAGCTGGCAAAGCTTAGAGAGGAGAAAAGTACTTTATACCAAAATGAAACACAAAATTTTACATGGTGTTTCCATAATGGCATCAAAGATGCACACTTAAGCTGTACCATTTATAGGTATAGAACGTGTATAAAACCAATATGAACACTCAAATTTGCCTTTAAAAATTCCTGCAATGACAGTGGTCAAGTTTTATTTATGCCCAGGCTTTATGGAATACATAGTTCACTAATGTTAAGTAGTGATACTCAAAGTCTTTTGAGTTCCCCCTTCAGGCAGAAAAATATGTTAGACACTTTTTGCTATCTTTGTCTTTATTATCAATGTAAAGGTATTTAGTGTTATTAGCACTATCATGGCAGTGAATATCCAGACTAATGATGATAGCAGCCAGGTGTGTGCCAGTTTGTCAGGAATACTGCCTAGGACTAGTATTTTTGTGACTCTTCCTAGAAATATCATATTGGTTTCAAGTGCTGAATGACAATTAAGTTGTTGCACGCTGACTTTACTGACAGCAGAAGTGTTAGCAAGCCCTGTGGATCTGTACCTGGCAGTACTCACATGGCTTATGAGTACAGAATAATTAACACAGGGTAGGGGGAGCTGTCACTAAAAACCTTTTTACAGAGTATTCTTCTACATCAGTTTAGGAGGAAGGCAACATGACAAGGACATTGTATAGCTCAATAATCTTAAGCAAGAGATGCAGTTTTACAGCAGATTATCTCCATAAGTAAGGACAGGACCATATGAATGCCAGCATCAGCATGGCACATAAAATCTCAAGACAACTGTGAATCACGGTAAGAACCTGACTTTCTATGTCTATCTGAAACAAACTGAATATCCTGAATATGTGGGTCACTGAGTGGGAGGTACTAAAGCCTGCTTACACAAAGCAGTGAAAAGGAAGTTAAAATCCCTTCAAAAAGTGTTGGTTACATCATGATCTGTAGATAATAGATTTCTATAATCCAGTAATGAAAGGGATTTTCCCCACTTGCTTTGCAGGAGATGTGTCTTAAGTGCTTTTCCCCTTGTTTCGGCCTTTGAACTGGTTTGAAGAATTATCTATGCTGCTATGAATTTGAATCCAACTGGGAATTTCTGCTGAGACATAATTCTGAGTTAATCCCATTAAAGTTCATAGGCACTTTAAAGGTGCCACTAATATCTGATAATCACAGGTTTTTTAATTCTTGCAGTGTCTATTTGTCTTTACTGACCAATGATTTACGAAGATGACTTGTTATTTTAAGACAAGATTTTAAATGTCAGTATTATCTGTGCCTTGGATTAGGAAGTGTGACTTGCTGAACTTGTTCATATTAATGAATAATAATCGATTAGATATCAGGGGAAAGTTCCTCATGGAAAGAGTGGTGAGGTGCTGGAACAGGCTGCCCAGAGAGGTGGTGGATGCATCAACCCTAGAGATGTTCAAGGCCAGGGTTGGATGGGGCCCTGGGCAACCCTGTCTAGATCCAGTCCTGGAGGTTGGTGGCCCTGCCTTTGGCAGGGGGTGTTGGAACATGATGATCCTTGGGGTCCCTTCCAACCCAGCCCATTCTGTGATTCTCTGATTCTGTGATTTTGCTTAGTCATATTTGTTGAGCTTATTCTTACAAGCAGTAATTTGAAATTTGAGCATTAGCAAAATTTAAAATTACTTCTCCTCTTTTGATGGATTTTCTGACATTATGTATTCTTGAGGTTCAAGTATACTTTAGAAGATTCATTTCCTATAATTTGCTCTAGAAAAAAATATGCCAAAATAAAATCACAAGAAAAAAAAAAAAAAAAAAAAAGGTAGGAATTTCTGCAGGTCATTTTTTCCACAGCAAATTTCCAAATATACAAATGGAATATATGAGCTCTACCTTCAATAATTAATGGGGAACAGAAGACTAAAACTTTTTTGTTGTTGTTGATTTTGTTGAGTTTATCTGATTGCAAGCTATGTTGCATCCTTCCTTGGTGCAAGGATTTCCTTTTTAAGAAGCTTTTTTTTTTAATTTCTGTGAGTCCCAAACATATCTTTTCTGCAAGAATATAGAGGCCTCCTTCCTCGGAGGAAGTGTTCGCTGAAACTTCTTTTCATTTTGGTAACCTGTATTTGTTGTTTAAGATAGAAATGGTCTAACTTATGTAGATACCAACTCTCTTTGTAAGTTTTATGCTACTGATAAGGAACTGAGTGCTGTTCTTGGGACCTTTATTGAATCTTGCAATTACATACACAGTAACACATAAGATGATTTACAAAAGAGTTAGGATTTTAACTTTTCATAGCTATAAAACCAAACAAATTTTCCAGTTTCTTTTGCCAGAGTAACTAACCCCTTCATTAAGTTTTTGTCCATAATATTTAATAATTTATTTTGGGAAATGAGGCTATGCAATAGGAAAAATAAAGAGAGCAACTTGAAAAACTGGGACAGAATAGAGGGGAGTGTAAAAACATAATTAGAGTGCATAATAAAGAAGGAGGATTAAGATGGCAGCAAATGAGAACAATTTGTTTATATAGAAAAAAATGGATGAGAATTAGAAAAGTGACTGAAAAGATAGACAATTTAAACAGGAAAATGGATACAGGTGGTGGTTGCAATAACTGGAGGGGTTTTTTTGGGGGGGTAGTGGAGTGTGTTTTTTTAATAGTTCACAATGACAGCTATGAAAATTCTAAGGTCAAGTGATTGATTACAGCAATCAAAATGGAAAATAAGTTACACTGGTTTGAATAACACCATTTAGCTATGGAAAAGGATTTCTAATCTGGAATGAACTTGGAAAGAAGATGAGTGTGCATGCATATAACACCTCTGTTATTAATCTAGAAATCCAGGTGTTAAAAAATTGGCAGTCAATTCTAATTTCACTAAAGGAAATGTCCAAAGTCTTTCTCAAGAATAAAAAAATCTATACTTTCTAGGCATCATCATACCATCATTTGTATGAGTTAATTTTGTGTGCCAATTTATACTATTTATTTATACCAGTAAATAGTTTTTACAGTGTCCTCATCCAAAATATCTGTGCATGAAGGGCTAACATAGATATTTAGATTTATTTAACCTCAGCTTAATATCTAAAAGTTAGACATCTTTGGTTATTAACATAATTTTTCTCCACAGATATTCAAAGAGAGAAGCATCTCAAGAGATATATTTATCGTACTACTAATAGATCCCCCCTTAAAGATGAATTAATCACCCTCTGGAGGTTTCACTCCTTTCTTTCCATTGATTATGTGGAAAGTACAGACACCTAACTTGAACTACCTGTCCAACATTTACATGACTCGAGTGAGTGAATCTCATTTGCAGTCACTTGTTCTATAGCGAGCTGAATTTCTTCAAGAATATTTCCAACTTACATGATAATATTTTTTGCATTACACTATTTTACATTATACTAGTTTTTACTGATTTATTAATATTTGGGGCAATGGAAAGAGATTGTTCTAAAAATTCCTTGTGGGAATTTTATTATTTTATTGGTTTTATCATTAAAATGTTCTTTATTGTTTCTTTAATTAGATATTGTTGCTGGCAGGGACTTATTTTGACCTTTGAATATTCTTTGTTCCATACATAAAAACAGTCGATGGAACAATTCTTGAAGAGAGTTGTACTTTACCATAAACTTCTTAGACATTTGAGTTCAGAAGTAATGGTAAATCCTTGCAACTAGTAAATATTGGGTTCAAGTAATTATTACCTCAAATGAAATAACAAAATTCTTTAAATGTCATGAATGGACACAAACAAACCCATAAATACATATGCACACACTTCCTCCTACTCCTCACTTTATAGTTTTCACCACCTTGGAGGGTTCATTATAATACCAAAATAAACACTTTAGATTTCAGAAGTGCAGATTGCAACTCCTAGAAGAGTTTTTGCTCCGGGAATCAGCTGACTGCCTTGGAGGGCAAAGGTGCTCGGAATTCTTTCAGTACCATAAACTAAAAAAATACAAAAGAAAAAAAAATAGAGAGTAGGCCTAGACCCAGCTTTGTTAAGCAGATAGCACTCAAAGAGCTCGAATATAAACAAGAAACGTGAAAAATATGAAAGATGACAGAAGCAGAATACAATAAATAAAGCTTGAATTAAAAAAAGAGTAAGAAGTACTGCTTGAGCCTGCAGTGATGCAATAAGGGAGTCAAACGCTCATCTGGAGCTCAAGTTAACAGGAGAGGCTTCTATGCATGTGTTATTATTGACTGGAAATGCACGGAAGACACAAGACTTCTGCTGAATGGAGCTGACAGGTTGAAATGACATAAAAAAAGAAGTACTCAAAGTTGTTTTCTCCTCAGTCTTTGAGGGTGATGTCAGCTCCCAAGTCTGTAATCCAAATTGAAATGACAAAGCAAGTAGTGGTTCACTGACAGTAGAGGAGGATTGAGCTATGGAACGTCGTTACAAATTGGACAGGTGTAGTTTTGTGGGACTCGATGTGATAAATCTGAGGACAGTTGGAAGACATTGTTACAAAGCCACGTGGTCATTTTTTGAAGGTAATGGAAGTCAGGGAAGATCACAGATGATAAAATTAAATCACAAATTTCCATCAATGACAACAACAACAAAATTTAGAAAATAGCAGATGATGTAGCCTTAACTCAGTTCTTGGGAAAATTATAGCACTGATTCTGATGGAAGCTTTTTCCACATACATGAAGGTCAAGAAAGAGATTAGAAAAAGCCAACTCAGATTTACCAAGATTAAATTGTGCTGAGCTAATATGATTGCCTTCTATAATGAAATGGCTTCCCCAGTTATTGAAGGAGAAGAGTGTATATCCATGTAGCTTATATTTTGAAAAATATTTGACATGATCTTGTTGAAGCTGATAAAACATGTCCAGGACGAATCAATTTCAAGATTGGTGGAAAATCGTCAGAAGTACTGAACTCGAAAGACTGTTAATATCTCAGAGCCAAATTGGCAGATGTTAATGAGTGGAATTCCTCAGGGTCTTCAAAAGCAATCTGTGGGATTGAAAACAGTATCACCAGGTTTGCCAGTGATACCACATTGGGAGTAAACCTAGATGGAAGAGGAAAAATGAAGCATTCTCAACAGCTTAGATAATTGGTCTGAAAGGGATTGAATGGGATTTAACAAAGACAAATGCGAAGTCCTGCAGTAGTGAAAGGAATAATCCTGATCAGTATAATAAAATGGGGACTAACTGGCTTCTCAACAGGCTCCAGGGGTGCTGGTAGACAGTGAGCTGAATGTGAGTTAGCGGTACACATGCCTTTGCAGGAATGAAGACAAACCATGTCTGTGGCCACAGCAGCAACTGTATCACAGGGGATGTGATTACTGTACTCTGCTCAGCTCTTGTTAGGCCACAGCTGGTGTATTGTGCCCAATTACAGCTCCCAGTAACAACCAGACTGACAGAAAGGGGTCAGAGGAGGGTCATCAGCATGATTAGAGTGCTGGAGATACTTATGTATAAAAAAAAAGTTGAAGGAACTGGGGTTTTTTTCGGCTAAGGAAAGAGGAGGCTCAGGAGGGATCTAATCACAGATTTCCATTATCTGAATGGTAGTTACAAGGAAATGGAGTTTTTCTTTCCAAAAGGCTGCAAAGACAACAGACAAGAGACAACAGACTTGAGTCACTTCAGGAGAAATTCCATTTGGATATAAGAAGAAAAAAAACCCCACTTTTCAGAAGTGTTAAATGTTGGATAAGCTGTTTAGAACTGTGGTAGAATCCTCCTTGCTGGAAATATTCAAGATGGCTTGACAGGGCCATGGTCAGACTAGCCTAAGGCCTTGCCTTCCACAGAAGGTTGGATCAGAAAGTATAAATAGGTCCTTTCCGACCTAGACTTTTCTAAAATCATAGGATTGTGTCTTTCACCCCCCAAAATGTATTTGACCATCAAGAAAATGAATCTGAATTTATGAGAGAAGTACATTTAAAATGGAGGAGTTTTACTACTTAGAACTCCTCTGTAGATATGCTTATTCATTTTTTATGGGATCGCAAGTTGATTACCTGTAATTCACCTTTGTTACAGTCAATTGAAAGGTGAATATTTTCTTGAAAGCACGGACATGCCCTATTTTTTAATGTTTATGTTTAAAATAGAGCCTGTGTGCTCAGAATATTAGTCAAATTTAAATAAATTTATGCATGTTCAGAAAATTGCAGCTCTCTCCATTCAGAGCGTTATAATACTTCCAATACTCACGCTACGTATGTCACAGTGGATATTAAAGGGTTAATCTGTATCGTACCAATCTTGTCACTTGATGACAACATCTCAATCGGTACATTCTCATTCAGTTGTTTATGTTGTACAGGTACAGATGCCACTAACAGTCCCTCTGCAACAGACACATTTTGTGTCCGTTTGTGTGTAACTTAAGGGATTTTGAAAAACTGGTAAATTCGGAACCACAGAGACTTTAATCATTACAGAAAAATGCATTTTGCTACCTTCAACTGAATTGCACCATGAAGTTAAAAGTGTCTAGCACCACCCATTAATCATGTCTTGGTCTGCTTAAACTCAGAGGCAGCATGGATATTCATATGACTTCCTCCTTTGTCAGAATATTGCACAACTTGGACATTTGAGAAGACCTGGGGATGCAGCATGAATGCTGATTTTCACTGATACATAACCATAAGGAGATGAGCAGTGGACAAGCCACAAATCTATTCCCTCTGCAGTAATTTTTAATCTCACAGAAATATCATGTGGTGGTTCACCTACTCTGCACAACAGAATACTTGTCCTGCAGGAGCACAAACTATATAATTCCACCTGCTTTCATCTTAATTGCTCTCTATTTTTGCCCCATAGAAATGAATACTTGAAAATGCATAGTGGCCTATTGAACTGACCTGCAGGCCTACATGGAATATGCATCTCACTGTACTTTGTGTGATATAACTAAATGACCCTGAAAAGAATCGCAAAGCAGATTGTCTCAATGCTATAAAGGTGTCAGTACTATAAAGGGAGAAATGTCTGGATAGAGGTAGCAGGTTTTGCCCAGTTTAACTCTTTTTTTTTTTTTTTTTTAGTTTTAGTTTTCTTTTGAATTTCTCAAGGAATCCCTCTTTAAAAATGTTTGCACCCTGAAGACAGAGGTGTACTTTCTAATAAGGTAATAATGATGCATAAATTGCCAGCTTTGAAGCTTTGTTAAAACCTCTTTGAAGCTTGGGGCTAATCTGGATATAGGCACTACAGAGACAGGCAGAGTTGATCAGACAAAAATAAAAAACTCCAAAACAGCTTTCAAGTTCTTCTTCTCATTCCTATGCACCAGTGCACCTAATTCACATTTCTTAAGCAGTCTGCAACCTGTGTCAGTCTCCAAGAACAATGATACTTCCGTAAGAGCTGATTTAGCAGAATGAGAACTAGCAAGAACAGCCCTGCAATATTTAAAGTAATGAACACAAAAAGCAAATGAGAGCTTGAACTAGAGTCCCTGCTCCAGTGCAGAAATATCTTTGGTTTGCATATACTCTTAGCACTGAGTTGTGTATAAACAGTGGTCAGATTTAAAACATAAATATTACAAAAGTCTTCAGCACTTAATTTTTATGCAGAGCTGTAGGGAAAGTTCACTTTAAAAGAAAATGTAATCTCAGTCAAAAGTACACGCTAATGAAAGGAGGAGTTTCTCCTTATTTTACTCACTCAAGTGTCTTGTTTACTGGGCCTTGTTACTTCCCTGTGGCTATCAGCTGATGTCTGACAGAAAATTATAAAATCCACATGATAGATTAATTGCACAGTACCATATCCACATGGGCTTTTTGCCTTCTCAAAACTCGATGGATGTTTGTGCCTTAAGAATGGGATTGTCCTCTGCACTTTATTTCTGACATATGTGTCGATTAATGTTCTTTTAGCTATAATAAATTAAAAATGAAAATAATTAAAAATAATATATGCATTCCTTAAAATCCTTTTAGTGCATTAGAGATGCAGTCAAAGCTGTGAGAAAAACTGAGTAACAATGATTGTGTGTATAATTCGCATGACTAAATGTATATATTTAGAATATAGACATGTTCCAGAAGGACATACAACTCCTTGAGAGAGTCCAGTGCAGGGCAACTAAGATGATGGAGTGGAACATCTTCCTTATGAGGACAGGCTGAGGAAGCTGAGTCTCTTCAGCTTGGAGGAGACTGAGGGGTGACCTCATTAATGTCTATAAATACATAAAGGGTGAGTGTCAGGAGGATGGATCCAGGCTCTTCTCAGTGATGGCCAGCGACAGAACAAGGGGAAATGCTTCCAAACTGGAACATAGAAAGTTCTTAATATAAGGAGGAACTTTTTCACTGTGAGGTGATGCATTACTGGATCAGGCTGCCCAGAGAGGTTGTGGAGTCTGCTTCTCTGGAGACATTCAAGACCAATTTGGACATGTTCCTTAGTGATCTACTCTAGATGATCCTGCTCAGGCAGGGGGGGTGGACTTAGCAATCTGTTAAGGTCTCTTCCAGCTACTAATATTCTGTGATTCGGTAATATGAGATGATAATCCTAAACTTCTTTTATAATGGGGACCGAAAAAACATTCTTCAGATATGACTGATCTCATTCTAAAGTAAGTATCTCAAACTGGTCAGATGAGCCAAAACAAAGAAGTTCTTTGTTTTTCCTTACTGATTACAAAGGATTTTTAATGTGATCAGCTTGGACACCGTGTTTTAGCTTGGGTAAGATAAATCTTACTTTGGAAATATGTCCATAAATTTCACTGAATGTTAAATACGTAATTAAGGATAAATAAGTATTATTTATGTTTCTGTTATATTATGTTGACATACCCTTAAGGCATTTACTTTTAGAATTTTGTTTCATTCTGATTATTGAATGATATCACATAAGTAAGGTGGTCTGGTCTTGAGATCCCTTAGCTAGTGTTGACCACACCAGGTCTAGAACAGTTAATGGTTCTGGCTCCACGTTAGGTAGCTCTGGATTTTTTGCTTTGGACAGTTGAAACAGTTGTAATCAGTGTTCATATTTTTAAGTAGATCGCATACAAGTGCAGTCCTTGGTCCAGGATGGGTTTCCAAAATAGAATTTCCAAACTAGAACTTAGACCTCTTGCATGACTATTTCTTCTAGGGTTATGGAGTTAAGAGAAACTTTTCACATTTTTAATTTACGCAGCATGTGTTTTATAACCATAGAAATAAAAGATGTCTTTCTCTTAGTTTGATGTGATGTCTTCTGTTGTCCAAACCAGAAACAGTTTTTCCTTGGAAACTTCACCTTACATAGACAGTGTTTACATTTTAACAACTGTGTGAATACCTACTAATTGTATATAATTTAAGATTAATGCCAGAGAAATTGACCCCTAAAATGGTGAAAATTACTATAAGCTTAAGTTTTTAAAACATGGAAAAGTACAAAGCAGACATTAAATATATTGAGATAATCTCATGTTTAAACTCAAACAAAAGACACAGAGTTTGAGTCTCGGGACATATTACTTGGAGGTGATAACACTCATAAACTTCTCAGTTGCTCACACAAGGGGCCTTCTAGAATTGTTTGATTCAAATATATTAATTATCATTTCACGGTATTTATATATTCTGCCAGTATTTGTACTAGAGCCTCCATAAGAATCCGTTTCAGAATATAACTAGTATAGTTGATTCATTACAGTTTATAATAAGATAATTTAATTTTCCAGTTCTAGTCCTAAATATTAAGCAAAAAAAATAATTTATCTTTAAAATATAAATTAAATTAGATTTTAATTAAGCTGAAATATGTACTTTACAACTACTGCATATAGATAAAACAAAAATGAGAAATCTCTAACTACATGAAAATTAAGGTCAAGTTCAGGATTGTGCCGGTTTTGGCTGGGATATAGTTAGTTTTCTGCATAGTCACTGGTATGAAGCTGTGTTTTGTATTAACATTTTAGTAATTTCTGAGTAGTGGTTATACAGATTCAAGGCCTTTTCTGCTTGTCACTCCAGCCCTCCAGAGAGTAGGATGAGGGCACACAAGAATTTGCGAGGGGAAATAGACAGGACAGCTGACCCCAACTGACCAGAAGGATCTTCCATATCAAATGGCACCATGCTCAGATTAAAAGGGGACAGAGGAAGAAGGAAAGGGGGAAACATACGGAGTGATGGCATTTGCCTTCCCATGTAGCTGTTATCCCTGATGGAGCCCTCCCTTCCTGGAGACAGCTGAACACCATCCCACTGCTGAGGGGAAGTGGTGAATGAATTCCTTGTCTTGCTTCGCTTGGACATGCAGCTTTTTCTTTCCCTGTTAAACTGCCTTTATCTCAACCCATGAGTTTTCTCACTGTAACCATTCTGATTCTCTTTCCCAACCCGCCTGGGGGAGTGAGTGAGCAGCTGTGTGGTGCTTAGCTGCCAGCTGGGGCAAAACCACAACAGTCCTTTTTGGTGCTCAGTGTTTCAGATAACAACAGATTGGATTGGAATATGCTGGATCAAATTTATATCAGTTATTGTTGTTTGGCTATTAATTGGCAGGTGCCTGTGCTTGCCACGGGGCTTGCTTGCCTTGACATATGTTAGACTCTAGTGCTCATTAGTGGACAGGTTCCGTTTTGCTGCTGTACTGCTGCTCATTTCCCTGTGCTGTGCCTGGGACTGTTTTGATAACAGCACTGAAGGGATTGTGGCACAAGGGTAAGTCCACACTGGAAATGAACAATTCAAAGCATTGGTGGCTGTGGATAAATCCATGCTGCAGCAGGTGCACACTGAGGCATTAGTGTCTGAGGTCATGCTGAAGCACCTCAAGGCCTGTAGCATAAGCTCACAAGAGAGCAGGTACACACACCTGGAGGGATTGCAGTCATGGTTAAAGGCCATGCTGGAGAAGTTCTATCTCTGAAAGCGTCCTGGTCCACAGGGATGGCTGTGCTGGAACAGGTGAACCTCAAAGTGTCTGTGGCTGAGTGTAAGTCTCTGCCACAGCAGGAAAACTCCTGAAGAGACTGTGGCTCATAAATAAGGCTCCCCTTGAGCAGGTGCACCCCAAGGGACTGCAATCTGTGTCAACCCCAAGCCAGATCAGGGGCAAGGGGAGGAGTTTGTTGCAGTGTTAAACATGATGGTCTGGTCCAAAAGGACCAGGGGTGGAGACTGTAATGATTATAACTTTAAGTTGTTGTAACCAACAATTTAAGATGCATGTTATAGGAATTACTACAGCAGGAACCACCTGCACCAAAGGAGGATGAGACTTAGAAGAAGCAGTGCAAGTGCATCAGTGACCTGCCCTGGTCACCCGAGCTGGCTTCAGTGCCCAGTAACTCCACACATCACACCACCTTTCCTGCCCTGAGTGACCACCATAATAGATGGAGCCCACAGTCACTAAATTAACTCAGTGGACACTCTGTAGACATTTTACAGACATTTTACAAGGGTGGTTCTTTGACCAAGGGAATGATACTGCATATTATATCAAAAGCTATATTAAAGATTGCTGTGGTTAATAAGATTGTATTGGATAGTGTGGGGCCTGAGCATGACATAAACAGTATGGAATAAGTGGTGTGGAATGTCTGGGGTTTGGCTGGGATACAGGAAGGCTGTTTAATCTGATTCTCTTCTTGATTTATTTTTTTTCTCTTCTATCTGTTTGAGACCTCAAATTGATAACATTTATATATGAGATCAGCTTCATTAGTTGTGCAGAAATTGCAAATAGTTTTTCAATTAAGATAATTTGTAAGCATTCCCAGGTTTGAGGACTTAAATTATGAAGGCTTTGGGGATAAGTGCTTCTTTCTGTGCTTTTGTGCTGCTAAGTGCAATGGAACATTGATCTTGATCAAGGTTTAAAGACAATATTTAATACAGATTAAATTCATTAAGTTGATAGGTATACCAATCAACATTTACTTGCTAGGAAAAGTTTCCCCTTTTAAGCCTGGAATTACCACAAATTGCACAAATACCACTCATTTAACCTTGATGTTTATTGATTCAAGGACTGTTAGCTACTTGCATTTGTATTTGTGAAGGATGACTTTATTAGCTTTGTTCAGTGAAGACGTAAAGTTAAATGCATTTATGTAGTCTTAACCACTTGAAAACCTATGAATATTATGGACTTAAATATTTTAGACTATTTAGGAGACTTAAGATAAAAGTTTAGACACAGAAGATAATAAAATTACACAAAATCCATTTGCATAAGTAGTAAAAACAGAAATCAGGGAACTACATGCCCAAATTACTTTTGAAGATGTAGTGTCCCAGCAGGCAAAACAATCTGGAGAATAAAACAGCCTTTCCAAAAAATCTCCGATTTTTTGATAGCTTCCCACTTGGGGAAAATTATCATTGAGCCTGGACCTGCATCTGTAAATCTGCATATTCATCATTTCTTGAAAAGTGGAAGGAGGAGGTAAAAAATTAGCTATATTAATTGGTACAGTGAAACCTACAGAGATCACACAAACATGTAGATGATCTGGCAACATGGGGCATTAAAACGAGAAGAATTTAAAAGAAATTAAACTACAAAGAAATTGTATTAATGTCCTGAATTAGTCACTAATACTCAGGCAAAAAAGAGACCAAAGTAATCTTCAGGGATCAATACCTATTCTTGCTTAAAAAATGTAAAGACAAATTAGCAATTGTTAAGAAAAGCAGTGGAGAGACAACCAGAACATATCATGAAGTGTTTTGATCAATTGGTGTGGACCTGCATCTTGACTACAGAATAGGTTTGTTATCATGTCATTGCAAAGATAATACAAAGCAGAATTGTAAAGAAAGAAAAGGGAGACTCAGAGGTATGGAAAAGGGAGCTGAAGAAGCACAGCTCTTCAGTTTGACATACACACTGCAGATAGGCCTAAGGAGACAATATTAAATATTTAATTGCACCGAGAAGCTACACACAGCAAATAATTTTTTCCTGGGTTTGATGTACTAAATTCAGCAACCTCTAACTCACCTAATGGTGAAACTGCCAGGCAAAACCAACACACTCACGGAAGTATTTTTAACATTTAAAATCATACAGTAGAACTAATTTTGCCAAAGGATAAAAAGGTGAATATTAAATATTAAACAATGTATTAGATAAATTTAAAAACATACCTTATTAGGACAGTGCAAAGAGAAATCAGGCATAACTTCTCCTCCTGGAAGGTTTTCAATAGTGATGAAACAGCTAGTAATGTTGATATGAAACAGGATGCAAGACTTTCTGGCTTTTGACCTGATTTGTTACAGCTGGTATAGTGTACTCGTATCATGCAAAGCCTCATATACATATTGAGAATAAATACTCCTGATTTTTTATCTATACTGTACAAAATTAAAGTAAGATGGGAGTTTCATATTCTTTAATACTGCATGTCTATTTCTACAACAAACAGCTCATTTGTCTTAAGGCATTCCTAACAGATAAATACTCAAAAGAGAACAGCTACATACAAAATGCACGACTCCCATTGAAATCAATTAGTGTCCTTGAAGGATGAAGAAAAATGTAGAAATAAAATAAATAAACCAGAAGAAACAGCTTAGAAATAGCTCTTACTACATTTATTTTTCACCAAAATATTTGGACTTCAAAAGTGTTGCTCTCTTCTCAAGTATGTATTTTAAGTCTCTAGTGATATAGAGGGTATAGAATTAAAATATCACTTACTAGCCAAGATTTTCCCTATATAATTAATTACAATAAGAATAGGGATAATCAGAAAACACCTTATAGAGTTAAGATATTGTAGGAAACTGTTGAAAAGATTATGAGACTGTGTTGGACAATGTCTCAACATTGCTGAAACATGGCACCACTGACTATCACCACCATCAGCAACAAAAGAAGGGTCAGAAGCAGGTGTCAGACCTCCAGACCAGATGCTTCCTGCCTTCCTATGGACCTGAATGCAAAGCTGATTAAACTTAACCTGACCCCTGTGCATGGGCCCAGACCCAGGGTCTGGAAATAGAGGGGTCCAGAGACCCCCCAGTGACAGTATTGGGTTTGGACACCACAGCCAAGTGTCAGAGTGGTCAAACAAAATAACTCTTGAAATATGCTGATGGATTCCTGTACAAACTAATAAAAGACCAGAAAAGACCAACATGGGATGGAACATTTCCCCACCAGACCTGAAGACATCGGACTGATGGGACGCCGCAGCTCCGTAGTGGTAGCTATTGTAATCTCTTTCTCTCTTCCCTTCCTTTCCCTCTTTATTTACCCCCTCTCTTGCACACTTGTCGTGAGCCAAATAAAGTGACTTGACACTTGGCTCCGTTTTAAGTCTTAATTCTGTTCCTGAGAATTGTGAAGACCTGGTCATGACAAAACACCGAACTGGACATCACTCAGGGGTTAAGCCCAGCTGTCCCCAACCACCCAGAGCAATCTAAGGCAGGCTGGAATGCAAGGGGGTTCAACCTCTGCCAAATTGGTCTGTCTGGTTGTGGATTGTGACAGGCATTCATCAGGAAATATATCTGAACCCTTAAGAAGATAAAAATAATACCACATCAAACATATCGGTTTCTTGCTTTTTAGAGAAAAAAAAACAGTGATTATTTTCCAAGCCATTCATTTGTTACATTTTTCCCTTAAATTAATCTTGTTTGGTTTCCAGTATGGTTTCTAATAAGTTGATTTGAAAGAAGTGAGTCCGTATTTGGGAAAAGACAAAGGCATGTGTTTTATTAATCCATTTCCTAGTGCACAGAATGGATTTTGGAAGAAAAGAGCAAGAGGAGAAATCCCTGGTCTGGAAGATGACAGAAGAAATGAAGCTGCAAGCAGTGGAATGATAGTGGCAACATTCTAATGTTCAAATGCCAGACCATATTTGCCTCTGATAGGCATGAAAGAAAAAATGTATTTTGATAAGAAAAAATAGATTACACCATGTTTTATTTTAACAATTTTTCCCCAATCACTTTAACAAATTTCTAAAGTACTTTTAGTTAACTGTTTACAAAGGCATGACAACATATCACGATTTGAAGAGGTAGTTGGAGGTTTCTGGGGTTTTTTAATGCTTAACAGCATTCTTTGACTTGGGAGATCCAATCCAAGGCATTTTTGCGTATTTTTTTATCAATAAATGCTTAAAAACAGCTGTTGAGAATAAAGGATTATCTCTAAGGGAAGCAGTGATGTCATTCACAGCAATGAAGGTGAGAAAAGATGTTACACTATTTCCCCAAGAGCCAGTGCATGTAAAAGGGGAAGGTTGCACTGCCATTTGTGTATGCTGATTTCCTGACTTTTAATGCACGCCTATATTCACAGCAGGGAAGAATTCAATCACCCTGTTAATGTTAGTACAAACTAGGCTTTCACAAAAATCAACCCTCAGATATAAATAATTGCTACTTTAAACAAAAAGGCATTATTTTGACTTGTCTATATCAGTATACCTTTTTTTTTTTTTTTTAGTTTTTCTGAGGCTTTTTTTAAGAAATAAGGTATTTTCAGGAAATAAGGGACATAGCTGTCATTATGTTTCTAACATTAAAATTCTCCTTTATTATGATGACTTAAGACTTAACAAATCCTCTTTCTATACAACACAATTCATAATAAAAGTGACATTTGTGTGCTGGTGAATGCTCATCTTCAAGCCTGCCTTCCATGCATGTTCATGCTGAAATTCATATGTTCAAAATCACCATGTCTCCTCTGGAGGAAAAATTCCTATTAAGGATGAAAAAGCTTTAATTGGATACTGCTTTTTGTTTTGGTTTGGTTTGGGGTTTTTTTGAAAAATTTAAGATCTAAATTTAATCTAAAAATGGTTATTGTTGGCTTTACCCAGAGCAACTATGCCATTTTCTTGTAGTCAATTTGATGCTGGATCTTAAGAGTCAGAGCTGCTTTCCAAGCTAGGAAAGATTTCCCTCTAGGGTCTTTTGGAGGGTATTGCTGCAGGAATAGTCAATGGGGAAAAAAAAAAAAAAATGTTTGAAGCTGAAAGCATGTTTTAGAAGTTCAACCTGTCAGTAACCTAAATGCCTGCTCCTGTCTAAGATCTTAATCTAGTTCCTTGTTTTCAAGTTGACCTTTTACACAGTAAGAACTACTTCAACAGCAGCATTGTTCAAAATGGTATCTCACCTAAAGAAGAATATTTCTAAGTGAAAATATCACTTTATTTGAGTCTACTTTACATTTCTTAAAACTAACACATGGTAATTACTTACTAAATTTAATCATTCCACAAAGGAACTTTAAAACCAAAAATCTACAAGTACATTGCTGGGAAAATGAATTAATTAGAATGCGTTAGAAATTGCTATCAATTACAGAAAATCATATCTGTTATAAAAACAATTATTAAACCAGCATTAACAACTTAAAACACCAATTTTATTTAACTGTGAGACTACTGTATTCATATATATATGCATACAGTTATAACATAGGAAATTCAGCTGGTTTTATTGTTTTGATTTTTTCTTTTTTTTTTTAGGCTTCATTGCTGCAGAAGTCAATCTGAATAAAAGCACTTTTTTTTTCCCCATTACCCATACTTGAGCACCATTCATAGAAGAAACATTGCTTTGTTTTGCTTCTTCTTAGGCTTATTTATAATTCAAAGATAATTTTTAGAAGCGGCATAAAACAAAGCTCCATGAAGGACCGTACGAACCAGTCTGAACCTTGGTATTGCAGAACAACGTAGGTTGAAGCTTGAGTAGCCCATATTATGTTTGGAGAACAAAAGAAGAAAGTATTTCAGCAGTTTTTATTCTCTTTGGACTATAACAAAGAATCTAGGACTAAAGGAAAGGAAGGGAAGGCAAGCATGGGCAGAGTGTTCCTTGCCAAAAGCAAGCCTTGTTCATACTTTATATGTTTTAAAACATAATCAGGTCAACTTTAATTTTTTGAAATCACCTCTTACTGACAGGTGATGGGGGAAGGGATCTCTCACCTTTAGTTTCCTAGAGGTTTGCCCCCAGTGAGCTCTGGCACATTCTAAGCAAAGTTACAAAAGCTGTCATGACTACTCACAGTAAGATCGTTCAAACAAGCCTAAAATATATTTTCTGTTTAAAACCTGACATTATTTCCCAGACAGTATTTTTCCTTCAGCATATAAAGGAAAGATAAGAAAGTCATTAATATTGCTTATGATCTGAACCTCCTGAGTCAAACATGAATTAGGCTCTTTATTAAAAGTCATTCAAGCAACTTCTGTGATTTCCTGCTAAAAGGGATTAATTTGTTACAGAATTACACAGTTGGTGTACAAAATTACTTTATGTAAACAAATGTCACAAACCAACTGTGCAGGGTCATTGATGATTTTCTAGAGGAATGATTTTCACCACCTTGGAATGGCTGAAAAAAAACACTAAATTACATTTTCCGTGAAAGCAAAAATATATAGTTAACAAGGTCACTTAATTTTTCATATATTTCTGGAAGCTGGCAAAGTCTACTTCAACTAAAGGAATAAAACACAACGGAAATGTTAGGGTTGGAGTTTTCTCTGCCTGCTTTTTGTTTTAGTTTATTATATATTTTTAAAATCCAATTGTCTTTTGTGATCCACTGCTGTCATGCTTTTGAAACACTGTTCTAGAGGTAAATTTTCATTACTTAAAATAAGCTATTCTCTTCTGAATCTGCAGACAGTAGGAAACCCGTGCCCCTGAGAAACATAAAGATCCATTTGTTCAGTATAAAAAAAATCCAAGTTAATTCCAGTAAAATAAAGATCATGTCCTCAGACAAGGAAGAACATGTTTACAGAATATGTATTACAGATAAAAGAAAAAAGGCAGATGTAGGTATCAGAAATAAAAATTCTACGTATTAGTTTTTCCCTGATCTCATATATTTCTCTCACTCCTATTAAGAGTACTAAACTGAGCCATCTATCTTTACAAACACATGCAGAGACACAGCCTCACATCCTTTTCAGACAGGAATTTAATTAGAATTATTGTAGTACGCCCCTCCCCAATAAACCAAAATCAAAACTCCACAGTGCACTGTGCACTATTTAGTGCAGCAGTTCCTGCACTAAATAGGATTTTCCATAGGAAATCATTACTTCTGTCATTTGCCTTTCTCACCACTTAATGGCCAATTTCAGGTAAAGTTTAAGGTATTAAAGCCTCAAATGGTTGTCTGTATTTGATTAGATCGCCAGCATGGCATTGATCTAAGCTTACCTAGATCAGAAAGACTGGCTGTTTTCTGACTCCCTGACAGTTCTGAGTAATTGTTAAACTGATGAGTAAGGATTTTCTGAGGGGTTTTTTATTTGGTTTAGGGTTTCTTTTCTCCTGACAGTTGCTTCTTTCCTACAGCAATTAAATCATCTATGACACTTGGGCTAATGGCTCAGTAGATTAAATGAAGAGGAATCTTTACACAGCCCTTTCTTTACTCTGGAAATTGTTTTGACTGAAGTCTGACTGTCTTCAGAACACAAAGTGATACTACCAGTCGGATAGTTGTAGCATATCTGGAAACATGTCAGCATTTCACATAGTTTGGTCTAATAGAATGTATTTTGCCCATTACAGACATGATCTTGTTCAAAGCATCCCTGTGTCCAAATATTAATTACAACATTCTGTTCAAACTACAGTAGTCTCATGGATGACAGACCACGAAGCTGAGTGCCTGAAAGTGTGATTTGGTACATCTTGGAGAGTTTGATTTTGCGTGGAATTTCTGTGGGCTAATGTGCAGATTGCTTCTCATACTTTCATATGATCTACATCATAAACACTCTCGTGGCTGTGCAAGGTTTTTGAGCATATTTCAATCCTGCTCTCAAGCAAAGCACCTCATCAAATGAGACAGAGTAAATATCATCTAAGTTCAGACTTTTACTTGGCAGTTTAGCTTCTCTTCCGAGCTGGTGGAGAAAGACAGGCTGTTTCAACAGATGATACATAGAATGCTACATGTAGGATATTTGTTCTGAATAAATATAATGTAAGGAAACAGATATCTCAGGCTACTAAGCTTGAGGGAGTTAGTAGCTTTTTATACAGTATCTCTAAAATCTTTAGGAGAAAATGTCACCCTATATATTGATATACCGTCTAGTTCAGATGTGATTTTTGATGGTAGCTGCAAAAAGTACTGCAACACAAGCAAAGATAACTAACCAGTAAGCCCTTTGGGAAGCTGCTCATTTCTTTCATGCATCAATTTTAAAAGAAGATTTTAAATTGTTTAAAAACAAGCTAAAGAAGGCAGAAGACAGACTATACAGGAATGAGAACCATTTTTCTACATGTCTTTAAAAGTATTACTTTTTAAACTCTTGTTTCTGCTTAGTAATATTTCATTTATCTACATTGATTTATTCAGCATTTCAGTTCTGAATTGTACAAATTGATTGCAAATTCAGGTCTCCAGTTATGACTTTGCCCCAACTGCCTATGCAATTTGATTGTGTTTTCAGAAAATTAGCTTCATCCTCAAATGAAAACAGCACAGCTAATGCATGCATGTTGCAATACCTGAAGCATATCTACTCACTGTTCTATACTAGTACTAAGAGGGGCACTCACATAACTCTTTTATAAGCTTTATGAGTCTGCAATGTTGTGTAAAAAATGGTTTGCATCTTGTAATTCAGAAGTTGCATACCCTCACCCAAATGGGATTTGCATCAAACATTTTTATAAGTGCATAAATATTGAGGGAAGGAGAGACTAGAAGTAGAGGAAATCTGAGAAAACCAGTGTTCTCTGGTATAATGTGCGTCAATCTGTGGAGGCTGTACGTATGCTTAGAAACCCAAGAAAATGCAATTAGAATCCTACTGACTACATGCTGTCATCAAGCAGAGAATAAAATATGATAGCAAAACTTCAATATAATATACACAAAGCACAGTTAAAAACAAAAAAAAAGAAATCCATTACAGTAAGAAAAATTGTGGGAGAAAAAAAGAGAGAACTAATAAAGGAATCCTACAGGAATACAGCATGACAGACTTCCAACAGGATGGAGAAAAGGTAATGCAGTGGATAGTCTTGAAAAGTGATGTCAGACAAGAGATAAAATGGCATATAAAGTAGAAAAAAAGTACCTGCTGGAAAGATGAATAGAATCTATCTAACCATGACTAGAACATGAACTGCAAAAGACAGAATTGGAAGATGTAGTCTATCCATCCAGCAGTGAAATCAAAGCAGTTTCCCCTTTACTATTTCAGATATGAAAAGATAATGCCATTATGCACCTTTGAAAAGGAAGTTTTAGAGCAGATCTACACTTTGTGGTCATGGTATTCATTATATATTAACTGCCATTACACGGACTCTAAAGTTTCCATTTATTTCTCTTGCATATTTGTGCTGCTCCAGCTCTTAGAAAATGTTTGCTCCATTCTTTCCAGGCACTCTGCTTTTCACTCCAAGTGAACTGTATGCAAAAAGGAAAAGTAATGGTGCGCTAATACTGGGGAGCAAGTTACAAAGTAGGATGCAGTGGATATGAAAAAGGAACTCTGACAAGATAAAAAGAATTATATTGTTACAAACTGAATCTAATTTTCAGAAACATGAGTAAACAGAGCCTTAGGCTTGATCTACAGAATGAACTGGAAAAAATAATATTGACTTAATTTAGCAGGACAGTGGGGACTTTATTATATAATGTAGAGATAGTCTCAAATATTTAGGACCCAAAATTCTTACTGAAGCATGATGAAAACTTGCCATGAAAATGATAAAAAAGTCAAAGATGCCTTTGAAAATGTACATGCTTGCTATCAAATTTCCAAGGTATGGATTTCTTATGCAATCTCCAAGAAAGATTATGTATTATTTGTACATGGAACTGTTTATGACTCTAAAACAGGTCTGGTCATCATCTTTTAAATGTCTCCTCTGTAAAGACAGATAGGCTTCTCTGAAATATCTGTAAGATTTATGTTTCAAAAAATATTTTTAGGCAGGAACCTAATTTTCCTAAAAGTTCATAAGGATCAAGACACAGACAGGACTGTATAAAGTGCAATTAATAATTATGTAGCTAATTACAGGGCCCCAAAATCTTGAGCTTGTATTGCTTGCAGAGAGAGAGTGGCCTTTCAGAAAAAGATATCTGTATTTCATAAGGGCAGAAATGAAATGACAGATGGGTCATATCAAGATGATTAAGGGATGATCATTCAGGATGATTAAGGGAGTGGAACATCTTCCTTATGAGGAAAGGCTGAAGGAGCTGGGTCTCTTTAGCTTGGAGAAGACTGAGGACTGACCTCATTAATGTTTATAAATATGTTAAGGGTGAGTGTCAGGAGGATGGAGTCAGGTGCTTCTTGGTGTTGGTCAGCAATAGAACAAGGGTGAATGGTTCCAAGCTGAAACATAGAAAGTTCCATCTTAATATAAGGAGGAACTTTTTCACTGTGAGGATGACAGATCACCGGAACAGGCTGCCCAGACAGGTTGTGGAGTCTCCTTCTCTGGAGACATTCAAGACAAATCTGGACACATTCCTGTGTGATCTAATCTAGGTGATCCTGCTTGGGCAGGGGGGGTTGGACTAGATGATCTTTCGAGGTCCCTTCCAACTCCTAACAGTCTGTGAATCTGTGATCAGCAAATAATCATATACAGAGAGGCAAGAGACAGACAAGCAAGCTCTAAACTGTAACTATGCCAGTTTATGCCAGGAAAGAGTTCAGCTGACAGCCTTAAGGCACTGTGATGGCTTAAACTTGGAGAGGCACCAGGTGCCCACCAAGCCATTCTACCACTATGCTTCTCCCTATGTGTCCCCCTGCAGGTCAGGGAGGGAGATAAGATGGAAAAAAAAACAAACCCTTGTGGGTTGAGATAGAGGTACTAGAACAAAGCAAAACAAAGGCTGCAGAGGTCACAAAGAAAAAACCCAAAATATTTATACTCTACTTCCCATCAGCAGGCAATGTCCAGACACTTCCTGGGAAGCAGGGCTTCAGCACACATGGTAGTTTCTCCAGAAGAAAAACTCTGTGAAGTAAGAAACACCACCCCACTTGTGCTTTCTTCCTCTTAGCTTTTACTACTGAGTAAACATCATATGGAGTGGAGCATCCCTTTGGTCAGCTTGGGTCTGCTGTCTTGGCTGCGTCCCTTCCCAACATACTGCCTGCCCTCAGCCTACTGGTGAGATAGGATTGTTGGAGAGACAGCCTTAGTGCTGTGTCAGCAATGCTCAGCAGTAGCCAAAACACTGGTGTGTTACTAACCAGCGCAGAACACAGTACTGTGACGGCTGCTACAGGGAAATGTGTCTCCACCTCAGCCAGACCCAGTACAGAAACAGATTCATTTCTGAAAATGAAAATCATTTAGAAGAGCTGTGGAGGTCCCCTTTTTTTAATGGAAAAAAAAATAGTGGCCATGCTCCATATTATCTTTAGAGACAGGGGATGGGGAGTGGAGATGTAGTTGTGCACATATCAATTTACATCAGTTTCTATCTGATTTCTAGGACAAATTACTGCCTGAAGCTGATGTACACAGGGTTGCTAACTAGATTCTTTAATTGGTTGCTTTACATGGAGTCAGATAATATTATTAAGCAACAGAATGTTATAATGAACTGAGAATTGCACTTGAAAAATAAGCTATGCTATTTTTTCAGGCTGGTGAAACACAGATTGCTTTCAGTTATTTTTCTTGGCAGGGCTGTTGTTTCTGTCCATAGCCTGTCAAGCTCACATAGTACCCAGATGGTTATAAGGCTCCAGGGCACCTGTATAATTCACATTAGAGTTTAGCAGAAATGTAGTGAATAATATTTATATATTTACATTTCAGATCCTCCTCCATTCACAGCAAAACACAGCTGTTATATTTTCACCCTGACCATTACCCTGAATTATCCCACTCAGCCAATATCTCCTCACGTTGCCAGTTAGTAACAATGCTGTTGCATTTCCCTTCTTTCTAACCCTTGTGTAAAACCTTCTCTAAACTATCTCCTACAGCCCAAATAAGAAAGCGGTCTACCAGGAGATAGTTTTGCTCTGTAATGGTCTAGCACCGTAATTTTTTTAAGTCATTCTTTTTTGTACCACAGACTTACCAATGAGGTATTATTTCTCCTATCTTCAAACCTGCTTTCTGCCTGCCTTCCTGTTTGCCATGTGCGTCATCTGCACCATCTGGGGTGACCTTTCTACAATGACTGAGAGCACAGCACTAAAATATCTCGATTCTCTTATTGAAAATTGACTTCCCAGAGCTGTTAAATTGTTTTATTTTTCTTATTTTGCAAACAGTAGAGGCTTAACAAGCCTGGTGTGTACATAAGGAAAACATAAATAATTTAGATTATGGTGGATATATAGACTAGCAAAGACTTTTTTAATAACTCTCAGATAAAAAATGAGTTTTCAGCAAGTAAATACGTTGTTGATTGCAAAATAGTATCTCAAAAAGGTGAGATACTTATCTTCAATAAGCATGACAGAATTGATAATTAATTTTAGGATCCTATGGTTTATTATATTCACTGACACTATTCACATTAGTTGCACATTTCAAAGACAGAGTAACGTGCTCAAGTATTTATATCAACAATTGTGAATCTTTGAGGGGGGGAAGAAAGAAAAAAAGAGATTTTTGAAGAGTATACAGAAAACCTACATTTAGGTCTAGGGATAGGTTATCAAGGAAATGTTTCATGTTGATAGGCAAAATGTGTGTTGTTCTTTAGAAGCATACTGAAAAGCAGTTTGAAAATGTGAGTTATGAACTAGACAAACTCCACAAAAGTGAGGCCATGAGACATGGAAATAATGAGTTCATTTCAGGTAAACTGCACTTAATGAGACTACTTCTTAGCGTTCAGTTAGATTTTGGAAGTGATTTTTTAATGCAAAACCTAACAGAAGCATGCTACTGTTAGGAGTTCTTGCTGCTTGAAGGGGTTTTATTATGAAATGCTATGCTGCCTTGTATTATCCTGATAATTTATGTCCTTTGTTAGGATTAGATCTCTATTTAGGAGGATGCTGTGGTAGGTAGAAAATGCAGAAAGTAGACGGAGGATTTCTGCATGTAAACATATTTCTATTAATATATCAGAATACATGCATTAATCACTTCTTGTCTCTGTGTTATTTAATAGACCTAAAACTTGCATAAGTTTGAGAAATGTACATTGCATTTATCTGGTGGTTGCTATTTAATAAGCAAAGCACCTGGGGAAGCTTTGCTTAGGCCTTTTTTTAATCACTTTACTAGGATGACTGTAATTTTTCTACTAATTTCATAAATACACTTTTTTACAGTACCATAAAAGATGAACAGGGAAGCATTAGGCATTAATCCAGAAATTAAAAAAGTAAAAGAGGACTGAAGACTAGGATCTGAAGTTTAAGGTTATTGAACAATAGTCTATTTTATCTGGAGTAGATTTAAAATACCAGTTACATGCAGGGCATGATGACACACAGCACAACACAAATGTCCCATTGACTTCACAGAGATCTTTTCAGAATTCTAGTTCTCACAAAAATGCAGAAGAAAGTCAAAAATGCATTTGTAATTTTAAGGTAATCTTAAGACTCCTCTGTTGTAAGTCAGTGATACAGATTATTTAAAAATAAACCCCATAATTATAAAATTGGAGGCAGTTTTCATTTTTAGAGAACAATAAAAGCTCTATGATGTCATACAGGTGCTCATTCACATCCACACACAAGCTCACAAAAAATTAAGCCATAAGTGCAAAAATCACTACTGTGGAGGAGTTAAGAACTGACATAAAGTTGAGAAAAAATAACTTTTATCAAGCAATCATTTAGTACCAGACAGATTAATTAAAATTATTAGCCTTTCTTAATTAAATTTCTAATCATCTTATTAAAGTTTATAAAAACAGAACTCTTGCAGGATGGACTTACTGCATAAGAGAATGAGTATTACCTGAAAGAAGAAAAATTATTCTCTGAAGTGAATATAAAATACAGTGAAAATCATTCCTACATATATAAACATATTTTACATTATGTTTATATACATATGAGTATATTTTAGAGTGTGGTGTATATATAAATATTTACAGAGAAAATTAGGTTACTGAAATCTGTTTATGACTATGACTGACATTATTTCAATTGTAGCTATACAGGATATGATATTGCTTGCATATTTTTTATTTGTTTCTTAAATATTTACTGTTAGAAAGAGCTAAAGGTTATGTTTCTTTTGATCAAATTGCTGAAAAGAAATTTTTTTTTTTTACTTTAAAAACTCCTCACCTGATTGAGCAAAGAAATTCTGCAAAGAGATATTTGGGGGTTTTTTTTTCATAGATAGAAATTCCAATTTTATTAGATTGATATAGATGGGGGAAAGCAGCTCAGCAGCCAGCACAAAATCTTATCCTAGATCTTAAACAGAAGCAGCAAATCAGGCTGGTTACAGGCTGAATGTGTTTCAAGTTCAAATTTTGCTTTAAATTCTGCCATTTTAACAAAAAGTGCATTTAGTTTAGAACCAAAGGGTGGTTAGCAAAGAGAGTAGTGTTAAGTCATTATCCTCTGAGCACATGAGGAAGATATAAAGTGGAACAGGATGATGTTAGGAGGCCACGCAGGTAAAACAAATACAGCAATGCCTATATTGATGGTACAGCACCACATAAAAGTTCTTTAGGGATAACGATGATTTCAGGGACTCAAGACTTATTTTCTACTGTGTTTGTTCTTGCCCTTCTAGTGCATCTTTCATTTTTTGTGCAATACATACTGATCTAGATCAAAAAACTGTCAAGGCTGTCAGAAACTGATATTTTGGGGGGTGCTTGTGGTTTGTTTTGAGGTTGGGTTTTTTGCTTGATTTTTTTTCCCTTTAGCTGGTTCGGTTCTCCAATCTAGTTCAGATGAAGACACAGAAACAAGCTGGCCAGCTGATAGATCTCACAGTCAGATGAAGCGAAGTAAGAGAAAACTAAAACCAAACCAGAAGGTGGAAAAACTCACCGGAGGCCCCATCCTTAATAAAAATATTTTTTTCTTAATATCACATAACAATTTTTCCCACAATCTATCTCCTTTCTTTTAAAGTGTAGTTGCAGTTTTGCTCAGTTTTTAATCTCCAGTAGATTTGAAAATTTTAGTTCAGTGGAAATAAAATAAGTTATAAATGATAAAAATTTTGGTTTCTTGTAAGAACAATGACTAGTACTTCACTAATTCATCTAATAGAACAATTTTTGGCTATCAGAGGAACACATAGTTAAGTTAAAAAAAAAGAGCTGGTGGAAGAAAAATGCAATGAAGATGACTATGTAAGTAAATAGAAGGACCTATTTACTCACTGCCAAAGAAAAAATGACTCAAAATATCTTGATTTTGCAGATTTTGAGTTTTGTCTTCAGTTTTATGTAGAGCAAGTGGAATTTAACAGTATCTTTTTAGTAGAGTCCAGTACTTCTAACTGAAGTGCCAAATGGAGTCATAAAGAACTTAAATGTCCAAAGAAACCTACATTGTGTATATGTGTATATATATATATATCTCAAAGAGTATTTATCCACTGAAGAAAATATTCCTTCTGTTTTACTTCTTCACAAAAAGAATTTGATAACTTTTCTCCATCATTTCAGTGGCAGCATACTGTAATATTTTTAAATTAAACTAAACAATAACTTACTTATGGCAGTAAAAAATATGTTCTGACAATATAAAACTCCTGAAGGATCTTTGCCCAACAGTATAAATGAAATACAACTAATGGATTCTTTGAAAAGTTATAAAGTTGTTTAAATTAGTCCTACTTCTTAGAAAATATTATGTTCCTCTGAGACTGTAATAAAACCTCTTTTCTCAAACATTTTAAACAAAAAAAAAAGCCTTGAAATTGCATGTAATTATCTAGCTTTAACTTTTAAAATTTTTATTTAACTGGTTAATGCAAATCAACATGAGACAACTCACCATATTGTTTAGAATACATCTTCAGAATGAAAATTTTTATTATCTTAGGACTAAGTGTTGAATTCAAATTGAATTTTTCTCCTTAATTAGGGTAGGGCAAAAAGACTGCCATATAAAACTGTCTGTTTTTTCTTGCACTTAAGATAGATTTGATATAAATCACAATAAAAAAAATCTACTTCATTTAAGTGACTAGAATATTGCAGAAAACTACGATAACAATCTCCCCAAATACAGAACTAATACAGAGGACAAGATGGGAGAGATAGTGTTCATGCATATGCATGGTTCTTCGACTACTAATAAAGAAGATTCTGACAAAGTGAATGCAGTGTAAAAGGAAACATTTTTCCTATTTTCTTTATTCTCTGTTTTGGTTGGTTTTTTTTTCTCATAGCTCCTATTTCTACCTAACATGTAGCTGAGCAAATTGAATTTCTTAAAGAGCTCATGGACTGTAAACTGAAGTCTGCTAACATTACTGCTAATAGAAGTGGCATAATTCTAGACTAAATATGGGCATGGTATCTCCCCCATGAAATATATTTTTTCCAACAATTAAGATTATTTTACTGTTATTAACTAGAGTAGTAGTTTTCATCAGAATGTTCTGATGGTGGATAAAATTTTCACTTATTTCAATTATAGGAGTTCAAAGCTGTAGAATATCGGCTTTTCATCTTCTGAAACTAGAACTCTTCCTTATTGTTTTGGTTGGGTTTTTTTTTTTTTCTAGAGTGCCTCAGAAAAAAAATGCTTCTTGTAAGCAGCCACATGTGCTTGTGTCCTAGTTCCAATAAGATATCTCAGTCACTTTGAGTGATGATGCAACAAATTAAACTTGCAGCAGCAGAAAAAGGCATTTTGCTTTTCCTTGATAGTGGAACAGCACGCTTTTCATGTCTCGTTTCTTTTGCAAAACAGAAATGGTGGAGAAAGTACAGAATACAACATGGAAACAGATGGAATTAAACAATTATGATCTATCTCATAAAGCAGCTAGGTCAGAATCATAGAACAAATGGTAATGGTAAATTTTTCTCCCAAAACTGTTGCTGAATTTTTACTTTTTAATTGAAGATGCCATTTGTTCTACACTTTAACAAATAAAATGGACAGATATCAGTTACATGTTTCTGACTAGTGAATTATCACCATGGGTAATATTTCACAAACTATAAAGAAATTGATCGCTTTCAGTACCATCTTTAAATGAGATAAAAAAATAGAAATTAACTAAAGATTAATAAAAATCCTCATTTAGGTCTGAATAAAAATGATACAGTCAAATGAAATAATTCTAGTGATGTCTCCAAATCAAGGACTTCATTAGCTGTTAACCAACCTGAAGTTCATACTGGCAGTGAAGTGACTGGACTAACCTATATTCAAATTGTTCAAACAATTACATCCACTAAATGGAAAACTGACATCAAGAAAAGCTGTGTTGTAAAACATCTGCCTTAACAGTGCACCTATTTTTCTTACAATGTCTATGGTGCACAGGCGCCCTGGCGCTAGCAGCAGTGGGGACTGGAAGGCTCTCTGTGAGTCTGCCCTGAGCTGGACAAAGCCAGTTCCAGCCAGCCTCAACCCCCCCTACCAGGCCACCACTGAGCCCAGCAGACAAGATGGTAGCGCCTCTGAAAAAGCACTTTAAAGGAAGGGCAGTTCACCTACCCAGCCGCTCTTTCATGCCTCCTTCTCAACAGGATGACAGGAAACAAGATGAAGAATCTCATGGGCCAGGATAAGCGAAAGGAGATCACTTAAGAATTACTGTCACAGGCAGCGAAAACTAAAACTGGGAGAAATTAATGTCAATTAAAACTGAGTTAATAATGAGAAACAAAGAAAAAATAAATTAGCAACTTCTCCACTTACCTCCTTTTTCCCAGGCTCATCTTAATTTCTTTACTCCTCATTCCTGTGCCTCCTCACTTCGCTGGAAGCACTGGGGGGGAGGGGTGCTGGGAGAGGTGTGAGGGTAGGCGTTGGGGACAACAGTAAATAGGGAATTAGGCTGCTTGAGAATCTCAACACCAGGACCTGGAGCATCTCCTCCTCCTTCTTCTTCTGCGATGCAGGAGTGTTCCTCACATTGTTTTCCTCAATGTTATAAACGGCTGTGACAACTTTTAGAGTTTCCAAGTAGAATTTATTTGAGCAAGTAATAAGCGGGCAAAAACAGCGCTGGGCGGCCGGGGAGTCTCCTGCTCCACCAACGGTGCTCCCCTCACCCCCACCAGAGTCCGCTTTTTATAGTCCTTTCCAGGTAAATTCCAGGTTGAATGATTCCCTCTGATGTCTCCCTTTGTTCTGCTCCTTGTCAATAGGGAGTCCTTCTCCTTGTTGATCGGGGATGAGGGCGTTAGCCTTCCTCTGCGTTGTGTTTTCTTCTAAGACAGTTAAGACTTGCGCATTTTATCTTGGTAAATGCAGATGTTGCTTAACCTGGGGGTTGCAGGCTTTGTCTAACAAGTTCGTGCTCAATCAAAACTTAACAGTTTTGACCCAGATTGACCCCTACAGCCCCCACTCACTGACAGGGCGGGAAAACTACACCCAATAGAGTAAGCAAAGTATCTGCATTTACTTCAACCGAGGCGTTTTCTCATTCCTGCTTTTTTTTTTCTTGTAACCTCCCTTGTCCCACTGAAAGAGTGACTGAGCAGCTAGGTGTAAATTCGGCTGCTGGCCAAGACCAAACCAACATGTAGTGAAAAGTATTTTACTAAGTAAATCTGACTTAATTTTACTTTACTTACTTTCCTTTTTTTTTTTTTGTAGTTAACTGCAAAAAATGAAGTAAACAGTGGGAGATCATTTTAAAAGTATCTTCAGAAATACTTGGTCCAATTAAAATTCGCTTGTGACATGGACATAAAAAGAATACTGTAAGAAAACTAATGTAAGACAAATCTATAGACTGACTATAGACCATTTTTTCCTCTCATATACATGGAAAGCGAGTTTGGTTTTTTTTTCATTTCACTTTGCTTTCAGATTCATCAGATATTTATAAATTACTCAAGACACAGCAGAAGCTTAGCCAAGAAATGAAGAAAACAGATCTATGTCAAATGAAGTTTAAATTTATTTTCTTCATTGAAACTAAGCGGTACTTCAGGAGAGCTTGAAAAGAAACATCAGTAAAGAAAAAGGCAATCACACTTATACAAGAAATTGTCCCTTTCATTTTCAGAGTCTGGATATCCCTAAATAGGAACAAATGGTCCTTCTGTCTTGGGATTTTATGAATGACAAAATTCAGGAAGAAACCACACTATGAAAGATATGCTAAAGAGTGAAGAAAATAGCCCTGCCCAGCCAAGAGAAAAATTATGCCACTTGCTGAGACACTTTGGTCAATCTCTGCAGCATTCATTTAGGCCACAAACATCATTGGCCACTACCTGGAGCCTCCTGACAAATTTAGAGATTCCTAATCATTACGTTTCAAATTCAAAGTTTTATAGTATGAGATCATTCCAAAGCCTCTTAAAGTAAGAAAAAAATAGCAGGAAGAGATGAGAATTCACTGGTCAGTCAGTTACTATGCCCAGATTGCATTTGAAGAGGTTGAAGTTGCTCTATTCCCAAAGCATGTTTTATCAGCTAAGAGAAGGAAGTTCTTGCTTCTGCTTCTGGCATAACATTGGTATATGGTGCAAGGAGTGAGAGTTTTTATGTATGCTCAAATTTGCCCACAGGTGGAATTCTCAATCCACGTGTAGACAAGAACAAAACCAAAGCTGGTTATTTGAAAGTGTCCCATTAAAGTTTGCATGATCCATTTCTAAACTAATTTAAGAATTATTCTCCTGTGTTTCAAGTGATTAATATAATTTGAAGCATAATTCTATTGAAAATTAAAATATTGATAGCATTCTGTTATATCAGTGTCACTCAATTATTCCTTTATATTACTTGAAGAATAATGCATAACATAATTTATTCTTAGGGTTTGAATAATTGAAGAGGACCAGAAATTGAGTAGTGTTATTCATTTTATAACAGGAAAACTACATTGCAATTATTGAATATGAACAATGTGATTGATCCTGTATGAAATAGAATGTTTTATACCAGAAAAAAATAAATAGTTTCATTGATTAGAAAGTCATTCAGATAAAGATTTTTCTCTACATACATCATGTGGCTTATTAAAGTCCTGTACCAGAATTTTTTGTAGTCAAAGAAATAAATTTGGTATAGGAAAGACCTCTGATTTTATCCCAAAGATACATTTCACAAAGTCTATCTCTTCTGATTCTATAAGGAATATGCAGCTGTTTCATTACTGTGGTCAATGTCATAATATTAAATCTCAAGATATGTTGAACTCGTTTTATTTGGTTGGTTGGTTGGTTGAACTCCTTTTCCCTTGTAGTCACAACTGCACAACAAAGCACAATATGCTTTTTGACATAATTTTCAGGTTACCTCAGCTGTCTTTAAAAAGCTCTATTCTAGCATTCCTGGCTGCATCCAGAGTAATTTCAGTTCACAGAAGGCTCACAATCCAGAAGACAAAGAGATTTTCTCTTTTCGTACGAGTGCATGTGCGGTTATTTATTTTGTCATTACAATCCATTGTAATTAGTTTTGGATTTTTATTTTAAGATTTTGGATGTCAAATATATAGTCTCAGTTTCTACATTATATTCGGAAAATAGTGATGAGTGAAATATTTCTAATGCTGTCTAGGAATCAAATCTAATATTTTAATACTGCTTCTGTGAGCATAAATAAATAAATAAATACCGATAGAATGTTGAAGAAAAAAGTATCGTTTATTCAAACTGGAGAGAGGAAGGGGTTCTTTAGATTTTATAGCAAATGAAGGGCACATTTGTACCTTGATTTAAAATCATTAACCTTCATGGGGAAAAATTGTTTCATGTGATAATTAAGAGTTCTCCAGAATTTCACTCACATAGTGGAATTCACATAAATTTCATCTTACCTGAATTTTAATCACTAACAAAGAGGAATATAATTGAAGCTATTTTTCTAGGTTACCTTGTACTAAATGGGAGAGATAGGTGTGATATGTTCCTTTAAGGCAATTCATTCCATCCTGAAATACGTGGGATGAATTGTCATCTCGAAGTGACTTTTTATTTCTACCAAATACAATAGGTACATAAAAACACTGTGTGGGTAGAATGAATGCCATTTATTTAAAGTCTCAAAATAACCCTGATTATTTTTTTTCCAGTTCCAAGTCAGTACATTTGTACCACAACTAGTTTTGAGCTGTTTTCTAGTCTCTCCTTGGTTGTTGGTTTTTTTGCTGGTTCTGTTTGCCAGGTCCTTTAGAGCTCAAGTTTGAGCCACACAGTGACTGGTAATTATAAGGAACTCTCTCCACTGACAGAGTTGTTGCCAATGTGGAAATAACTTGTTGGGATAACTGCCAGATGACAATTTTTGTTGCTGCTGGCGTGGATGATTTTTAAATATAGTATTTACTTACAGAAAAGGGGGAAAAAGAAGAGCTAGGATATTTGATCAATTGTCTTTTCAGAATCAGGTGATGAAACAAGTAGCCCAACAGAGAAAGTGACATATTAAATGACTTGAAAATAGATTTTTTGTTAACGCTATGTACCTTTTATCTCTTAAAGGATACTGTCTAAACATTGTGTTTCTATTTAATTAGAACTGAAGTGATTTAATTGTGACTGAGCTTCTGAGAAACTGTGAATTATAAGTTAAAGGAAAGAGGTACTTGCAAAGCATAAAGGGACAGGAAATCAGTAAAAAAAAGCTTGAGAGACAGAATTAGCACTTAAGTAGAAACAATACTTGTGACACCTGAGAGCACTGCCAGACCAAGAAAGAAAGCAGGGAGCAGAGTACTTACTAACAAGGCTGATGTTATAGCAAGGTACCCGATTTTCAAGGGAACATTATTTCTCTTAATCAAATGCCATCTATTGTTGATTTCATATTAGCTGGGAAAACATGCATGAGATATAAAAGGAAAATACAGACACAGTTTCTTGTAGGTTATATGTAGTTTAACAGTTAATAATAAAAAATCTTACGGAGACAGTGCCGTTATTTCTTCATAGAAAGTGAACCATTACTACTGAGTGAAATAATTTACTGTAAACACTCATAATTTTAAAATTGTATTGGAAGCACAGAAGAAAAATTATTTTTATTCTAAAAAAGGCATCAACACTTTTTGAATTATTATAATCAATTTTATAACGTTATCCTAAGAGCTCACGTACAACGGTACAGAAACAACAACAAAAAAAGAAGAAAAATATATGCACTTTGGACAAAATTACTTTACTGAAGATTACTCTACTGAAATATTAAAAGCATAAAAACATTTAAGCATATAGCGTTTGAAAGCAGACTTGGGCAGAGATGGTTTAAAGAGGAAGAATCCAGCACTGCTCATCTGAATATTTTTTTTTTTATAAAAAGACTATCACAAGTTGTATTTAGATCAACAAAAAAATGCTACCAAGTGACATTCAATTTATTTTTTTTTTCTTTTTCTCATAAAAGATAAATACTGGCTATAAGGCACAGTGGAATACTGATGATAGTATATGAACACTGAAAAGATTGTATGGTATAAATAGTGAAGAAAAATTAAACAAAAAAAATACAAGCAAAAGGAAGTAGAAGAAGGAAAAATGGTTTGTATAGTATGGTCACAAAGTGGGACAAGAATATTGTAGGTCACTGTGTGACAGTGACATAAAATATATGAGATGATTGTTATGACATACACACAAAGATGTACACCCACGTAGAGGAACTCTTCAGCTTAGTGACAGAGCTCTGGGTGGAGGCGAGTATATTGAGAGGTATCAGGGAGTGTGAGGGAGAGATGTGATACTGCAATCACACCCTGCCTTCCCTGGGACTGGCCCAATTATCAAATAGGATGCATGACACAGAGGATTCCCTTTCCTCTCTCCACCTGGCTGAACACAGCGACTTAAGGACAGGAGAGAATGGTGACAAGTTCCTACGTGCTGCAGCCTCCTGTGTGTGCAACCTGTGTGCAACCTGCTGTGTCTCCTCTGTGACTTTCCCACCCTCACAAGTGCCCTTGCATAACAATAGTGAGGCTACGCAAGTCAAACCAATCATTTAAAAGGACAGTGGTTGATCTAACTTGTGTTCAGCTTTGGGCCCCTCACTACAAGGAAGACATTGAGGTTCTGGAGTGTGTCCAAAGGAAGGCAATGAAGCTGATGAATGATCTGGAGCACAAGCCCAGTGAGAAGTGGCTGAGGGAGTTGGGGTTGTTCAGTCTGCCTAAGAGAAGGCTGAAGGGAAGGGAGGCCTGCTGTCCACAGCTACCTGAAACCAGGTTGTAGCAAGGCTGTCCTCTCAAGTAAAAAGTTACACAACATGAGGAAGTGGCATGAAGTTGTTCTAGTGTAGGTATAGATTGGATATTAGGTAAAATTTCTTTACTGGAAGGTTTGTCAATCATTGGACATGTTGCCCAGTTAAGTGATTGAGTCTCCATCCCTGGAGGTTTTTAAAGGATGTGTAGATGTGCTGCTTAGGGACAGTATTTAGTGATGGACTTGGTAGTGCTAGATTCAGTGTTGGAGTTGATGATTTGAAAGGTCTCTTCCAAACAAAATGATTCTATGATTCTATGTCATGCTAAGATTTGGCAGTTTTTCAGGCAGAATAAAAGTCTGATGCGAGATAAAAAAATACAACTCAAGGAAGCTGCAATAGTAAAAAAGGCATTTCAGAAAGTTCAGCGATATCTAAAGGGCATGACATTCAAAGAGGATGATAGCCATCCTACAACCTGATAAAAGAGTACCATACTTCAGCTAGATTTAGTGATGGACACAAGAGTGGTACATCCATTGGTGGATGGTATTGTTTTCTGTATTTGTCCCTGTGTTTCATTTACTACCACTAACGAACTTTCTTTTTCAAACTGCATTCTGATCTTTTCCATGTACTTGAATGTACTGAATGACAAAGGTTGTAATCTGGTGTATTGTCTAAATGGTAAGAAATTTAAACTATCTCTTGTTATTATTTAGGCCGTGGAATAAGCTGTTTCATCATCAGTTCCAGCCATCACAACCTCGTACTGTAGACTCATAATTTATTCTTTCTAAACCTTGTATGCTACTGAAAGAGGGGAACAGGTTTTGGGAGGAGAGACTGCCATATGGAAAGCAAGTACAAGAAAAGAGCAAACATAGAATAAAGCAGATGGAAAAATGTCTGTATGGAATAAATCATGTTAGCCTTATAGAAGTTATCTTTGGCCTCTCCTGACTTTTATTTATTTTTCTTACTAGCAATAGCCTACACCCTATCCTTTACCAATGCTGAGGAATGAGGGGGAAAATATTTAAAAAAAAAAAAAAAAGTTACAGAAAAATAAACAATATGTGCCTGAATGGAGAATTTCCAATTTCCTGATGAGATAACCTTCTATACCAGCAGCAGCAGCACAGTGGTTCTGGTTACGAATATGCTGCCCTTTAAAATGGATGAACTTTTTGAGGACTCTTTGAAATGTATTGCCTGATACAGAAGTATAGTGTTCCCACTAGAAGCAAGCCAATTTTGTATTACGTTTTAGTACTTCAAATATAAATAGTGAAAATATAAGGAAAATATTTCATGAATTGGGTACTAGATTGCAATATTTTTATTGTAAAAAAACCTCCAACATCATCTTTCATATACACAACTATTGTTATTAAAATAATGGGAAACACAGTTTATTGAAAATGTTTTCAGTGCAACACCTTTTTTTTTTCCTATTTCATAAAGTGATAGAACACAAAATCCAATCTAACATGTTTTCTAGTTACAATTTAGAATATTGTTTTATAGGTAATCAATCAATACATTATATTTTAGATAGTGTAAAGTCTGAATAATCTGGAAGATTATGTGGCTATTGTTATTTGATGTTGAGAGGATATTATCTAATTTTACTGCAATAAGCAAAATAAGTAGAAGAAAAGTAAACACCATTTAAAGGCTATGAGAAAAAAAATAGAACTGAAATTTTACAGCAAATTAAAATTTTATCTGTTAAAAGATATGGTAAAAGTTACTTAAGTTTTTTCTTATTTTTTCAAGAAGTAATATAAGAACAATATGCATATTTATAATAGAATCAAAATTATATTGTTAGAAGTAATATAAGAACAATATGGATATTTAGAACGGAATCAAAATTATATTGTTAACTGCAAAACTGTATTTCAAACACTTCTGTGTGGAGATGCACCCAGAAAGTTTCAAAATGCATGAGAAAAGACTACTACATGTCTATCAAGACAAGTGGGTTAAAAACAGCAACTAATTGTAGCTGTTAAAAATAAGGTCTTTGCACAAATAGGTAGGGTTCAGAATAGAAGTTTAACACTGAGCACAGGTGACAGAGCAGAGAATGTTATTCAGCTTATTCTAAGGTATGAAGTTATATGTGATTGTTTTCTAACAAAATTTTCCAACTTCCAGAACATCTGCTGAGTTTCAACTTACATTCCAGAAGTGAAAAAGACTACCTTGGGATTATTGTCACATTTGCCACCCTGCTTTTGATTTCTTGGCTATCTTAAGACATTTCAGACTGCACTAGATATCTATCTCTAGGAAAATATCTAGTTGGATGTTGGTGCATGTATTTAGAAGTTCCCATTCAAATGCCTTAATATATAAGCTCCTTTCCGCCCCAATGGACCTGGGATGACATTATTAACTTGGAAATATGTGGTAATAGGTTGAAATAGGTTATTGGAATAGAAATAGAATTGGGTTATTAAAGACCAAAGGCTGGCTCTGCCACACTGTGAGGAAATTTTCTAATCACCACATTATGCCAGGTTGGCAAAAGCTGATACATTTTACACAGTAGCCAAATACAGAACGTATTCATCTGATGATTTTCTAACTGTTCAGTTATACTGCAACTGCTATAACATTACAACTACCACTTCAAATGGCAATCTTTAACACCTACTTACTTCAGGATGAACATGCAAGTTGTTGCAATGCTATCTGAGTTTCTCAAGTAGATAAATCTTCCCCTAGAAACACTTCAGAAACATGGATTGACAATAATATACCCCTGGTGGAGGCATAAGAAATGGTAGCAGAACAGTACAATAGGTAGATATTTAAATGTTAGGTTATTGAATTTGGCACTGTAAACATTATTCAGCATACCAAGTCACCTGAGTTGGGTGAAATCACCTTTGAGATCTAAATTCAAAGGAAGGGAGGGCACACAAAGACTGTTTTCAACTTGTATATGACAAATTCAATAATTGATACTATTTTTTTTTTTAAGGAAGAATTCACAATGATCAACTAGATGTCTAATTCTCCTAAGTGAATAGACAAATGGAAAAATAGGAAACATTGAAACTAAATGACGCATGCCTCTGAAATTCTGACTTTCGCAAAGACTTTCACAGTCCAACACAGCCTGAACAAAGAGCCTTTGAGTGGTGAGGAATCCTTAGCCTTCCTGCATTTATGTGACTAACTTGTATCTATAGCAACAGATGACTAGCCCAATATTTTCTAAGAAAGGCAGCAGAAAATATTCTTTGGATAGTGTAAAATGTTCAGCACTGTCTAGATGATAAGAAACCCTAAATCTAGGTATTTCCTGATTTTATGTTTTTCAAGTCCAAACCTAAGATTGAGGTAACACAATAAAGACCCTTTCTTTTCCCTTTCCACCTTCATTTCCAGTAAGACATAATTGTCCTTCCTCTTCAAGGGGAAAATATTTTCATCTACATCACTCTGACTCTATTCTTTAGGTTGGTGGTAAAATTTTCTTGCAATTCTACCTCCATTTGGTTTGTAAGGAATCTTGGCTTCACACTTTTTTGGTTTAAATCTTATAAGCACTTTTAAGTCATGTTACTTTTGTATGCGTTTTCAAATAAGCTTAATGATGCCAAAGCTAATATTTCTAACGAACCTCACCACTGCTTGTGATATGCACATTCTGAAAATACCTACAGATATGGACCACTCAGTGCATAATTACATAATTTTCTCACATAATTTTAGATTTCACAAACATATGCAACTGTATATACACTAACTTTCATGACCTTATTCACAGATGAAATTTTAAGGAGAAAAATATACCACTCTAGGGTACAATTAATATGATTTAATTTAGAATTCTATTTTTTAATTAGCTAAATTACATCTAGAAATGTTATTTTGTTTTGCTATCGCAGGATGTAGTAAAAGCCAAGGAAACAAATCCTAAAAAAATAAGTATCTACTGCCACTGTGGATGGTTGATGACATGGGAGCACACTGAGGCAGACTTCATAAAGCCAATACATCCCAGTGCATATTCATACAGGGAGTTACCATTGGTATTTGAGAAAGCCCAGAGCACATGAGTTAAACACCTTGCAGTGATGACATGTGATGACTTTGCCTTTCTAGAGGAAAAGTTAACACTCAAGCTGCACAGACAAAAAAGAAATTGCAATTAGCACTGCAGCGGAGCTACAAAAGCTTGCTGCTGCTGACAGGCTACATGAAGATCTTCTCCATATGTGCTCAGTCTACCCTTTTTTTTTGAATCCCAGATTTCACTGAACAAGAGTCACGCTCACATGTGTTGTAGTATGTGTTACATGAAAAAAAGCTTGGTGGTTTTTTTTTTCTAGTGACGTTTGCTTACCTGTGTTTTATAAGAAATGTTTTATGTATCATGTTAATTATGTATCTGAATTCTACTTAAATTATTTAAAGCTGTATTATATCTTAACTGAATTTAATTTATTCAATATTTATCTCAACGTGGAAACATGAAATTCTTATACAACATAGAGCAGTTTTTTATAGGCAGAATAAAGTTGTTACATAATATGGCAGATTTTATTGTTGAATACCAGATGCCTGCAATAGAAACTATTATTGGGAACTCAATTTATATTTTATATTATTTGTTTTGGATTCTGAAGGTCTGGTTTTGAATAATCCTTCCATTAGAATGGGCATATGTACTTGACAAAAATATGTAAAAAGTGGGTATGCTAAGAAAGAGCATCCAATTATCGTTGTTAATCGTTTCAGGAGTTTCTTTACATAAATTATCGTGTATTTTGATCAGAAGTAGAAATTGATCATGATGTTACAACAAATTAAGTCTTTTTAACTATATTCTTCTATTTGTTAGCAATTCTTCCCACTCCCAAGAAAAATAAAATTCCAGAAAAAACAATCAGGATTATAATCTAAAAGGTTATCCTAATAATCTTATGTAATAAATTGTTTGACTGGAATTGGTGTCACTGTTAAGAATATTGAGCATGATCTACATAGCCTTTTAGACATCTGTTTTTTCTGCCTAAAGTTATGTACTCAGCAGCTTTTATAACACATATTCAATGGGGAGAGACCTGAGTGACTTTAAGGAGTTCCAGAGGGTTATCCTTTTTATTTCATCTGAAGATCTAAATTTAGCTAGCCAGAATCGCTCTATGAAGGCTTTTAATAGCACTATTTGTTTACCATTAACTATTTATGGGATATGAACACTTGTGGTTTGGGTTTTTTTTAACAAAGTACTTTCAATTTTAGGGCTAGTCAGGCATGTAAACTAGACTGAGAGTATCTGCTATCTAAGGTTTGTTCATTTTTGCCTCTCAGTATCAATAAAATATTCAAGGCCTCTATCATATCTTTCAGCAGAGCACAACTTTAGTTTCATAGTTTTCATTTTACCTGCTTGATTATAAGTGTCAAATGTATCAAGGTGTGAGAGTTGGGATTGTTCAGACTGGAGAAGAGAAGGCTCTGGGGAGACCTTATAGCAGCCTGACAGTATTTGAGAGGAGCCTACAAGAAAGCTGGGGAGAGACTTTGTAGAAGGACATGAACGGATAGGATGAAGGGAAATGGATTTAAATTGGAAGGAGGTAGATTTAAATTGGATATTAGCAAGGAATTTTTCACTATAAGGATGGTGAGTCCCTGGAACAGGTTACCCAGGGAAGTGGTAGATGCTCCCTCCCTTGTAGCAGTTCAACGCCAGGTTAGACCGGGCCTTGAGCAGTCTGGTTAGCGAGAGGTGTCCCTGCCTATACCAGGGGGGGTTGGAACTTTTTTGTTCTTTAAGGTTCTAGCTAAGATTTATGATTTATGATTATGATTAAATCTTATTATTTAAGGTACCATCTAGCCCTAATTATTCCATGATTCTCTGGTTCTACAATGTCATGGTTTATCTTTTGTGTCATTGATATTAATCCTGATTATATAGGTCACTGATTTGCAATTAATCATCATTAATAAATATAAGACTGCTTTGATCACCACTAGATATAAACTACATGAGTCAATCAGCTTTTAATTGCAACTCTGTTTACCAAGCATTACCCACATGTAAAACTGTTGAATAAATTCTTGTTCTTCTCAGTCAACAATGCAGCACAGAACTAGCATTTTCAAATATTTCTATGGCAAATGAAGCTTTCTCAGACTGTTTCCTTATATTGTTTCTCGGCCCGAGAAAATGTATTATTTGATGATATTTCTTGGGTTTTAAAGATACTCAGCACTGACTTAGTTTAAACACCAGCTTGTATACTGGTCAGGTTTACTGTTTTAGAAAAACCAACCATTCAGCTCATCTCAACACAGCAATACCTGGGCTAGATTCATCTCATCTCTATTTTAATCATGTAAGGGTTCCAGGTTTAACAAAGTAATAACTCACTCTGCAGTAAATTAACGCAAAGGGTCTCTTTCTACAATGTGTGCAGCACAATGGAAGTTAATTTTCCTGTCTCTTCCCTGAGCCCTCTCTCAGATATCAAGAACTGCTCTTGAAATATGGTAGAGTGTTTCTGAGATGATTCCACACCTGAGTGTTACTTACTGTATTGGCTATGTCAATACTGCCAATGTGAAATCTGAAATACCCATTAAGTGTTTCCAAGTTTTGCAAGATGTTTACTTTGTGACTTCTTCTGGGAGTGACATGATTTCTAACAGTTTGAAGATATCCCAGATACTTCTAAAGACTCAGTGACAATTTCTGCAAAATAAAATCTCCATTTTTATTGTTTACTTTTGAGAATTTGTATCACTGGAATAGTATGAATTTGCCAATGATCTCAAGAAGTAACAAAGGGGATTCAAAGTATTGAGAAGTGAGTCCTGCATAATAATATTTGTATTATTATTATTTGGTTAGTTAAAATTCAGCTTCTTTTCTCTTTGTGAATATTTTTTCGACCTTTTTTTTAATTTTTTTTTTTTATTTGACCTTATGGTAAAGATGTAAATATCTAATCTAAAGGAAAGTGCTGGGAACTAGTGATGTCAAGTGTAACCACCTGTTAAAGATTGTCTGGCTCTGAGCTCCACAGAAACGTTTCGGTAATGTCTGGTGCACATCTTGGGGGGTTGTAAAAGCGACAGCCTTGGATGGCCTTGAGGCCCCATCTCTGCAGAGACACCTCCTGGGGAGCTGTGCAGAGAGCTCAGACCTGAGGTGCTCTGTAAACTGAGACTGAACCGGGCAGTGCTGCATCATTCAAAGACCAGAAACCTGCGTCCAGCCTTGAATTCCTGCAACAAGGAACATAAGTC